>LPNX010823046.1:78623-289375 GCA_001517045.1 Pseudotsuga menziesii
GGAATCTGGCCGACTGTTTCATCATTCCAGTAGTCTCCAATAGAGGCAAACTTAGGTTCTGCATCTGTGCCAATATTGATCTTTTTAATCTTGATGGGCTCGGTGATCGCTGGAATCNTATTTTCAAGTTTAGAGAAATCTGGTACTGCCTACATTTCTCGAACATCAGTCTTAGATCGCCTATGTGCTTATCAATTAACCCAAATACAGTCCAGTCATCGAAATATACTTCTAAGAACTTATGAATGTATTCTTTAAATNACTATGGTCCCTCCACTTCGCGAGTGCCTTCTGATTCTGGAATGTTGGTGTTGCGAGGATCCTCATCCGCCTCCTCTGATTCTAATGCAAAATTATAGCATTCCAATGCCTCTTCTAGCTGGATAGTCCACTCAGGTTGGACTGGTACTGAGATGGTGCGCTCCTCAAAAATCTTTGTCTTGATTATGTCTAGGGCCTGAGCAACACTTGGATGTTCTGATTCAAACGCAAAGGTGAGTAGGAAGATGTTTGTCATAAGTGACCATGTGGTTGTTCCTTTGCGCAGCTCAGTCTCTGTATACCAATTCCTTGGAATTGTTTCCAATGTGTGAATGAATCTGTGAACCCATTCATCCTCTAGAATTTCCGACCAGTTCTGCTCACATGTCTGAATGTGTACCCTGGGGTCAGTTTCTCCTGTGTACTTGTGCTGAACATACCTTCTGTCGTCAGAAAATATAATCGCCATCAGTCTTTTTATATTATCCCATGATGCGATATTCTCTTTATGTGCATACCACCATCTTGCAGGTGTGGCTCAAACTGCAAGGTCCATAGCTGCGATCCTCTGCTCATGAGGAATTTGTTGCTCAATCTGTTCAAAAAAATCCTGTATATATTTCAGACCATGATATGATGGAGTCTCAGCGATCCCAGCGCCAATCCATCGCAGTGACTTACTTATAAATGCACATCTGCGCGATGAGACTTTGTAAAGTCTGTTCTGCTAGTTTTCTAGGCCAACATCTGAATCCGATGCGCATGAGCTATTGCATCACCAACTAATATGCCCTTCTGCGGTTGGATTTATATAGTCGTTCTGGTTTGCAGTCATCTACTAGAGACTATCGATGTTATGTGCCTCTTCCTCTGCTCGGATGGGTTCAATATATCTAGGACCTTGGTAAGGATCCAGCGGTGCGATGACCCGGATCTGCGCATCCTCAAAGGTCATTTGTCTTTTTTTTAGGTCAATGACAGCTTTGCTGCCAATTTCCCAATCAATAATTAATAGTGCTGGATATGGTCGACTATCACCAATGATTTCTATAACCTCGAAGTCCACGAAAGTACAAACTCCGTCAATATCAACTGGCACCTGCGGTAGTCGACCCAATGGTGATAATCGTTGCTAATTAGCTAATCTCAGGTGGATAGGTGATAGGGATAACTGAGGGCTACCCATCTGCTCCCATGTCTGCTTAGTTAGAACATTCATCTCTGAGCCTAGGTCTAAGACAACCTCATCCATTTCAAAATCACCAATATGGGCTGTGAATTTCATCTCTCTTCCTGTCCTTGCATGTCTTGTAATATTATGGACAACGCGGTGTGCACTGCCCGATAGAGAGGGTTGCTGATACTGATCTATCATGCACTGTAGCTCACTGACAGCTTTATCATTTCTCAGGAGTTTCAAGCAGCTGAGCAGGAAGGCTTGTACACTTCCTGTTGATTCACCCTCACCACATATTCCCGATGTGGTAGCCTGCTGTGCCTGCTCAGGGTTATCGCTACAAGGTACTTGCTGCGGTACGCCCCTAGACGGCGGTACCTATGGTCCTGTTGGTGTAAGTTCATCAAAGGAAGCCTTAGCTTCCTGAAAGGTCTCCTTATTCTTCTGTAGGTCGAGTGCTGTTGCTTTACTAGGAGCTCTGCGCACCCACCCCTGACTTGTGTTCTTTCTAGTCTCCTGCGATGTGCCTCTGGTGGAAGCACCGCTCCTAGTCACAATGTTAACTACTGGTTCTAGTTCCTTAGGCTCAGCAGCAATAAGCTGGATGTTCTGGTGTGCTGTGAGCTTAGGGTATCTGATCTTAGCTATCAAGATAGGACACTCTTCTATGGTATGATCATAAGATTTGCAGTAGTTACAAGTAGTAGTAGCGTTTTGACAGTCCCTAGCATAGTGTCCTGTGATTCCACAATTATAACAAGTGACTGGTCCGCGACCTTGGCCAAAACCTCCTCCTCGGCCAAAGCCTTCTCCTCGTGTGAAGCCTCCTCCATAGCCTCGTCCTCTGAATCCTCCTCCACGGCCTCCATACGTCTGATCTGGCTGTGGTCCTGTTGCTAGACCTTGTGTGTCTGCTTGGACTCTGTACACATCCTGTGTTCTTTCTGACATGAGATCATAAGCTCGGCAATCTTGTTGATCATGCCCGACGGATTTACAGAAGATACAATATAGGTTTTTAGGTGTCTGTACATACTTTTGAAGCAAAGGGCATTGCTGAGGTGGATGTCCTTGTGTTTTACATATTTCACACCATGGCCCTTGCGTTCGTGGTAAGGGGTTAGGAGCCCCTGACGCTAAATATTCTACAAAGACTGGACAGTTGTCTTTACTATGGCCCTATGTGCTACACTTTATGCACCATATTTCCTGCATAACCTCTTTCCATTTTTTAAGTTCGTGTATCTATAACGTAAGGTTGGCCAACTGGGTCTATAGAGTTGTCATGCCTGTACTGGTTCTGCTAAAGGTGAAGCCTCTAGTTTCATTGCCATCTCCAGCGCTTCATCTTGAGTAGTAAGTTTCTGCTGCATTAGTGGCATTCTGATATGAGGGAGCAGTGCTGCAATAAACCATTCCTTATGCTGCTCCGGCGTAAACTCAAAACTTACTTGGTCTATAAGAGCTTTGAATTTCTGGTCAAAGTCCCATACTGACTCTGATGGTAGCTGCTTAATATCCTTAAGCTCTGTAATGCACTGAGACTCAGAGATAGGTTTCTTAAATTCTTTAATCATGGCGTTCTTGACCTGGGCGAGCGTCTTGGGTAATGTAGTATACTTTATGTACCATGTCAAGGCTCTGTCTCTGAGTGTGGTGAACAACTGTACAAGTTTAAGGTTATCATCGTTGATTGTTTTAATGGTCCACATAGCTTCGCATAGGAACCAATGCTGTTCCAGGTCTTCTGCTCCTGTACCTTTAAAAATAGGTAGCTTCATGTCGTCTCCCATTCTATTTCTCTGTGGTGGGTTCTGACTGACTGGGGTACTACCACTCAGCGGTGTAGGTGAAGGTGCTGTAGCGGGAGTAGGTACTGACTGTGAGCTACTAGATGGAGTACCGACGGGGTTATTCTGAGTCCCTGTCTGCTTCTGTGGAGTATAGGGATGGTAAGGGATACCCCCCTCTGGTTCTTCTATGGTGCTAGGGATCTGTTGTCTAATACTGTCTGAACTATCTTCAAATACAGGAAAACTAAAATCTACTTTATACTTCTTTCCACTACGTGTTCGTCCAATGTCATCAAAATCACTTTCAAACTCTTGTGACATTACTATCTTTACTTATTCATCTGAGACTAGATCCATTGTTCCTTTTTCATATAGTAGCATCTTAAGGGACAAGTTTAGAGATCTTAGGTACTTACCGTGATATCCTCTGAAGAAGTATTGTTCAGCTGCGTTGAAGCTCTTTCTCTGGTCAACTGCAAATTCTTTAACAAAGCCTTCTAGCACACTTGTCAGCCAGAAGTCCACTGCTCTCGTAATCGGATTGTCGAGGTTCTGCACGGTATGAATCAGCTCCAATGTCCAGACAATGTGTCTTTTCTTCTTGAATATGTTCTCATCTATCAACTTGGATAACCAGTCAAAAAGCTTGTTTCCATAGGTTGCAAAAAATATAGCGTGTATGTCTGAAGCGATATGCTTTTCTAACCAGGCTTCTGTGCTTAGTCTCGGACTTCTATTCTCTTTCTTGGCGAACCCCCTTAAGTCTGAATCCAGCCACTGGTGAAACTCTTCTCTGGTAGGATGCCAATATAACATTGAATCCCAGTCGTTTAAATCGGCAACGGAACCATTTGTTGATTGCATGGGCAGACCTGGGTTTACTATAATCAATCAACAACACCCCTAACTCACTGGCCCTTTCGGCAACAGACCGCGAAGCGATCTGAAGTCTCACCCGAAGTGAATCTAATGGGTTGGCCAAGACTCAAGTGTCTTGGACCAGGTTCTGCGCATCCTACTTTTCTTCTCTTACTCCTGTGAGTCACAAGGTCAGCTATATTTGCACATCGCACATCCCCTTCTACTCGCAGTCCTTTTGGCCGTGCGATTCCTATCCACGCGCAAGTAGCACAGTTTCTTCCCTCGTCATGCAACTTCCACTTACTCACAATATCTACAACCGTATCGCATCTCTGTGCACCGCGGGACACCCAACCTCTCCTCAACGCTAAGCCCTCAGCTCGCAGTCTCGTGCACCGCATCTCCTCTGTCGGTGCGATATCCTACCACTACGACTTTGCACTCTTAGCGTTGACTGTGTCAAGGTGCGAAAATCTACTTCCCAGAAGTTATATTGTGATTAAATGGTCATTAGCAACAGACGTAAAGGAGTCCTTAAACAACTTACTAGAATACTTCAACTTATCTCTATCATCTTGCATTATCATGAGCTGAACAATACATACATTCACTTACTGCAACTAACATCATATACATAGTAACTAGTAACAATAAGCAAGTACAATCACATTCACGCAACACATAACACGCAGATTTAATGTGGTTCACCCCCAGGATGGGAGCTACGTCCACCAAACTGTGCTTCTATTATATAACTTGAGGGAAGTTAGCACAATCTGTTGCACTGCATATGCAGCGCAAGATCTCTTCTAGATCTCTGTCCTATTTCTATCTCTATATTGCCTTTCTTCCAATATATCCTTCCCTCTCTTTCCTCTCTGTGGATGGTTACATACAGAATCAAATGACTCACAGACAAGCTAGGTGTCTGGATCGTTACAACACAGTCTGTCTGACTGACTCCCGAGTCTACTTCAAAAATAATCTACTGACCAACTAACGACTCATCCTATGAGCCAACCAACTGGCTAACTGACTGATTTGCTAACCCTTTACAATACAAAATGCAAGCTTTTATAGGCGGCCCGAAGGTCTCACCATTACAACACTGTGGGCCTGTCCCAACAGTAAACCCAAACCCTAAATAGTGATAGTCGGTCCTCTCTACCCTTGAGGTAGCCGCTTCTCGTCACACCACAGCTCTCTGCAGTCTTCCATGCTTCCTGGCACTGACCATGGGTACTATGCACCGCTTCTCTCTTCTGTCCTTCGCCTTCAATGCTTGAGCCTCATTTCTCCTTCTTCTTTATGAGGGTCGCTGAGCCCTCCTGTCTTCCGCCGCTGCCTTCAATGCAGTGGTTGAGCTTTCTTCTCTCGGCTGCTCGGGTACCGTTGCCTTCTTGAATTTTATATCCCAAAAGTCATGGTTTCCGGCTCTGTTCTCCAGCTGGAAACGTGCTACGGCGTCGTAGCTCTGCCTTGTCCTCTTTCCGCCAAAACTTTATCTTTCCGCCAAAACTAGCAGCTTCTTCTGTAGCTGCAGGACCCTGCTCCAACAATACATTCCTATATAGATACATAGTTTTCTTTATTATCAGTCACAATTCACTCAACATTTTCTTGCCCCACCTTCACGACACTAACTCAAACGACTCACAAAGGAGTTTGATATACTTTACCTGGGTGGATGGGTCAAAAAATTTGGGAAACATTGTGCCATTGGGGTAATAGTTGAGGATTTGTAGAACCACTATGCTTTTAATGCCAACCTTATGTAGTTGATGCTAGGTGATGAGTTTGATGCAATAAAACCACCCTAATTTTGGCTTTGTAATCAAAGGTCTCAATTGTGTATTTTAACAGACTGGACGTCTTATGGACGTAATACTTCTTGGATTTTATGTAGCATCTCAAGTCAAAGGGGTTTCTAATTTTGGATTTTGGAAAGATTTCACTTATAAGATTTGTTGAAGCTAGTACTTGCTAATTTCTTAACAAAATAATTATCATGATATGTTTTGCTTATATAAAGTTTATTGACTGTTTGGAAACAAAAATGTGATCATCTTACAAGGTGGAAGCAGTCTGGATGTAGTCTGGCTATAGTAGCTCTAGTAGTATGCAGTGGTAGAAGTATATCATAGGAACCTGGAGGTGGAAGGATGATGAGATGTCTAACTATTGTAACCTGCTCTAGGAAAATACTGGCTAACCCATTCAACTCATATTAACCCTATATGTGTAGAATCCACCACTACTAGGGGAGTCAATTCATCCCAAACACCTGTGGAGGAAAGGAAGAAAACACATGGTAATTGTTTTCATGGCTACAAACTGTATCAAGTTGTTGTTTTATTGAGATTTTTAGTGACAAGGGAAAGATGTTGTTTTTTGAACTTTTAATTGGAATGAAGGATGTTACTTACTATAGGAAACCTCTTTAGATAATTATTAGCATGAAATCATAATAGAGAATCTATTTCTGGTTGGCAATTTCTCTGACTGTCTCCAAAGCAAATCAATCTTATTATACTCTTATGATCCTTTCCCCAAGTAACCAAAAAAATATATACTAGCATTAAATCCACGTCTTAGTTGGCCGAAACATGATGTTTGATGATAAAAGTTATGTCACATCCCCACCCATCATACCGATGATAGAGAGGATGTGACTAGGGTTTTCCTTCTATAAAAAAGGAAATATAGCCCCATGAACATAAATATAATAAATCAAATGCATTGAACATAAATATATACAGATGCATACTCCATCCTACATCAGAATCAAAATTCATTCATTCCAAGCATTCATCATGTTCACCATAATTCATTAAATGAAATATATATGCACAGGTAAGTATGTGGAAATTGAACCCAAGTGATAGAACAATTGCACTCATAAAATTGCTAATCAAACCTGCAAATTTATACAGAAAGGAGTCTGAAATTGGAGCATAACACTAATCTGTATTCAATAAGTGTACAATATCCAACCTTATGAATTCATAGGCTGCTGAAATATATAATTACATGATATATTTGAATGCATAAAGATGCCATTTGAAATAGTCAAAAGCAGGCTTACTAAATCTAGTCAAACCCCCCATAGGTGCATAAAGCAGTTTCCAAATCTATCTAGGAGCTCACAAATTGGAAAAGTCAAGTAGGCAAGCTAATAGGTGAGGGAAATACAACTCATACATGATTTTATTAGGAGAAAAGAATGAAGGATGATGAGGGAAAAAAACAAGTCAACTGCACCTAGTCTTACTTTCCCTTTTGCCATAAATCTCAGTGAAGAAGGAAACAAAGCAGAAAAAGAAGATATGCACTAGGGAGGATTTGGAATAAAGAAAAACTGCTAAATATGGTTTCCAGGAGGTTTCCCAAGCACTCCATGACTCAGTTTTAGAAAGTTTGACTTCTAGAACATGTGGAAGACAACTTGCATAGAGTGGAATATTAGAAACTAGGAAAATAAGTCAAAATGGATTAATTAATGTCTGAGGTAGCTAACTATGGGTTGATTTTTCTAATAAAGTATATAAGAATAGAAGTAAAGAATTATCTTGTAATTTCATTGTCCCACAATTAGCTATGTTGCTACAAATTTCCACCCAACCATAGGCCAATGTGCTCCTCAATCTCTCAGCATCACTGCCACCCTCGAGTTAGGAATGATTCCCCAACGCACTAGGGAAAAATAGGCTCACACATAGCCAAAACTATATAGTGATGGTCAATCCAATGCATAGTCGAGTTTCACAGACCATCCAACCAAGCCAATGAACATTTGGGTTCCACGACAATTAAGGAAACAACCTAAGAACATAGGGTTTCCTTAGAATTTTTCATCCGATCCAAAATTTACACAAAACACAAATCCTACCAATTAACCAAAAACAACCACACACAACTACTGGGTATGACAAAAATGTTCTTGGGAACCAAAATAATTTTCACAAATGTCCAGGGACATTCAGGAGCAAAAACGACAATCATTCACACCCAAAATGTGAATCCCAAAATAAGAAAATTCCTATGGGCATTTCAAGAGAAATCTGGCGTCAACACACACCCAAATTGCAAATCCCTGTTGCACATGTCCTCAACAACCCAAAACAACTTCCCAGCCATGGATAAAATGGGGCAACGGCATAAAAATGTGAGGGAAGCTCCCAACTTTCTCATAGAGGAAAAACAACCACCTCAAACCCCAAAATCATGGCCCATACCTTCCCATTCTCTGAGCAACACATAAAAAAATTAAGAGCATGGGAAAAAGAAGAAAATGACTGAAATCGTGAGGGAGACAAAAACGGCCCTCAGTAACACTAAAATGTGAAGTTCTCCTGCATATGCACTGAGCAATCTAGAAATGACTTCCCAACCATGGAGAAACATGGGAAAACTACAAATTAATGAAGGGGAGAGATCAGCCCCCTTCCTGTTGCGTGACCAAGCCCACGTGAGTGAGAATGGGTAAGGAAAATGAAAGACATGGGTGCACTCTGGCTTGGGACACATTTCCAAGTATTTTCTTGCCCCACAAGTCAAAAACATGTTTTCCAAAAATGGGTGGCTTCCAAAATTCGAATTTGACCTCCATACCTTTCCCATCCGAAGGATATAACTTCTTCAACCACTTCTAGATGACTGGACACAAAAGGAAAAAATGGGTAGTTGAACACTCTACTGGTTTTCCCTTAGACATTGTATTTTCCACAATGGCTCAAGGGTTTGATTATTTCCCCCTTCCTATTACTTGTTAAATCATGCCCCCATCTCTTTAATGTTGCGATGCATAGCTAGTCGTGGCATTTTTATTCATTTGGATTTTACATGATGTCTCAAACATATATTGTTCCTGGCTAGCACATAAACCATCGACATCGATTTTAATTGCTGAAACATAAAACACTAAATCCATGATGGGGAATTTTCCTTTATCTCCACACCACTATTTAGTACAATATTTACATCATATGCAATGTAATATCATGTGGTCAAAATCGGGGTGTTACAACTTCTTTTCTTGAGGGTCAAATTGTTAATTCTCCAGAACTCAAATCTATTTTTTTGTTCAAGTAACTTTTATGCGTCCAATGGTGAAAGACCAGAAGAGGGATTAAAAGTTAATATGTGAGAGAATATTAAAAGTTTAATTTTTCCCAATTTTATTGATATTGTTAAAGGATATTTAAGTCCTAAGAGGACCACCCTAATCTTGATATAAATTGGAAATTCTAGGCTCATTTTTTCATGGTCACCTTTTCATTTTTCTTCAACCATCAACTAGAGAAGATTAGTTTTGATCAAAGATGGGAAGCACTAACATGTTATATTTTACAATAGCATATTGAAGACATCATCTTGGTTCTAAAAGGCATTGTTATCGTTGTTTTTTTCTATCAAGGATATTGCAAAGTAACTCTTACTCTGATGAAGGTAGCCACTAGACCAGAGTTGTTCCCATGCTCTGAGGTGATCGAATGGATCCTTCCTAGGGAAGATGTGACCATGAATATCTTAGAAAATACTACCAAACGGGGCTATGTTGCATACATTCCTCATTATGTCTCACTGGCATATCACCTACCTCCTGATCAAGTATACTTGACTGAAAGTTGGCTGAAGGAGATAAATTTGGACCTGGTCGAAACAGTGAAGAGAATGATGATACCTGGGAAGAACTTTCGAACCAGGCCATCGGGAGAGTATGATACAACCACTCTCTAGAATCCTTATAGGTTTATAGCACTGATGATGAATAGAGTGTTTGGGAGAGCTCATGGTAAAATTTTCAAGTTGGGATGGATACCAATTATTTTTTATGTGGTCACTCAGGGGACCATTTTGAACTGGGCAAACATAGTGTCTAATAGCCTCTCAGCCTGTATATCTTAAGATTTGGGAGGGGTATCCTACAAGAAGTATGAGTTTTATATGAGCTCCATCTTAGTGGACTGTATATTGTGTGCCCAGTCATTTCCAGCCTTAAGGTGCAATTGGGACAGGGACAGAATCCATGTGTACACTGCATACAAAATATTTTGGGCACACAAATATTATAGCCACTATAAGGAGATCTGTGAACATTTCATTATGCCTTTATACAATTTAATCTTCCTGATAGAATGCAACTGTATGTCCAAGGAGGAATTCAAAGTCATTGAGGAACATGGGAGCTATTATTTGACTGAAGAGGTGATGTACATTAGAATGTATGGTTTCTCTAGTGCACCTTCTTTACTCCCTAAGTATTCCACTGATTATGTGGTGCATAAAGAAGCAGTTAGGCAAGTTTATCTATATGGTGTAGGAATCTTCTTGTTTGAACATAAGAAGGCAGCCTATCTTACCGTACCTTTCCAACTAGGAAGTTACAAATTTTCAAAGGTCAAACTAACTGCTGAGTTTGTACAAGAGTTGGAGCATTTTCATTTTGGGGAGATGAACTTCCACAGGAATGACTCCCAAAATAATGTTGCAGAGCATTGTAAAGAAGCATATGTTCATTTTGAATACAAAAAATTCTGGGACAAGGATGAAGAAATATTCAAAAATGCAAAGAACATGACTGCATTGAAGAAAATATTTAAGCAGAAGATCACCATTGTGGGTGGTAAAGGCAAAACAACACAAAATAAAGCTAAAGAAGAGGAATCCAAGAAGAGGGAAGAGGATGCTAGGAGGCTAGCACAAGAGGCCAAGAGTTTTTTAAATAACGAAGAAGAAGAAAAAAATAAAGCTGCAAAGGAAGCAGCAAAGAAGGAAGAGGAAGAAAGAAAAAAGAAGGAAGATGAAGAGATAAAGAAAAAACAAAAGGAAAGTGAAGGTATAAGATTAGCAGGAGCTAAGAAAGACCAGCAAACTACTGAACAAATAGATACACAAGAAGCATAGGAGCATACCGATTAAGGGCATGGACAAGACAGGCCTAACCCCCAGGAGTCTACTGCAACCTCTGGCAACACCCAAGAACAGGTTTTTTTTTTTGGATTGAATCTGATACCTTTTATGCAAAAGGAAGGAGAAGAGGTCCCTGATTTCAGCACCATCTTCTATGACAAGGAGAAGAAGAGGATTTTCAAGAGAACTGAGAAACAAGTCGAAACTTGAGGACAATCACGTATGATGATTATTGATAAAACTTTGGTGCATGGGATAGATGCAAATCCACGACTGATAGCTAGAGCTGGGGTGGCATTAACCCAGGCCACTAAAGATAATGTGGATATACTTATTACAGACCTTGAGCAATCAATAAAAAATACAGCACAATTAAAGGACACTCTAAAAAAGGAGAGCAATGAAGGTAACAAGTTAAAGAGAAAATTTGTAGTTATGCATAATGAAATAAGGGCTTCAAAGATAGAATTCCAAACTCTACATGAAAGCAAGATGGCCTTGGAAGTCTCAGTAGAGAAAAATGAAAGGGATGCTTAGAATAGTCTAGCATAACTACATAAGTTAAAGCTAGAGTATCAATGGTTGAATATAGAGAACAATGACCTCAAAGTATCATATGAAACTTTGAGTGAAGAAAAGGACCAGCTGTAGAGAAAAGTGGTTGAATTGGAGGCACAAAGGGCCACCATAGAAGAAAGGGAAAAACAATACCAAGTGCAGGTAGCAAGTTTTGAATGGTAGATTGCTTCATTAACAGCATCACTGAAGGATGCTAGTGAACAACAAACTGATATCTGGCCTCTAAAGGATCATGTCCTAACCCAACGAAGAAGAATGCACCAACTGCAAATGTCTATTGAAGAAGAAAGGTGTAAGATATTATAGATAGATAGCAGGTTGGAAGAAATCCTAGACACTACTTCATATTTTGTAGATAGATCTCAAGAAATTTTGGATTTCCTGACAGGAAGAATAGTTTGGTTAGAAACAAGCGGAGAAACCCCTGCAGAGCTACCAGCTAAGGATCGACATAGTTTGAAGCAGGATTATGACTTATTAGAATTTGCAATAAATACTGCGGAGCAATTCAAGAATACTGTGAAGAAAATGAAAGGAGCCTATACTGAATACTATAGAAGTGTGCTGGTCACCTACAACAGATGCCAAGTTGTTGTAGAACAAAGATTGGATGCACTTCTAGAGCATGAGCTGTTCACAGAATTACTATAGAGTAGGTACCAGGATGATGAACAGAAGGTACAACAAGTCAAAGATTTATTTGAGCAGATCCTGAAGAATGGAGTAGCTCGTTCAGTAGTCAGCATCCATTTACTTGAAGAATAGTTGCGTTTAAGTCCAGCAAGAATTGATGTGGTTAAGAATCAGGCTGCAAAATATGAAATAAACATCCGTTTTATTGAACCTTCAGATTTTGAAAGCATAGCAGTAGAGGCCCAAGCATGGAAAAATTTCATCAAGGATAAAGCGGGGCCCTCTTCATGAAAGTGATTTATTAAATTTTGTTTTAAATGTAATATATTGTATGAGCACTCACTATAGGGCAAAATTTGGGAATTGAAACATTGGGGAAGCCCAAGAGTCATTTGGGGGCAACCCAAAAGTTTTGCTTTTTTGTATAAGTATAGGAGAGTTAGATGTAGACAAGGACTTTTTCACATATAGATTTGTGAGAGTATGATGTAAGAAGAACTATTTTCTTTCGCATAAAGAAATTACAAGTTTCCTGTTGGAGAAAGCTTTGTGGAAGGTTTCAAATGATGTGCTATGGATTTGTTGAATGTGAACTATTTCATTTTCAGCTGTTATCCATTAACCGTGAGATTGTTATAACTCTTTGAACCTATGTTCTTGTTATGAATGCGCTCTAGTTTATTCTATGAAATTTCCACTATGAGTAATGAATGTTGTTCATAAACAATTAGCTAGCTAGTTGTTCATATATCTATAAATGTTCATGTGTTTTGAAATAAGTAACAACTATCTGTGATTTTTTTTAATGCATGCACAAAATACATTACTCATTGATGAATAATAATCTTTCTCCCTAGGGATAGGTTAGATAGTTACTTTTAGTTTTTTAGTTTTTTTTTCCTGTGTGTGGTTTAGATGCGAGAGAGTTAAGACGAGAGGTAAGAACCTGTGCATCACATTGTGATCACTCCTCGTAATCTATATCAATCTGCATTTTTAGATAGGCACTTGCATCTCATACTTAAATACAAAAACTAAAAAACATACATGGTGGACCGAGCCATAACCGGTAAAACCCTTTATTTTTGTTACTTGACCTACGGTAGCCGGACCGTAAACTGGATGGATTCCCCATACGAAACAGTAATGGGATAGTTGTGAATGTTTACTGGGGAGAATCCCTAGTTGTTGTTACCTGCAATTTTCCAGGCCTCAAGAGGTTTTGGCCCTAGAAGGAGGGAATCCAGTCCATGGCTGGTCGAGGAAACTTATTTTCTTGATATTATTCCACCGGTGATAGTTTTGAAAGAAGTCTGTTTCCCAATCAAATTCCTGAAGAGAAGGGTAAAGAGCATCTGTATTTTGTCGATAATGAAGTAGTTAATGATCTGAGAAGACATACTAGGGCATATGTGAAGAACATTGGAGGATTACCAATTATTCTTGTCTTTCCCAGAAGAGAATATAAGAAGAAAGAGCATCCTATATTGGAAGATGTAGTGCTGGTTGGAGATTTTGAAGAACCGGTAGAAACAGCCTTATAGGAAGTTGTTCATCCTTTGAATCAAGTGGGCCCATATACACCTTACTGTTCACCTGTTCATACCCCTGTTCATTCACCACCTCATTCTCCACCCAGACTCATGGCAAACGTGAATGCAAATCAGCCACCCAACCCACTGAATCCACCACATGCTTGGAGGGCTAGGTCACCTTTAAACCTGGCACCCCCTTTACATGACTTACCTCAGGCTTTTGAGAAAATGCTGCCCATGTTTGACCCAAGTGAAAATATTTTAGTAGATGATCATTTGCAAAGCTTTTACTTGGCTATATAAGGACAAAGGGTTGGAGAACATGAAGATGTACTTTGCAGATTGTTTCCACATACCCTGAAAGGAGCAGCAGCCTCATGGTATTTTGCTTTGCCTGCAAATTCAATCACAGACTGGGATACATTTGAAATAATATTTAGAAGTAAGTATGTAGTCCAAAAAACTCATGCAGCTCTAATGAAAGGGTTGTGCACTTTAAAGAAATAAAGAAAAGAAAAAGTGCATAGTTTCACCCAAAGGTTTTCTACTTATCTTAAGAATTTTTCTGCAACTGATAAATCATTTGATAAGGTTTTGATCGAATACTATAGTTCAGCTTTAGGGCCTAACTTGACCATGTTTTTGAAGATGCAAGTCAAACCTACATTGTCAGAAACTTATGAAGAAGCTAAGAGAGTAGAAGCTAAAAAGGAGATCATAGAAGATTATCCTGAGTAGTTGGGAGAATTTTTTTTTGGTAAGAAAGCCTTATTACTGTCTGAGCCTAAGGAGGATCAATCACATGACTTTGAAGGAATGTTGAAAATGATGCAGAAAATATCTAACATAATAATAGATTTGGAAAAGGAAAAATAAGCTCAGAAATCTTATAAGCCTTACTATAAAAGGAGAGAGGACAACAATCAATCTAAGCCTCCTCCACATAGTCTTGCATCAATGAATTTAACTAAGGTGGGTATGGATAATTTTTGCACCTTTCATCAGCAACCTCATTCTGAAAAAGAAATGCCCTCAATGGATCAATTCGATGACATTAGTAATGAATCAGCTATTGGACTCTAAACTAACAGAAGATGATGATGAGGAGGAAAAGGGAAATAAATTCACAAAAAAACAAGAGGATGATGCTATGGTTTTATGGGATTGTGTCTCACTTTTTGATACAAAAGACAAGAATTCACAGAAACAGGAAGAAATATCAGAAACAAGTGTGACAACAAGGAGCCAATTTTTGTTAAATAAATACAATTCAATAATTCCAAAGATTAAGAAATTTCAAGAGAATATGAAGAAAATACAAAAGAACCACATAGATGATAAAATACCTAAACTTACTATTAGCAGTCAAGATCCAAAACAAGTAAACATGCCTGATAGGCCTATTGAAGACAAAGCTGATAATGTCAAGGAAAATCTCAAAGCACCTGAGATGGGGTATGAATTATTAAAAGCACTTGGAGTACTGGAGGAGGAGCTTTCCACTAACAGCCAACCTATAAAGAGATTTTTGAAGCAAGTGTGCGAGGTAAGAATAGGTTTAAAACCCCACCATTCCTCCTAACATTTGAGATTTTAAACCATAAGGTGCACAATTCTTTAGTAGACTCGGGGTCATCAGTTAATGTTATGCAACTTTCAGTCTGCAAAAAGATCAATGGACAACCTAAACCAACTTCCTGGTAGGTTACTCAGTTAGACAAGACCAATGTGAAAGTAGTCAGGGAAATGGAAGATGTTCTGATTCGCTTATTTGCAAATGAAAAGATATGTCAGTACATTGATATTATAGTAACAAAAATACCTGATGGGTATGGACTTATTTTGAATTGAGACTGGTCAGCAAGACTAAATTTGTATTTTGCTTCAGATTGGTCACACATGTGGTTGCCTCAGAAGGGAAGTCCAAACTAGATTAAAATATTAAGAGAGCCCCACATGAAGCACAATGTTACTCAATTGGAAGAAAAAAATTAACCAATGAATTATGTGTTGGGAAATCATCTAATTGAGCTAGAACTGGGAGACTACCAAATAGAAGAAGCTAGCAGTACATCAGACACCCAGCTCGATCTCCTTTGATTTTCAAGGGCTGATGAGATTGATTGTAAAATAGTAGATGTAGTTTTTTATTCAAGCACAGTAGAATTAGATAACGGTTAGGTATTTTTCATTTTGTATTCAAGCCTTGCCCCTTAACTTACAAGTCATCATATTTATAGGGGTGGGAAGAGGATTGACCAGTTAGTGGTTTAGTTCTCAAAATTTATTTTTCCTTTTCTTGATTTTTGTTTCTGGATTGTCTTGTACATAAATAAATTGATTTGGTTGTTTTTTTTTATTTACTTTATTTATGTTTGTTTTAGTTTAGATTTTGATTGATTTCAATAAAAAAGGCAAACTTTTGGTTGCATGGAGAGCATCAGAATTCTAGTTTAACTAAAATCCTTGATTATAAGACTGTGTACTATTGTTTTATCTGAAATAATTTCTTATAGTTAGCATTTTTCCTAAATGGATATGAACACATTGAATTCCTACTTAATCCTTGTAAAATAACTCAAGATCAAAAGGTCTGGAATACTATTTTGAGGCTCCATCCATCTCACATTTAAAAATGTCCTAGGGAGTGACAGCAAAAGACCCATGGAAAGGAAGCAAGGTAAACAATATATTATATATAAATGATCCCATGCCAAGAATTGAAAGCCAAAATTACTAGTTGTTTTCCAGGTAGGCCAACCATGGTTTCTCATTTCTCTTGAGTTTACTGGTTCTTTTGGGAACTAGGGTTTCCCTGTATTTGGGTTTTTCCCACCGTTTAGTAGTTGGTCGTCTAAGTATGATTACAACATGAAGTATTGGTCAGTTTCATAACATTTACGGTGGGGGGTTTTTTTTCTTGATCCTTTTTTCAATCCATTATGAAAACTTGATCCTTGTCCGAAGGTTCAGATGGTTGGTACAAAAAAGCGTTACACTGTCTGCATTGATTTTTTCAGGGTTGCTTATGGCCATCTAGGGAGGGGAAGTTTTAGTTTTCTTTTCGTTGTAGGCATTTACCCTATTTTTCTAGGATGCAAGAGGGTTTGATGTTTGGCCAGATTGGGATTTCTACATAGGGCCACACTTTCAAAGGAGGGCCTCACTAATAGGGTTTTTTTTTTCATTTTGGTGAAGATTTAGAATGCACTTCAGTTGAAGCGATGTATGTGCTATGTGGGTCATGTCTTAGCTACAAACAGACTTAGAAATTTTTAGACCTAGTTTGCAGATGTTCCTTTTGCCTATCGATTAGGCATTAATTTTTTGATAGTTTATCTATTGAGAATGCATATGGAAGAAGTATATGTTTTTATACTTTTTTTCTTCATTCTTAGAACACTTACTATAAGCTCCAATAGCCTAAGGACATGTTTGTTCTATGGCAAGGCAACTTCTTCAAAGGAGATATGTCTAAAAGGAAAAAGAAGAAGGTTCCTATTGCTGAGGGAGAACCAGATGTGGAAATCATTACTAAGGTGGAATACATCTATGAAGATACTAGAGCTACTACTAGGGTAGAGCCATATTACAAGTGGGGTGAGATATATCAGATGATTTCAAATCAGGATGTGCCTGATGTAGGATTCGAAGAACTAACCATATACACCAACATCGAGAAATATACTCTAATGAAGGTAGCCACTAGACCAGAGTTGTTCCCATGCTCTGAGGTGATCAACTGGATCGTGCCTAGGGTAGATGTGACCACTATGATCTTAGAAAATACTGCCAAATAGGGCTATGCTGCATACAGTCCTGGTTATGTCTCACTGGCATATCACCTACCTCCTGCTCAAGTATACTCGACTGGAAGTTGGATGAAGGAGATAAATTTGGACCTTGTTGAAACAGTGAAGAGAATGATGATACCTAGGAACAAATTTCAAACTAGGCCATCAGGAGAATATGATACAGCCACTCTCCGGACTCCTTACAGGTTTATAGCACTGATGTTGAATAGAGTGTTTGGGAGAGTTGATGGTAAAAGTTTCAAGTTGGGATAGATACCCATTATTTTTTATGTGGCCACTCAGGGGACCATTTTCAATTGGGCAAACATAGTGTCTAACAGCCTCTCAGCCTGTATATCTTCAGCTTTGGGAGGGGTGTCCCAGAAGAAGTATGAGTTCTATATGAGCTCCATCTTATTGGGATAGGGACAGAACCCTTGTGTACACTACATATAAACTATTTTGGGCACACAAATATTATAGCCACTATAAAGAGATCCGTGAACATTTCATTATGTCTTTGTACACTTTAATATTCATGACATAACACAATTTTATGTCCAAGGAGGAATTCAAAGTCATTGAGGAACATGCGAGCTATTATTTGACTAAAGAGGGGATGCACATTAGAATGTATGGTTGCTCTATGGCACCTTATTTACTCCCTAAGTATGCCACTAATTATGTGGTGCATAAAGAAGTAGTTAGGCAAGTTTATCTAGATGGTGTAGGAAGCTTCCTGTTTGAACATAAGAAGGCAACCTATCCTGCCATACCTTTCCAACTGGGAAGTTACAAATTTTCAAAGGTCAAACTAACTACTGAGTTTGTACAAGAGTTGGAGCATTTTCGTTTTGGGAAGAAGAAATTCCACAAGAATGACTCCCAAAATAAGGTTGCAGAGCATTGAAAAGAAGAAAATGTTCATTTTGAATACACAAACTTATGGGAGAAGGATGACGAAATCTTAAGAAATGCAAAGAACATGACTGCATTGAAGAAAACATTTAAGTAGAAGATCACCATTGTGGGTGGTAAAGGCAAAACCGCAAAAAATAAAGTTGAAGAAGAGGAAGCCGAGAAGAGGGAAGAGGATGCTAGGAGGCTAGCATAAGAGGCTGAGAGTTGGTTAAAGAATGAAGAAGAAGAAAAAAAAGAAAGCTGCAGAGCCGCAGCAAAGAAGGATGAGGAAGAAAGAAAAAAGAAGGTAGATGAAGAGATAAAGAAAAAACAAAAGGAAAGTGAAGGTCTAAGATTAGAAGGAGCTAAGAAAGACTAGAAAAATACTGAACAAATAGATAAAAAATAAGCATAGGAGCATACTGATCAAGGGCGTGGACAAGACAATCCTAACCCCTAGGAGTTTGCTACAACTTCTGGTAGCACCTAAGAACAGGTTGTTTTTTCTGGATTGAATATGTTACCTTTTATGCAAAAGGAAGGAGAAGAGGTCCTTGATTTCAGCACCATATTCTATGACAAGGAGACGAAGATTATTGTCAAGAGTTACTGAGAAAAAATTTGAAATAGGAGGACAATTAGGTATGATGATTACTGATAAAAATTTGGTGCATGGGATAGATGCAGATCCACGACTGACAGCCAGAGTTGGGGTGGCATTAACCCAGGCCACTGAAGACAATGTTAATAGACTTATGACAAACCTTGAGCAATCAAGAAAAAATATAGCACAATTAAAGGACGCTCTAAAAAAGGAGAGGGATGAAGGTAACAAGTTAAAGAGAAAATGTTAAGATATACATAATGAAGTAAGGGCTTCGAAGACAGAATTTCAAACTCTGCAGGCAAGCAATATGGCCTTGTAAGTCTCAGTAGAGAAAAATGAAAGCGATGCTCAGAATAGTCTAGAAGAACTACAGAATTTACAGCTAGAGTATCAAGGGTTGAAGACAAAGAACAATGACCTCAAAGTATCATATGAAACTTTGAGTGCATAAAAGGACCAGCTGCAGAGCAAAGTGGTTGAGTTGGAGGCACATAGGGCCACCATAGAAGAAAGGGAAAAACAATACCAAGTGCAGGCAGTAAGTTTTGAATGATGGATTGCTTCATTAACAGCATCACTAAAGGATGTCAGTGAACAAGAAACTGATATCCAACCTCTAAAGGAGCATCTCCTAGCCAAACGAAGAAGAATGCACTGACTGCAAATATCTATTGAAGAAGAAAGGTGTAAGATATTATAGATAGATAGCAAGTTGGAAGAAATCCTGGACACTACTTCATATGTTGTAGATAGATCTCAGGATATTTTGGAAGTGTTAACAACAAGAATAGTTTGGTTAGAAACAACCAAAGAAACCTCTGCAGAACTACCAGCTAAGGATTGACATAGTTTGAAGTAGGATTACAACTTATTAGAATTTGCAATAAATACTGTGGAGGTATTCAAGAAGACTGTGAAGAAAATGAGAGGAGCATGTACTGAATACTATAGAAGGGTGTTGGTCACCTGCAATAGATGCCAAGTTGTTGCAGAACAAAGATTGGATGCACTTCCAGAGAATGAGCTGTTCACAGAAATAATACAAAGCAAATACTAGGAGGATGAACAGAAGGTACAACAAGTCAAATATTTAGATGAGCAGATCATGAAAAATGTAGTAGCTCATTTAGCAGTCAGCATCCATTTACTTGAATATTTGCTGAGTTTGAGTCCAGCAAGAATTGAGGTGGTTAAGAATCAGGCTGCAAAATATGAAATAAACATCCATTTTCTTGAACCTTTAGATTTTGAAAGCATAGTAGCAGAGTCCCAATCATGGAAAAAGTTCATCAATGATCAAGCAGGGCCCTCTTCATGAAAGTGATTTATTAAATTTTTTTTTTAATGTAATATATTGTATGAGCACTCACTATAGGACGAATTTTTGGAATTGAAATGTTAGGGAATCCCAAGAGTCATTTGGGGTGGCCCAAAAGTTTTTCTTTTTTGTATAAGTATAGGAGAGTTAGATGTAGACAAGGACTTTTTCCCATATATATTTGTGAGAGTATGATGTAAGAAGAACTATTTCCTTTTGCATAAAGAAATTACAAGTTTCCTCTTGGAGAAAGCTTTGTGGAAGGTTTCAAATGCTGTGCTATGGATTTGTTGAATGTGAACTATTTCATTTTTAGCTGTTATCCATTAATTGTGAGATCATTCTAACTCTTTGAACCTATGTTATTGTTATGAATGTGCTCTAGTTTATTCTATTAAATTTCCACTATGAGTAATGAATGTTGTTCATAAATAATTAGCTATCTGGTTGTTCATACATCTATAAATGTTCATGTGTTTTGAAATAAGTAACAACTATCTATGATTTTTATTAATGCATGCACAAAATACATTTCTCATTGATGAATAATAATATGGCTCCCTAGTGATAGGTTAGATAGTTAGTTTTAGTTTTGTTTTGTTTTGTGTGGTTTAGATGTGAGAGAGTTAAGAGGAGAGGTAAGAACCTGCACATCACATTGTGACCTCTCCTCATATTCTCTATCAATCTGCATTTTTAGATAGGCACTTGCATCTCATACTTAAATACAAAAACTAAAAACCATCCATGATGGACCGGGCCGTAACCGGTAAAACCATTTATTTTTGTTACTTGACCTACGGTAACCGGACCGTAAACTGGACGGATTCCCCATATCAAACAATAACAGGATAGTTGGGAACGTTTTCTGGGGAGAATCCCTAACTATTGTTACCTGCGATTTTCCAGGGCTCAACACCACAATGGGAGACTAGTATGTTGATGAGTCATTCACTTATATTAGAATTTATGGTAGCAATGCTGCTCATATGCTACCTAAGGTCATGCCGAATAGGTCGGTCCTTGTAGAGATTTCATTTCAAACAATCATAGAGGGGAGTCATATGAAATGTGCAGCACCCAATGGGAAAGTCTGGCCCAAATCTCATATAACCCTTGGATCCTTGAGCATACCTACTTCTACCTAGGCATCGGAACTCAGTGACCACACAGTGTCACTCAAACTAGGTTTTTATAGTAAAATGCAGCATGATCTCAAGGGGATTGTTGATTTCCACCTCAAGCAGAATCACTTTAAAAAAGGGTACACTCATGAGGAAACTCTAGATGAATTTATTTATCAGAGATTTGATACCTTTTCCAAAGTCTTGGCGAGGGATAAAAGTAAAGAAGAACAAAGTCATATCCTGTATTACCAAAAGGAAATAAGGGACACGGTTCAACATTAGAGGTCTATGGAGTTAGACATTCAGGAAAAGGTGAGAAAAGATAGGGAATAAAAGGAAGCCCAAGCTGCAACAAAGGAGGCTCTAGCAGCCAAAAACACATCCATGGAAACCAGTTCAAAAATAGGTAAAGGGAAAGGTCCCATGGAATAAATTCCATAGACATTTGTTGAGTAGCAGGTCAAATCCTATTTGCATACTTCAGATCAGATCAAACAAATACTGAACATAATGAATTTAGCACTATACAATCAAGAAACTACAACCTCTCAGCCAGCTGAAGCTGCTCAGGTGACCACTATGGTTGAGAACACTCAATCTGAACAAACCCTTATTGAGGAGAATCCTTTCAAAATATTGAAGTTCTTAGTTTCATCCATCCCTCTTTCTACTATAGACTTGACCCATTCAGAGGAAGAGGATGGAATTATTTCCCCTATGCCTATTACTATCAAAATTGGAAATGGCAATGATTTACATGATTTTATCAATTTTTTGAAGGTTAGCAATGGAAAATATTCATCACCTCCCCCACAACAACAACCATCTTCCAAGTCTTCCCATCTTCTTCTGCGTTACTCCTCTCACCAATTATAGCCTTATCTTCATTATATACTAGTTCTACTGTGACCACCTTTATGTCCCATCTTTATCAAGATGCCAAATGTTTACCTGAATCTATTACACCTACTTCTATGGATACGCCCATTCCATCATCTATTGTACCTCCATTTTTTTAAAATTCCATTGCATATTCCTTCTTTCAGTTCAGTTTCATCCCCTATGGATGAGAAAACTTCAGGAGTATCACCATCATCACTTAGAGCCACTACCTTGCAAGTTTCATCTATTGAAACTTCTATTCCTAACATTTCTTCAGCCCTTGAAGTAACTCTTACTCAGAGTGTTGCTTCCTCTCCATCCACTTCACATATTACTATAACCATACCATCTCACACCACAACTCAAACCTCCTCTCTGATATCCACATGTATTAATATACCCCCCAATTGATGAGACGATGGATGAGTGCAATGAAGATTTTGGGATGTCCCTGGGAGAATATCATTACAGTAAAGCTGATAAATAAGTAGTGAAGAGTGGAAAGAAGAGGAGCAGGGATCAAAGTGATATGGACATATCCTTTGCAAATGAGGTTGTATTGACCCACAGGAATATGCCATTGATGCTGCATCCATTTTAGGAGCTTTTAGAGGTGCAAATTTTGATGTTGTTGATACTTTGAATAGAGAATTTGCCAAGTAGAAGGCAGAAATTATCAGTTTGAAGGAGGAATTGAAACAACTCAACAGACAACATGAGGTCAAGTATGATGAACTTCAAGTAAAGAATGTTTCCCTTCATGATAAGCTCTAGAGGGAAAAGTCTGCCAATGCCACTCTGGTACAAAAGGTAGCCTTGTTAGAAAGACAATATGAAGATGCAACTGCAAGTGTAGCTTCATCTTCGTTTTCTAAGTTTTCCCAGGAAGAATTTAAAGATCTTGCTATTTGGACTAATAGGGAGCACCATGATTTAGTCAGTGATTTATTTAAAACCTTGTATAATATCTTTGAAACTCACATGGATTTTGACAAAATGTCTGTTGTTCAGGAATATTGAGTTGAAAAGAGGCAACAAGCTTCAAAGGCTTATGATGAGGTCACAAAATCGCAAAGATACACAAAAGATAAGCTAGATAATGTCACTTTTCGTACTAAATTCTAGCTTAAGAAAGTCAGGACTATCTCAAGACCCTAGGAAGATTTAGATGAAACAATTGATGAATCCATAAAGAGATCACAAGCCATTTGCAGCAGAAGGTGGTATGTAGCAGACAACATTATGGATGAATTATCCTTTCCCTCAATGGTACTAATTGAAAAAGCATGTCCACCAGGACTAGTGATTGAGTAAGTGGAGCAACGAAGAGATGATGAAGAGTAGAAGATCATGAACCTTGACCATGTCAACATACATGATGTAGATCAGTTGATGAAATGACCATTCATAGTGGAAGGAAATATTCACATCTACATTCGATTTTGGCATAAATTAGCTAAAAATGAGATTGAAGATCATAAGTGCAATGCCCAGCTTGGCATTGAATCTGACAGTTATCCTGATATTTAGGAATTGCTATGTATTTGGAGGGTGTGGACAGATATCTTGGGATACTAGCTTTTTTTAGGTATTGACCCCCTTTAGGGGGACATCAATTCTTTTTAATAGTTATTTAAGATGATTTTCTCAAATGTATCAAGGAATTTTGAGTTTTGGAGGAAGGAATATTGGTACAGGAGACTGAAAAACATCTATGTTTTTCCTAAGGTTTATGTAATTTATTACAGAATTCTGAATAAATACAGTATTGTTGTTTCTTATCTCTCGTATTTAATTTGGCTGAATATCTTTAACAGATGTCAATTTTCTTGTTCCAAATGATCAGATGGTGTTGTGAGTCATTTGTAATTGATTACTGTGTTTTCTCATAACTGAGATTTCTCTTTGTTACTGGTTAATACAGTAATAGAGATTTAAGGAATTTATTCTTTAATTGTCTTTATCTATTTCTGCAAGTGAATTAACAATGAAAGTTGTATAGCTTATATGTTGGTTTTTCAACTGATATGTGCACATGCAGGTTACCTTGGATGATTTAATCTTGAGTTGATTTTATTTATTTTTCATTAAACAATTGTGATTTGAGTAAGAGGATTTTCATCTCGTATACATTTCTGTTAATGTGGTGATTTACTTGTTTTTCAAACACCTCAAGACAACCTGTAATCAATCCAATATCCTTCTCAAAGTAGTATAGATTTATATCAGGTTCCTTTCCCTAGTTAGGTTTAAGTTTTCCTATTATTTTTATCATTACCTTGTTTTCCAATCTAAGAAACACATCCCCAGTGGATCAAATCCAGTCACAAGCCAGTGGAGGCCACAAAAGTATCTGTGGGAGATCACTATCCCAGATAGCTCGAGGATAAAGAAATACTTGCATAAGATTTCTTGAATACTTTGGTTGGGTTTTCTTTGTGTGTTGTAATCCTTAGACATTGTTTTTAGCCACATACATAGTTGAGGCTTTAACAAATGGTGCTAGAAGGAGGTCCAACCCATCATGCCTAAATGAAACACGCAGACACCTCCTCTAGCAAGAGATCTAATTATGACTCATAGTCTCGCTAACACGTCCACCTTAGGGGAACAAGTAGCACAAAGTTTAGATTCCATCCCAGCCTCTCCTGCATAAGGACAGAGTGCCTCGGGTAGCAGATACATTCTTGTCTCACCTACTCTAGGACTGATCATAGTTAAACAACTATTGAAGGGGTAACTCTGAAAATGTAGTTGAGATTAGAAGAAAGTACGATGACAAACATCTAACCTGTAATCTTCCCAAGAGAAATAATCAAAGCAATCTTAACTCGGGTGATTGAAACATTGAAACAAATAAGCCTCTCCCTAGTGAACCATCTACCCATGGGTTAGATCTAGATTTTGTTTTCCAGGAGTCATACACTCCTCAACCTAGCATTCGAGCAAAAGGACCACCACCGTCTCCTCCCTTTTCCTCATATTCTTTAGACCAATCATTTGATTCTGAATTTTCAGCCTCTTCACAGGAACATGTTCCTATGCATGACAAAATACATAACAGACCTTGGTTGGATAGAGATGTTGTCTCTATTTTAGGTGATCAACACATATTTCCTAAAAACCCTGAGAAGTGGCTTCCAAAATTTAATCCAGATGACAAATTCTTGTGGAATACCACATAAAATCCTTCATGCAAGCCATTAGACATAGTAACGTCATACATGAAGACGTGGTTTACATACTGTTCCCTTACACCTTCGAGGGAAAAGCTTATACCTGGTACTTTGCCTTAGAAGCTAGTTCCATCCCATCTTGGGATGTTTTCTCTAAACTATTCACTCAAAACTTTTGGGATGACAAAATCCCAGAGGAGTTAGTCGTAGAGATTTCTTCCATGAAAACTAAGGGTAAAGAAAGAGTCAAAGATTACAATCATTGGTTTTCATATTTAAAGAATAGGATCCTAAGTACAGTACTCCCTGTTCAAAAGTTATTGGTGGCATACTATATTAAGGGTATTCCCATCCAAATAGCCGTGTGGGTTAAAAGATCCCATAAGGAGTCCTTACAATATGCCTTTTCTGAAGCGATATAGGTTGAAAGGGATATGTTCTATCTCAAGGAAAACCCCGACACCACATCTAAACAAGTGTATACCTCATGTAGGAAAACTAACAATTCCCCTAAACCCTCTGCTACCAATTAGGATCTGTTCAACATGAGTGAAGTGAAGAAGCTCCTCCAAAGAATGTCTAACAAGATGGTAGATATTAAGAAGAAAAACAATGAAAATCAATCAAATAATAGAGGATTTAATAGGACACCTTTTAGGAGGCCCACTCAACCTCCTCAGAATCCACCACCTCCAAATCCTAGCGAGGGATTCACCTTAGAAGATATCTTTTTTGTCTTGAAGGACTTAGCTGTAGGAACACCAGACATTCTTGAGTCCTCTGAATATTAGTTTGCTCAAGATTCACAACCTCCCCAAAAGGAAGAGTAAGATGACCAGCAGGTTAGCTCTATTATTTTGTTTTCATAAGAAGAAGAAGAAGTAGAAGAAGAACCCAACGCCATTTTAAACCTACAACACGCACACAATACTAGGTCTAAAGGGCCACCTCCATAGGAGTCATCTCCTCTGACAAAGGCCCCTAGAAAAGGTTTGACTCAAGCTCAGAAAGACACCCTCATTCCTGAATCAGAATACAATCTGACCGAAGATATTAAAAGAATCAAGGAAAACATATCTTTGTTTAATCTTCTTAAAATATCTTGCATAAGGGATTCCTTGCCCAAAAGCATGATCATAAGAAAACCATAAGAAGCTTAGAATAATAATCTTGACTCTACTGCCCTACCAAACCAGCCAAAACTTGGAAGCAAGGGAACTCCACCCTTCTTACTTACCATTGAAATATTTAACAGAAACGTGCATAATTGTATGGTAGACTTAGGTGCTTCATCAAATGTCATTCCCCTTTTGGAGACTGAGGAATTTTATTTTTAGGTTATCTGTAGACCCTCGGATTCACCAGACTATTGATATTGTGATTCCAGATATTCTAGAGACTTACGGTATGTGGCTGAGTCAGGATTGGTCAGAGAAACTAAAGGGTTACTTTGCTACTGATTGGTCTCACCTATGGTTACTCCTTAATGGGAATCCTAATAAACTCAAAGTTGATAGAGAACCTTTCATGAAGCAAACTATAACTGATCTCGACAGTTCCAACCAATCTGTCTCCTTCTTTAATAATCAAATTGAACATTTCACATTTGACACTTTCTTTGGAGACCAACCTGCTGATGTTTTTCCAGCAGATAATGAGATGAAACACTCTCAAATAACTCATGTTACATCTATCCCATTCTCTAGCACCGTTGTTCATAATGTATATAATGTAAATACTAATTTTAGAATCGATCCTATTGTTTGGAATTTCTCTTTTCACGGATCCAGGTCCAAGGAGGGAATGGGTGCAGGATGTGTCCTTATAGATCCTATTCTAAGGACTCAGGAAATGTATCGATATGGGAGCAAAAGCAATTGAGTGCGTTGGAGACTCAGAAATCATAGTGAAACAGGTACATAATCAAATACATTGTTTGTCTCCATGCTTAGTCAATTACATGAAATTGATCAGGGATATGAATAATTCCTTTTTGGAATTTAACATCAAATCTGTTCCTAGATCACAGTTTTTAGATGCATATTTGTTAGCCAATACTACATTCAGAATGATCCCACCAAAAGGTTTTTCTCTGCAAACTTTCTCTATTGAATTGATGTACAAACCTTCAATACCAAACAATGTCGCAACTTGGAAAGTGTTCGATGATGACCAACAAATACTGGAAATACTCTTAGCTCAAGACACCTTCGCAGGTATGGCTATTGATGAAACCGATCATGAGAAGTCATTATCTGACCCTTCCAATATCATTCCCAAGTCTAGCATCAGTTTAAAAAAGTTTTACGACTTACAATATAAATTCAAACAAACCACCAAATGCAAGACCTAGAGCTCAACCCTTAATTATGCACCTATCAATCTGGGAATAGAGCAAGACCCCTGATTTATCAATCTTGGAATACATTATTCCCATGATGAACGTAGAAGTTTCATTAAAATCTGTATGGAATTCAAGGACCATTTTTTCCTGGACATACAATGAACTCAAGAATCTCAACACTACTGCCATGCCATCATAACATCCCTATGAAACATGAGGCAAAGCCATATCAACAAAAATTGAGGAAAATGCACCCCAGTCTAGAGCCTTCTATCAAGAAAGAGCTTGACAAACTGCTCTCGGCCAGGATCATCTTTCCCATCAGGCACACGCAGTGGATTGCTAATTTAGTACCTATTCGCAAGAATAATGGGGAAATAAGACTCTGCGTAGACTTTAGAAACCTTAACTGGGCCTCTAAGAGTGACAACTATCATGTTCCTCCAATGGAGCAGATCCTTCAAAAGGTATCTAGATCCAAGATTTTTTCACTGTTAGATGGTTTTTTAGGTTACAACCAGGTCTTAGTTGTGCTCAATAATCAACTTAAAACTTCCTTTCGGACCCCTTGGAGAACATTCACATATATAAAAATGGGGTTTGTATTAATAAACGTAGGGACCATGTTCCAGAGAGCTATGGACATAGATTTTAGGGGCTTGATTCATAATTTTGTCGTTGTTTATTTAGATGATGTAACCATTTACTCTAAGAAAAGACATGATAATTTATCTGCTTTAAAACATGTATTCAAGAGATGTTGTAAATTAGGCATTTCCCTCAATACCAAGAATTCCATCTTTGTGGTAACAGAAGGTAAATTTTTTGGTTTCATCATGTGAAAGGAAGGTATGATCATTGATCTAGAACACACTGAAGTGATCTCCAAGATCGGCCTCCCTAACTCCTGTAAGGAAATGCAGTCATTCTTAGGTAAGATCAATTCCATTCATAGATTTGTTCTAAATTTTTCTCAAGTTGTTAAATCCTTACAATTTCCAGTAAAAAAGGATGTATCATTTAAGTGGTCTGATGAACAAAAGAATGTATTTGCTGAGATTTGGAATGCCATAGCAGAAGCACCTTCTCTTATGTCTCCATATTTTAGTAAATATTTTATATTTTATAATTTCTCTACTGAATTTTCTTACGCAGCAGTCCTAACACTGAAAAATCATGACGATGCTGAGATTCCCATTTCCTTCATGAGTTTGAAATTCAAAGGAGTTGAACTCAGTTATTCCGTATTAAAAAAATAGGCCTACATAGTATATAAATTAGTAAAAAATGACAGGCCTTATCTTTTCAAGTCAAGGACTAAGGTGATTGTCCCTTATGCATCCATTCACAATGTCGTTGTCCAAAAGGAGTTGGGAGAAAAAAGAGCTCACTAGATGACCTCCCTTCAAGAATATGATCTAGAGATCAATCCTGTGAATATTGTCAGAGGACAAGGTTGATGTCAACTCACTGCCCAGTCAAATGATCCTGAACATTAGCACACTTATTGGGAACATGAAGAGGCTACTCCTATAGGTTTTGTTAATGCACTTGAAACCGCAACATCTGAATGGTATGATCACATCAAATTATTTCTTCATCATGGGTTTTCTCTTGGAACCCTTGATCCCAAAAAAAATAGATCATTAAGGCCAAAATCATCCCCTTATCAACTTATTGATAATGTTCTGTTTAGAAAGAATTATGATGGATTTTTTCTTAGATGCTTGGAAAAGGATCAAACTAATGACTTTTTTTTTCAATTTCTTGTAGGACCTACAGGTGGGCATTTCTCAGATGATGCAATGAATCAAAAAATCATCAGGGAAGGATACTATTGGCCTAGCCTATTCAAATATTCCCATGCATTTGTCAGAAGATGTGAGCCTTGTCAGAAGTGTGCAGGCAACGTCAAGAAACCTGCCTTCCCTTTGCAGCCAGTAGCAGTCTAATTCCCATTTCAGTAGTGGGGATTGGATTTCATTGGACCTATCAATCCTGTATCCTCTTTATAGAATAAATGCATCTTCAGAGCCACTGATTATTTTACAATGTGGGTCGAACCAGTCCCTTTAAGAATGTGTAACACAAACCAGGTAATTTCCTTCCTTGAAAACTAGATAATCACTGGGTTTGTCACCCCTGAGTATATTTTTTTGGACAATGCATGATACTTCCAATCCATTGACCTGACTAGCTATGCCATTGAAAATGGGATCAAGCTTAATTTTTCTGCTAATTACTATCCAAAGGGAAATGGTCTTGCGGAATCCTCAAACAAGAACTTAATAAGCATCCTAGAAAATACAGTGGATTTGCATCATAAAAAGTGGCATACCCAACTTTATAATGGCCTTTGGTAAGATTGAGTCACCCCAAAGGCAGCCATTGGTAACTCCCCTTATTGCCTTATTTATGGAAAATAAGTTGTTAGGCAGCCATTGGTAACTCTCCTTATTGCCTTGTTTATGGAAAGAAGCATTTATAACAACTAATATCACCATCCCTTCATTGAAGTTGGCCCAATCCATTGAAGAGAGTGACTCTTCCCCATTACAGTAGAGGATTGATTCTCTGCTCAAGCTAGAAGAGGATAGACAGAAGGTGAAAAACAAAATCTACCAACATCAACAGTTGGTAAAGAAATGGTTTAACGAGAGGTCCTCCTCTGACAGAGACTTCTCAGTGGGAGATTTAGTATTGAGATAGGACAAACAACACAAAGACAACAAGGAGTACACCAAGTTTCAATGCCTTTGGCTAGGACCTTTCATTGTTACAAAAAAGTTTGGTCCTAGTACTATTCAATTACCCTACCCAGTGAATGTTTTCCTCCTCAAGAAGTATTTTGTTTGAAAACATTTTCAACCATGTACATAGGTTTGGTGTGTTATTTTCTTTTCTATTTATTTGAATGTTTGCTTGATATTGGTGACCTTTTGGTAAGCTCTACACATCTGGTAATTTCTGTCAATGAGTTTTTCTCAGTATTCAATACTCTTAACCTAAGCAAATTTGGCATTTTTTACCTTTCCTAACTTGTATCAGGATCTGTTATATGTGAATGATAACCATAATTGCAGAATTTTATATTAATGCTCTCTCATCCAGGAAAATATATTCAATATGCCTTACTTTGATGGTGATAGTCATAAAAGAAAATATTCATCTTGTCTAAGGTCTCATTAGAGAACTGCAACATATCTTTATAACCTGGTCAGTCTTACTCTTTTGGAATTTAATTTTGGCCATATGTTTTATTATGTGGATTGCAAGATGAGGGGTCTCATCATGAACCATCTCATTAGGTTCATAGGTGCTTAGTGGAATGACATATTTTCCATATAATATGGGGAGGTGGCTTCTAGTTTTCTGGAAGATGGGAGATCCTATTACAGATTGACTCATTCATGATCTGCAAAGCATTAGTGAGTAACACTACCATTATATGGACACCAAGCCATGGTAGTGTCTTGCAATACATATACAAATAAAATCCCTGTTGTTCCTAAAAGAAAGATTATTGTACATAAGGATGAGGGGGTCCTATCTAAGGCCAGCCTTACTATGATCATGGACTTGATATTGGATTGAAATTATCAACAGATGGTTCCCAAGCCATGATAGTTTCTTTCATCCATATAGCTAGAAGACAAGAGGTTTCCTTAATGAGATGGTTTGTTCAGTTTCCAGGTTAGGTTTGTGAATGGAAATGATCACCAGAGCATGGGTAAGTGGTCCTATGTCAATGCAATATTATCATTATTTCTTAAAAAAAAGAAAAGGGAAGAAATAAATGATGGTTTTAGTAGCCTATGTGTGAAAACCCAAAAGTGGTCAAGGTCTGATCCCAGGTTCAACTTAAAACTGCATGCCTATGTCAGCCTGAGTTTAAATGATCCTGATCCTCCAATGATATTTGAATCAGAGCTGCATCATCTCTAAAATGACCATGGATGGAATTGCATTAATCATTTTGATAATTCTTTATTGGTTACGTTCACATGTTAACATTTCTTGGAAGTTGATCATTTGTCTAGTGACACGTTTGATTGGAAAAGGTTATTGTTTTGCAGAGATAACTAGTTCTTCCAGCCAGTCGCCATTTGTTGTAGGTACAACATATCCCATGTTATTCTTAAATGGGATCCCAATAAAAAATACAAAGTTAACTTGGTAGGAATCCTTTGTAACTTATGTTGGATTCTATTACATTTTCTTGACTTCTGGGATTCCCTAACTTAACCAAAATTCCCAAAAAAAATCAATGCTTGATTTGTGTTTTTTTTAAGATGTGGAAAGCTAGTTTTGTTTGGAATTTCTTTGCGATCCTGCAACCCACATCCTGCAACCTGCAAGTTGTGGAATGCGGGATCTGTTAGTTGGATATTTTAAAATTTCTCTTCCCATAGCCCACATCCCACAAATTTGGAATGCAGGATATGGGAGATTTTCGATAGATATGTTTTGGTCAACCCGCAACCTGCATCCTGCATAAGTGCATAATGTGGGATGCAGGGTGTCATTTGTTTATCGGTTGTTTTGTGTGTTTCTGCAACCTGCATCCCGCAAAGTGCAGAATGCAGGATAGAGAGAAGATTGAATAAACTCTTTTTTTTTTGCAATTCCGCATCCCGCATCTTGCAAAATGTGGAATGCAGGTTGTAGAATGATTAATAAAATTTAGATGTTATGTTTTTATCCCACATCCCACAAAACCTGATCCTGACCATTGTTTTAATCCTCATCTTATGGTTTGTATTATTTCCCATGAATTATAAATATGGTGATCTTATTTATGATTTCTTCACTGATTTTACAACTGTAATTTGCTCTATTGCATGAATTTACCTTCCGATTTTACCAAGCAATTTCACCAGTATTCACCATGGTTTCAGGTTGGTTATCAAGTCACCTTTTGAAATTTGAATTTCTTGCCATTGTTTCTTTATATATTAGTTTTAATTTCTACTTCATGCATTCAATAGAGCATGGAAATGTCCAAAACACCCTGAATTACAAGGTGCAAAAACCTTCAGTAAGACATGCTTACCAAAGACCTAAATTTCGGTGTCTTCTCTGATACTAGTGGCCGAGTGAGTGAAGCTTATTAGTTTGATTGGACCTGAGTTTACTCCATCTCTAATGATAATGACCTTATAGAATTCCAGGGTGACCAACTCATTTATGAGAGAATTAGGGATTCTGGCCTACATATTATTGTTGCAAGACCAACTGTCCTCCCTTCCAATGATGCAGCCAAATGGATCATCAACCATGCCAATCTAAAAGGCCATTCCTTTAACACCCGTACTAGAATGCAATTGGCCAATTTTCATTTTGAAACCATTGTGGGAATTTATGCCCTCAAACCTTTTATACATATCCTTGATGTTGATTTTGTAAAAGGTGGCAAGTCTAGGTTTAATTTTGACCAAATGCCGAAATCCTGGATGGCCAAACGACGAAAATTATCCCAAAGAAAGATGAGCTTTACCCCATTGAATGGTTCAAGGAACCATATTCCCTCCTTGCAGCAATGTTGTGTAGGATTTATGGTCTCCCCAATTGTTCTTACTTCAAGGAAGAATGGGTTCCCATTGCCCACCATGTCATAACTAAGGGCGAGTCCTTCCACTAGGGTTCAATCCTATCACTATAACTTAAAAATGCCATATAGGAATTCTAGAAAGCTACTGCTAGGAAGAATCCCAACTTTTACTTATCTTCATTCATTATGGATATTTTTTGTGCTGAGTTCTATTTTCCCAATATGTGATGGAGTTGGGTAATACCATCCCCGCCTTTACACATTTATCATTCGAAGCTATGGGACACCAATTATGTAACCATGTTCTATGAAATATGTGAAATTTTCCTCGACCGGTTCTATTTCCTTATTATCAACAAGGAAGCTCTTCCATTCTCTCCTGAATCCAAAACTCTCATAGCCACAATGGGAGACTGGTATGTCGATGAATCATTCACTTATATCAAAATTTATGGTAGCAATGCTACTGATATGATACCTAAGGTCGTTCCATACAGTTTGGTCCTTGAAGAGATTTCATTTCAAACAGTCACAGAGGGGATTTATAAGAAATGTGTAGCACCCAAGTAGAAAGCTTGGCCCAAATTTCCTATAACCCTTCTATCCTTGAGCATACCTACTTCTACCTAGGCATCAGAACTTAGTAACCACATCATGTCACTCAAACTAGGTTTTTCTAGTAAAAGGAAGCATGATCCCAAGGGGATTGTTGATTTCCACCTCAAGCATAATCACTTTAAAATAGGGTACACTAATGAGGAAACTCCAGAGGACTTTATTTATCAGGGAGTTGATACCTTTTCTGACGTCTTGGCAAGGGATAAAAGTAAAGAAGAACAAAGTCATATCCTGCAATACCAAAAGGAAATTAGGGATAAGGTTTGACATTACAGGTCTATGGAGTTAGACATTCATGAAAAGTTGATAAAATACAGGGAAGAAAAGGAAGCTCAAGCTGTAGAAAAGGAGGCTCTAGCAGCCAAAAACACATCCATGGAAACCAGTTCAGACACAGGTAAAGGGAAAGGTCCCATGGAAGAAATTCCCCAAACATCTATTGAGCAGTAGGTCAAATCCTATTTTCATACTTCAAAAAAAATCTAACAAAAACTAAGCAGAACGACATGAGCACTAGACACTGAAGAAATTACAACCTCTCAGCCAGCTGAAGCTGCTCAGGTGACCAGTGTGATTAAGAAGACTCAATCTGAACAAACCCAGATTGAGGAGAATCCTTTCAAAATATTGAAGGTATCGGTTTCATACATCCCTGTTTCTACTATATACTTGACCCATTCGGAGGAGGAGGATGAAAGGATTTCCCCTGTGAATGTTACTGTTGAAACTAGAAATGGCAATGATTTACATGATTTTATCAATTTGTTTAATGGTAGCAATGGAGAATATTCATCACCTCCTGCACAACCACAACCATCTTCCAAGTTTGGTCCATCTTATTCTACGTTACTCCTCTCATCAATTATAGCCTTATCTTCATTATCTACTGGTTCTAATATGACACCATTTATGTCCTAGTTTTATCAAGATGCCACATGTTTACCCGAATCCATTACACCTGCTTCTACGAATACGCCCATTCCATCATCTATTGTACCTCTAGTTTTCAAAATTCCACTACATATTCCTTCTTTCAGCTCAGTGTCATTCCCTATGCATCAGAGACTTCAATAGTATCACCATCATCAGTGAAAGCCACTACCTTGCAAGTTTCATCTATTGAAACTTTTGTTCCTGACATTTCTTCAGCCCCTGAAGTAACTCTTACTCAGAGTGTTGCTTCCTCTCCATCCATTTCTCATATTACTATGACCATACCCTCTCACACCACAACTCAAACCTCCTCTCTGATATCCACGTGTCTTAATATACCCCCCCACTGATGAGATGAGGGATGAGTTCAATGAAGATTTTGTGATATCCCTGGGAGAATATCGTCGCAGTAAAGCTGATAAATCAGTAGTGAAGAGGGGAAAGAAGAGGAGTAGGGATCAGAGTGATATGGACATATCCTTTACAAATGAGGTTGTATGGACCCAATGAACAGGTGACCCACAGGCATATGCCACCAATGCTGCATCTTTTTTAGGAGCTTTTAGAGGTGCAAATTTCATGTTGTTAATACTTTGAATAGAGAATTTGACAAGAAGAAGGCATAAATTATCAATCTGAAAGAGGAATTGGAACAAATCAAGAGACAACATGAGGTCAAGTATGATAAACTTCAAGTAAAGAATGTTTCCCTTGGTGATGAGCTGCTGAGGGAAATGTTTTCCAACGCCACTCTGGTACAAAAGGTAGCCTTGTTAGAAAGACATTATGAAGATGCAACTGCAAGTGCAACTTCATCTTCATTTTCCAAGTTTTCCCAGGAAGAATTTAAAGAGCTTTCTATTTGGACTAATGGGGAGCACCATGGTTTAGTCAGTGAGTTAGTTAAAACCTTGGATAATATCTTTGAAACTTACATGGATTTCTATAGAATGTCTATTGTTCAGGAAGATTTAGTTGAAAAGAGGCAGCAATCTTCAAAGGCTTATGATGAGGACACAAACTCACAAAGATAAATGAAATATAAACTAGATAATGTCACTTTCCTTACTAAATTCCAGCTTAAGAAATCAAGGACTATCTTAAGATCCTGGGAATATTTAGATGAAAGAATTGCTGAATCCATAAAGAGAGCCCAAGCCATTTACAACAAAAGGTGGTATGCGACAAACAACATTATGGATGAATTATCCTTTCCTATAATGGTATTAATTGAAAAAGCATGTCTACCAGGACTAATGATTGAGCAAGTGGATCAGTGAAGAGATGATGAAGAGAAGAAGATCATGAAGCTTGACTATGTCAGCATACATGATGTAGATCAGTTGATCAAATGACCATTCATAGTGGAAGGAAATATTCACATCTACATTTGATATTGGCATAAACTAGCTAAAATGAGATTGAAGATCATAACTGCAATGCCCATCTTGGCATTGAATCTGCTAGTTATCTTGATATTGAGGAATTGCTACACATTTGGTGGGTGCGGAGAGATTTATTGGGATACTAGCTTTGTGTTGATGTATTTGTAACTTTAGAATGTCTTCACCTATATATCGTATGTATTGTACCCTGATGTTTATTCCGGGAAGTGTCTCTAATGTATTGGAGTCATGTGATGCCTCGATACGCCTATCAGGAGATTTGATAATGTAAACAAGTCATGTCAAGTCATTATGGGTAACCCTCCTATTGATCAAGGGTTAAAGTCCCTGGAGTTGTGGGGCCCTAGGGTTATTAGACTCTCCTAGAGAAGTCGGCCCTAGTGAGTTATTTTCAAGTCAGGAATTAGTATAAATAGAGAGTGAGCCTCTCTATTTATCACACATTCACTCACACTCAGTTGTAGAGCATAACCGAGAGAGAAGAAGTTTATGGGACAAGAGAGAGAGTGACTACTACTGTCAGGAGATCATCTTACTGTTTTTGGGGTTTTCCTTTTGGTGTTGATTCTATCTCTGAGGAAGTTGTAGGGTTTTCTCCTTCATATTTTCCCCGAGTAAAAACATTGTGTTCATTGTCTCTTATGTTTGATTGATGTGCTTGTTATTATCTTAGTTAAAGATCCTAACATAATGCTAGCTTAAATGATAAAAATATAACATGGTATCAGAGCTAACCTGAGAAGAAGACACTGTGTAGCTGCGGAAACTAGGGCTTCCTACTTTTTGGATCTCTCTCCACAGATTTTAAGAAAAATAAGGTTGGGATGAGTATTGTAATCTCATAGATCACAGAGGGTTACCAATAATACACATTGAATCATACAGACATAATAGACACAAGAGACAAGAACATAGCGATAGAATAACATATTATATTATATCATGAGGGTCCATATAAACAAAGAACTGAATCAAGTTCTCATCTAGCTCAACAACCTAATATATATGATTTACAAACAGTTACATATAACCACCTATCAGCTCAGTCAACCAACACGACCTTACGTAGCCGACCTAATCTCTAATTAGTCGGCTATTTGACTAGTTGGCTCATTGACTAGTCTCTCTAACATCTCCCCCAGGAACAAAATCTTTCTTTGTCCTGAAGAAATAGGGGAGGTACTTCAACAACGTGCTGAATTAGGTAGTTGTTTCTAGTATTGTTTGTCTTCATGGACTATGTAGTTGGATGGTTGGTCGTTTCTGCATGCATACTTCCACAATTGCTTCTGCTATAATGGCCAGCTGATGTTGAAATTTTGCCCAGCTTTGTAATACTTTCTCGATTTTGATGGTCAATGTTATGGTGCTTGATAAGGTCGACATATTCTCCTAGATGGAAAGGTCTTCTATGCTTTCCATGTCAGGTCCCATGAATTTATCTTTTTCTTTTGTTGTTTCCAATAGTCTTTTCATCTGCGGGCATATGGTATCCAGTTTCTCTAGGATTGGGAGTGCTTGCTATACCCATTGGTGTGCTTGTTTTTCTAGTTTCTGTAGTTTAGCTCTCTCCAATACAATTTGATATTGTATCTGGTTTCTTAGTGCTTCTTCAGTGCCTTTTCTTCTTTCCAGTGCTTGAATTTGTTCTCAGGTTTGTCGGGTTTGCTGAAATACTTGCCCATAGTAAGTGGGCCAATCATGGAGTACTTATTCTGTGAGGATAGATTCTTCCATGTGGTCCTGCAGCACTCTATGAGCCTTAGAGAATGTTGAGTACTATTTCCTTAAAAATCTTCATGTCTCCTCTTTTTAGTCTTCTTTCATATTTATCAGATGCGATTGTAGGGTCGACACCATGCTTTCAAATAAGTGATATGCCTTTTCAAGCAGCTTATCGGTGTCAGCCTCTAGAGGTCTCGGTATTACTGTTTGAACTAATTTTATGCATTTTGATAAGAACTCAACTTGTTCATTCTTACCGTTGTCAAGCTGCATGCATTTGATCTAGCTTCTTGTTTTTGCCTCAGTGGCCAGAGTTTCTAAGAGTTGTCCCAACTATCTGTCCCTTAGCTTTGTTGCGTTGACTGCAGTAGTCGATCCAAGTTGGATAATGTGTACAATTGTTGACTGTGATTCTTTATGGTGTTCCTTCTTATTTTTGTATCTTTTTCGCTTGTGTTTATGCTGTTCTGTCTGCTGCTATGCTTGTGCATCTACAAGTGGTGGATTCTCCTATGGTTGGTTTCTTGGTTGCTGATCTGCAATGGTTAGTGTAACTTCTGGTTGACTTTCTTGGGTGGGATCTATAGCTAGATGTGTATTTAGAGGATTTGGTACAGATGGTTCAGGTTTTGTTAGAGGTTCTGGATTGGGAATTGGCGGTGGAGATGGTGAATGGTCGGGTGCAATTGGTGTAGTGGGGATATTGTTAGAAAATAATGGATTGTCAACTTCTGGTGGTGATTCATCAAGGTCATTGAAGACAAAGTTGTTGATTACCTTATTGATTACTGCCACATTGACCTGGTTTTCTTCTTCCATACCTCCGACTGGTTCATTTCCTAGTGGTGGCTGGGGGTTATCTGAGGGTATAATTGATGTGGTGCAACTTGCAGCAATTTCGAAAGAGGTGTCAGGATTTCTTACAAAAGTCGACTTAATGGTTGCCATAGTTCTTGGTTTTTGTGGTATCTAGCCAATTTGTTGTGCTAGGAGTTGGCGTGTTGTTCTAGATTTGACCAGGGAGCACTTGGTAGAAATTTGCTAGACTGAAGTAAATAGTTCTAGAAGTTTTTAAATGAATGCTTGGAAGTCTCCATCCTAGTCAAACCTCTCTTTTAGGGTTTTCGCCATAGCATTTTTTCAAATGTTGACTGGGATTATGGTGATTATCTGTGTGGTTTCTTCCTGTATAATATAGGTTGGAGATGGGAGTGGAGGAGTAGACACTAGATCAACAATGTTTTCGTCGACTGAAGGGGTTGTCATTTTTACCTTTTTTGGTCTCCCCTTCTTTTCTCCTAACTCGACGAAGCATTTGAACTACGTCTCGACTAGAAATTTGTTCACTACAATGTCTTCCATGATGTCAATGGCCATAGCTACTAGTTCATCTTCATCTTCTGATTCTAAGAGTATAAGCTTGCGCCTCCCCTTCCCTTTTTCCTAAGTTGCCTTTTTTTCTTGCGGCTGCTATTTCCCTTGCTAGTTTTCTGATTTTGTCTTTGGTTATAGTGTATTCTGGGTTGTTAGATTCAATGTTTTCCTCTAGTCCTTCTACTCCCTCCTATTGGTTAACCAAACTTATGTTTTTCTCCACTAGTTTGGCCACCTGATGCTCCGTCAATGTACTTCCCCTTTGGGTCGGTGGTGGTAAAGTTGTTACTTGTAGTTTGTCAGTGTCCTCTGATGGTGTTTCTTTCGAAACGAAGGTGCTGATATATAGTCAGAGTTCATAGTCCTCTTCCTTCTCCTGGTCAGTCAGTGGTTCTTCAATTGTTAGGTTTACTTCTTTATCCTTTGCTAGTATTGATAATTTTGTATTTGATTGTTGGGATAGCTCTTGGAAAATATATTCGACTGTTGGGTAATATTCGAGACATCTTTTTTTTTCTTTTACTCCCTACATATACCAGACTACAGTGTGGTCGAGTTCTATTTCGATGTGTGCTATTTTCAGCAGACTTATTCAGATGTTCTGAAGCAACCTCCATCTGGTTGTCTGAATTTTTAAGTTTTGGAACCAGTTTTCCAATAGTACTTTTTCATTTTCTAATTCGCTCATTGTTCCATTCTGTGCAAATGGCTTGAACCTCCACATGTGGTATTTGTGTGGTTCTTGGAACTGTTTTTCCTCGACTGGGCACAAGTGGTACAACACTATCCAGATTTCGGCTAACTCGTGACACTTCTAACATATGGATTTGAGCATGTCAGTGACATACTAAGCCCACCTGTACACTTTTCCTATTTTTGCTATTGTGTCTACCACTTCTAACATGTCTAGCTTCATATCACTCCCTCGTCCTGTAGGGGTGAGCCCTGTTGCTGTGATTTTGGATACGATTTATGGCATCCAGGCTTGTATTTGACTGATCATTATCCCTTTTGAATGTTTTCCTGATGGTGTCGTTGTTAATCATTCTACCAGTCCTTTTTCTATACTAATAGGGATTGGGTCACCTTGGTTTCAGAGACCAGTCATCTTGTATATGACTTTGCTAGATATTTCTACTGGCTTGTCGAAGTAAAACAATTTGTTGTGGTATCGGCTGATAATTAATTTTACCACGTTTTCTTTCGTTCCTCCAAAACTCGCCATGAATGATGTGTTCATGTAGTTCATAATTGAGCTCTGGTTTATCTTCTCTGTTTCTTGTGTTTTTTTTGTCGACATAGGACCATTCCTTGATTTCGACCCAAGTTTTGGACCATGAGGTTTCCTGTACCTTGGAATTCTTGATATTTATTAACCTTCTGATCAATGGGGTTTCGACAGATTGCAGTTATTTTGTTTTTACAACTGCAGCTCTGGTTTGCTTTAGGTCCATCTCGTCGGTCTCTTGGTCAAATTTTCTTACAAGTTCTCGTCTCTCAAATTTCTAACTGCTGAATTGTTCTCTCTCTTCAAAATACGGTAAATGATTTTTTTCTGGCCAGATATTTATAGGTGGAGCGGGTGACATTTCTGTCGATGGATGTATTAATGGTGAAAGTGATGTTCTAGCACGATCTCTAGAGTTTACATTTATTGCGATTTGATTTTGGCGCTCCTTCTATCCGTATTCATGAAGGTATGATTTGACCTTCAGGGTTTTCGGTCGATGTTGATTATGTGAATGGTCGATGGCGGTATGTTGATGGGTTTGGTGTCAGTTGTCAAAGCACTGGTTATTATATCTTTCAAAGTTTCCTCTCATCCTATGTTATGGGTGTTGGTTCTATTTTTTTATTTTTAGTCTTCTTAGATTTTTGTAGTTTTTGTCTGACAGTTATGGTCATTATATGTATGTTTCGGTTTTTTTTAACTTGTTTTAATTTTTGTATCATTTTACTCTGGCACCATTAACAAGTTTTCAAAATATTATTCCTTGTAACGTCCTTAGTCAAACTGATCTATTGGCATAAATCTCTTTGATAATGTAAGGTCCCATCCATTCTGTATGTAAAATTTTTAGTTTTTCTTTTACTCGACTGTTGCATAGTAAGGCGAGGTCCCCTACTGAGAGATTTTTGTTTTTGATATTGTGATCATGCCAAGAATTTTGCTACTATTTTTGGATTTCTTGATGTTGCAAAGCGAGCAGTCGACGTTCTTCTAGCTTGCTTAATTGCATCAATCAATCCTTCGTACATTCTTCGACATCGACATGTAAAATATCTTCTATGATAGGTGTGTGTTGTAAAAAATGTAGTGGAACAACTGCTTCTTGGACATAGACTAGTCAAAATGGTGTTTGGTTAGTCGAATGCTTGTATGCTATTCTGTAAGCCCATAGTACTGGAGGTATCTTTTCATCCCAATCATCTTTGTTGATATTGCATATTTTTGTTAGACCCCTTGTTAATGTTTTATTGAATTCCTCGATTGCTCCATTCGACTGAGGATGATAAGCTGTACTACATCAGTGGTCAAGTTTGAAATGGTCTGCTAGTGCTTTGATGGTTTTGTTAATAAGTTGTGAATCCTAGTCACTCATTAGGGTTATTGGGCATCCAAATATGGTAATTATATTTTTGTAGATAAATTTAGCAACTATCTCACTGGAACATGAGTCGACAGGTTCTGCTTCTGCCCACTTGGTTACATATTCTACTGTGGTTATTATGTATCTTGCACCTGTTCTTTTTGCTGGTATCGGGAATGGTCCTATGAAGTCGATTTCCCAAATTTAAAATGTCAAAATTGGGTTTACTGATATCATGGGAATTTCTATACTAGGAAGAGGTCGACCAAGTCATTGACATCTATCGCATTGGCTCACAAACTTTTTACAATCCTTGTATAGTGTCGGCCACCATAGACTTGACCGTTGGATTTTCTTGGCAATTGTATCTGCTTGAAAATGTCCTCCCGCCAGCCCATAGTGTGCTTCATACATGATATTATCTCTTTCATGTTCTAATATGCATTATCTGAGGATGTCATCTGGGCCCATTTTATATGAAAATCCATTTATGAGGCCATATGGTGCATCTTTCATAGCTAATATTTGTTTCTTTTTCATCGTCATGCCCTCTGGTGCTTGACCACTTTCTAATAATTGACCTATTTCCTCTAATTTTGCTGAGATTTCTTCTATTCAAAATAAGTATCCATCTGGTAGGTCGTCTTCGACTCCTGTCGGCTCCTCTCCTGTGTCTATTAGCAACAACCGGTCATGTCTGACATTTAATTTTCCTACGAATAGTAGTAGTAGCCATCAACAAATTCTCCCATGGTGTAAGTGTTTTTTTACAAGATATTTTAATGCTTAATGGTCGGTATAAAAGATGAAAGGGTTGGCTAGTAGGTAATTTTGATACTTTTGTAGTGCAAAAACCATTCCTAATGTTTATCTCTCTATTGTCGAGTAGTTTCTTTCTATCTTATTTAGTTTTCTACTACTGTAAACTATGGGGTAATCCATTCCATCATCCCCTGGTTGTGTTAAGATCACTCCTATTACTAGGCCTAATGCGTCAATGTGTACGTGAAATTTGATCGACCAATTCAGGAACCTTATGATGGGTGCCTCGACTAGATTCCTTTTTAGTGTTTCAAATGATATGTTACATTCATCTTTCCAGTTCAAATCCCAATATTCTCTTAATAGTTCTTCAAATGGATAGGTCATATCTTAATAGTATCCCCTAAGTTTCTTGTGATATCCTGTATGACCAAGTAGTACCCTGACTTGTTTTGGGTTCACTGGTGGTTTTAAGTCGAGGATAATTTCTATTTTTGCAAAGTCGACCTTGATGCCTTGTTTCCATACAATGTGTCCTAATAGTATCCCTATAGGAGTTAGGAATATGCATTTCCTTATGTTTAGAGATAGATGGATTTGTCGACATCATTCGAACATGAGCCTTATCCATTTGTAGTGATCTTTTAGCATAGAGTATATTGTCCAATCATCGAAATATACTGCCATTGTTTTGTAGATATATTCTTGAAATGTTTTGACCACAATTCTAAAAAATACTGCAGGTGCGTTTTTGAGACCAAAAGGCATAACTCTGTAGGCAAATGAGCCGAATTCACATACGAATGTTGTCTTTTTCTGGTCTTCTTTGGCTATTGGTACTTGGTTGTAACCGGAGAATCCGTCTATAAACTAGTAACATTCATGTCCCGTGACTTCATTTAGGATTTCATCTGCATAGGGTGTTGGGAATGGGTCTATTAAGGTGACTTTGTTTAATTCTATGAAGTCGACATAGATCCTTAGCTTTTTCAGGTCATGTTTCTTTGGTTGTACAACCATTGTACTTGCCCATTCCAATTGGTCAATAGGGTATATAATTCCTGCTGCAAGCATATTATCAATCTCTTTCTTGACTATCTCTTTGTATTTATGAGCAAATTTATATGGCCTCTTCTTTATAGGTCAGGCAACAGGTTTAATGTTGATATTCATTTCGCCCATTTCATGGACTAGAGCTTTGAGATATTTCTAGTCTCTAGCGAATACATTTTGTAATTTTTTTAGTAAGTTTACTGTTTTGGTTGTTTGTTCTTCACTCTAGTAATCGCCATTTTTTGCCATTTTTGGTCGATCATCATTTGATATATCAAATTATTTAGTTTTCACTTTGGCATCTAACCATTCTGGTGCTTTGGCTTCATTGATTGGTGGTCTCCCTTATTTGAATCGTGAAAATGTAGTAAGAAATTCTACTACATTGATTCGGTCGATATCTTCTTTGTCGGTTGTCTCGACCTTAAGTACTGTGTGAATTGGTGTTGTTGTTTCTGAATGGTATGATTTCCATCGAAAGATTTTCCCTTCTGGATTTTCATTTTCCATTTGTAGTCTTGTTGACTGTGGTATTGTCTTGGTTTGTATGTTATTACATGTTATTATCGGTCAGTCATAATTTTGTGTTAGGATGTTGTTGTCGGCTGGTTCTATAAATGTTTTGATTTGTTTTACAGTTTTGACTAACTTTTCATTTTGTGGTATAAAGTTGAAGTCTTTGATGAAGTTCTCTCTAAGTTCATGCCATTAAAATGTTGCACCTTGTGCTTCTTCCATTTTGTACCATTTGTTTGGTAAGTCAGATAGCGCCAATGGAAACAGGTGTGGCCATGTACGTTCATCTTTATACCGAAGTATTTTCCACTCTTTTTCGCATGTTCTTATGTGTTTATTAGGTTCCCGCCCCTAGATGAACATAGGTATTTGTGCTTGTTTGGTTAGCCTCTTTTCTTCAAATCTTTCTACAAAGTAAGTCAAAGTTGTTGTCCATGTCTACAATCTTGATTGATGGGTATCCCACCATCTAGCTGCTTATCTTGTGAAGGTTTCTACTAAGCTTTGTAATCAAGCATGTTCACCAATGTTTTTAGATACTTGTTCTATATGTATAGTTGGTGATTCTCTTACTTTGTATCTTGGGATTTGTTTGATACTTACATTTTTTAGTTTTAAGGTAGGGTATTCCCTGCTTTTCTATTCGAATATTTTTGGGATGATGGAAACTAAGAAACGTTGTTGCATTGGTTTCTTATGCACTATTTGAATGGTCCAGCAACCTCTTTCTTGTGTCTCGTAGTTCTCGACTTCCCAATCATATAATTCTGCATCTGAGTTGTATCCTACTGAATCTTGATTTCCTAAGTGAAGTTTACCATAGACATTGGGTTATGTCTAGTCTTCATTATTTTGTATTTGATATAGTTGTTGAATGTCAACTTATTCATCAATAGGTTCTATCCAAGCTTCTCCTTGGGTTGGATGGATAGGTACTATAACTTTCTATCCATTCCCTTTTAGTTTTATCCTTTCTTTATCTAAATATATTGATGCTTTCATTTTTCTTCCCCATGGTTGTCCTACTAAAGCTGGGAAGGAACTAGATCCTTCCTTAGGGTCAATAATTTCAAAGTCGACTTTGGTCGATATTCCTTTTATTATCATATCGACATCTCTCCAAACTCCGATAGGTTCGATCAGACCTTGGTCGGCTAATTTGAGGTATATTCTTGACTCATATAGTCGAGGTCTACCCAATTGTTCCCAACTGTCACGAGTCATAATATTTACTTGTGAGCCGAGTTCAAGTACAACTTGTCAAACATGGTATGCTTCGATTTCTAGGTCAACAAGTGGGTCAACATCACTTTTTTCCTTTTGGTTTAAACTGCATATGCTTTTTGTTTATTTTTCTGTATTATTACTATGCTTCATATTATACAATAATTCAATGAATTGAGATACTGATTTATCATCTTGTACTAAACATATTAATTCTTTAACTGTGCTTTGTCGACTATTATCATATTCTTCTTGTCTAGAAAATTATTTAAATGTATTCGTTGCATCATTATATAATTTTTTTTGTTTAGCTGGGTTAGGATAATCATTCTTTTATTTTATTTTATTTATGCATGGATTATCACTCCCAATTTTTTTCCTTCCTAGGTTACTATATGTAGATTCTTCATATTGATTACATCATGTTTTTGAATGCACGACAAGACATTAACGTTTTTCTTTTTATTGATTTTATGAAGAATTGTAGGGAAATCCTCTAATGAGTGATCACCGACTCCACAACTATTAGAAAATTTTAAATCTGTTTTGTCCTTGTATGGGTAGTCTACATATCGATGACCTTCTTTATAGCATGTAAAACATTGGATGGTCTGACATGGTCGATTGTCATGATTCCCATAGAATCGACATCGACCTCCATATACTCCACTACGGTTGTCGAATCGGTGCTCATATCAACAGCCTTCATATCTTTGATTATTCGGTTCATTTTGATCATTGCTTCACTGGTTGTTACCATTTTTCTTCACAACTGCATTTGTCTAATAGACTACTTGGTATTTTTGTTGGTTCTTTAAATTTAAGTGGCATTTAGCCATTGCATGAATTTTTACGTCACAGATTGCACACCAAGATAATTTTCCCTTTTTCATGTTTAATGGGAAATATTTCGTTGTGTGATTCTTGGCAGATGTCGTAGAAGCACTTTGTCTAAACAAATCAAACGTCCTCTCGAATTATGTCTTGTTGACAGTTATCATTAGCGTGTCTGACCATTGAGCATTTTGTGCACCAGACATCCTGATTCTTGAGGTTCATCTCTTTCAATGATTTCTGCAATATTTATAGATGTTCTTCCAGTCTCGTATCCATGGAATATGCTAGGAAATATTCTTCCATCTCCACTTGCAAAGCTTTGGTAAGTGCATCTTCGTACGTTTTAAACGTCTCCAAGCTTATGTGCCACTTAATTTTTTGTGATAGACCTGTAAGGAACCACTAAATTAATCATTTTTCATCAATTACATAATCTAGTTGGTTGAGGAGGTCTTTCCATCGTTTGTCATATACTTGGATAGTCTCTGTTGGATTTTGAGATGTTGTTTTCAAATTTTTGGCTGCCAAATGTTTTGCATGTGGAGTTTTAAATAAAGACAAGAATTGCTCTTTAATTTCTGCTTTAGATGCTTGGGGACTTCTCTCAATATAGTTTATGTACCACGTTAGTCCTCTTTTCCTCAAGGCACCAATGAACTGTGCCATCTATCGATATTTAGATGTAAACTAATTTTCCTCCCATGTTGACTCATAGAAAAACCAATGTCATCTAGGATCTTCATCACCCTCGTATAGAGGGATATGTGTTGATCGGTGATCCATGTCGAAATTGCTGTCGCTATCTCCTCCAGGAGGTGGCAGTGGTGGGGGTAGTGGGATGTTTTGCTTATCTCATTGTGCATAGCTATTTTCAATGGAACTTTTGTTCTCGTTGGTCATTTTGTTTGTATTTTCTTCGTCGACAAGCAATTGGCAAGGGTTGAATTCTCCTCTCGATGTCCAACTGCACTGATTTTTCTACAGGTCCGATTGTTCTGTATTTTCCAAAGCTATGTTTGGTAGGGGGGGTGATCCTTCATGTGTCAGGTAAAGTAATTGGATACTTTAGTTGGAAGGGTACACCTGAAATGTGACCTAGTTTCCTTCCTTCGGTCAACGAATCACTAGATGATTATCATCATTTACCTCGGTGTCTAGTCAGCTCCATATACCAAACTCACCAGCTCTTAGTCTTAGGTCTTGTTCGATAATGGTTTGTATCTTGGTACTCAGATTCTTTGGAGACAGAGGTCTTATCTCCTAGGTAAATTCTATTTGGAGAAATTCACACTGCTTTATACAAAAGTCTTCTTCCATGGGTGATGCTTCTTCATCCACGCCTTCTTCCTATCGGTCATGACCCGACTCTAGCATATTTCTTTCCTAGTCTGTCACCCTAGTATTTATTCCCCTTTGTAGTGCTATAGCCCATTCTCTTCTTTCTTCCATTCTTTTCAGCCTCTTCTTTCTCTCTACTTTCTGTAAATCCGTCATACCTTTGTGTGTCACTATTCATTCGATTTCCTTTTTAGGTTGACTTTTCATTGCTGGTGATGGTATCTCCTTTTAGCCGAATAGAATCCTCTTCACTTTACCCTGACATATGAATAGAAACCCCCTCATATCCTACCCGACGCTTTAAAAATCTTGAATAGTTCTGTTTACTTGCTTAGGAAGTACTCCCACTCCCTTTCAGTAATGAATTTCTCCCACTTTTTCTGTTTCTCCGCCCAGTTAGAATTTGGTGGTGGTTTGTGTAGTGATGGACGAGGTTCTATAGTATGACCCACTACTTTTTCTATCAGGAATTTGAATAGTAGAGTTGGTAGGGAGCATAGGAACTGCTCGGTAAGGTCTGTATAGAATTTTTTTTGAATGGTTTCTACCGAAGTTCTTTCTTCTATGGCTTGCTCGTCTCAAAATTCATCTGTCATATTTTCAAACCACTCTAACAGGTTTGTTCGTCCCCCTCAGATTAGTTTCTCTAGTAGCTCTTGGTCCTTAGTTGCTTCCAGCTTTTTCATCCAGAAGTTTTTTCAAAATCTAGGGTACCGATTCTATGAACTTCTCATGAGTTTTAGTGAAGAATTTCTCCTTCACTTTAGCAGTGGTTAATCTATTTATCCTCACATAATTCTGTGAATAATTTGCTATCTTATGCTCTCACCAGTTTTTAATCTCTTGTTCTGACATCATCCGCTTATAGTCATCTCAGATATGTACTACTGGAAATGGAACCAATGTTGTAATCTCACAGATCACAGAAGGTTACCAATAATACACATTGAATCATACAGACATAACAGACACCAGATACAAGAACATAGAGATAAAATAATAGATTATATTATACCATGAGGGTCCATACAAACACATAACTGAACTGAGTTCTCATCTTGCTCAACAGGCTAATATATATGATTTACAAATAGTTACATATAACTACCTATCGGTTTGGTCAGCTAAAACAACCTTACATGGCCGACCTAATCTCTAATTAGTCGGCTATTCAACTAGTCGGCTCATCGACTAGTCCCTCCAACACTGAATCTCCTCTCCAGGGTGCATCTTTCTGTCAAAGTAGAATCTGATTTTGAGCATTTACAGTTTTTGGCCTGACACTACTGCCAAAAATCAGGGCTTTCCACAGAAGTGGAATTCTTGAGTGATCCCAGGCCTGGATTGATCTCCTCCTCAAAATAAAAGTTTATAGATCAAGATCAAAGCTTTTTATTGGAGAGAACTATGGGAAATTCAAACCCTAATCTGCTCCTGAACTAGCTCTACATAAATTCAGCTCCAGATTTGACATCTTAACTTGGTAAGATCTAAATCTTTTGCATTTCCATTTTAGGCTCTCTGATAAGATGTATCATCATACCAATATTGATGAAAATATTGAGGGAGCTGATAACTTCCGAGCCCGGAAGTATAGGATCTCCCTAGTCCTGGAAGAAAATGAGTTGGACTCTTACATCACGGAAGAGGTTCCAGTTCCAGAGGGAGATGAGGCTAAATCCTTATATAAGAAGAAATTGGTAATGGCTAAAATGATTATTGCTGATTCAATCAAGGATCACCTCATACAACACGTGTCCTCCCTAAAGACACCTAAAGCTATGTTTGATGCCCTGACCAAACTATTTGAAGGGAATAACATAAATTGGAAGATGACACTGAGAAACCAATTGAAGAATTTAAATATCCAGAATGAAAAAACCATCCAGTATTACTTTACAAGACTCTCTCAAATCAAAGAAAAACTTGAAGAAATGGATGAAGAAATGGAGAATGTAGAGATTGTGATGACCACCTTGAATGGTCTCCCTAGGACATGGGACTCTTTCATTCAAGGGATTTGTGCCAGAAAGAAGCTAGTCAAGTTCAGCAGACTATGGGAAGAATGCTCTCAAGAAGAAGCTCGGATAGAGGCTTTAGAAGAAAATATGGGATTGATCTCCTCCTCAAAATAAAAGTTTATAGATCAAGATCAAAGTTTTTGATTGGAGAGAACTATGGGAAAGTCAAACCCTAATCTGCTCTTAAATTGGCTCTACATAAATTCAGCTCCAAATTCAACATCTTAACCTGGTAAGATCTAAATCTTTTTCATTTCCATTTTAGGTTCTCTGTTAAGATGTCTCATCATACCAAGGTTCATGAAAAGCTCAAGGGAGCTAATAACCTCTGAGCCTGGAAATATAGGATCTCCCTGGTCCTGGAAGAAAATGAGTTGGACTCTTATATCACAGAAGCGGTTCCAGTTCCAGAGGAAGATGAGGCTAAATCCTTATATAAGAATAAATTGGTCATGGCTAAAATGATTATTGTTGATTCAATCAAGGATCACCTCATATCACAGGTGTCCTCCCTAAAGACACCTAAAGCTATGTTTGATGCTCTGACCAAACTGTTTGAAGGGAATAACATAAATTGGAATATGACTCTGATAAACCAATTGAAGAATTTAAATATCCAGAATGCAGAAACCATCCAGTATTACTTTACAAGAGTCTCTCGAATCAAAGAAAAACTTGAAGAAATGGATGAAGAAGTGAAGAATGCAGAGATCGTGATGACCACCTTGAATGGTCTCCCTAGGACATAGGACTCTTTCATTCAAGGGATCTGTGCAAGAAAGAAGCTAGTCAAGTTCAATAGACTATGGGAAGAATGCTCTCAAGAAGAAGCTCGGATAGCGGCTTGAGAAGAAAATACGAGAAGTACAGATCAAGCTCTCACAGTACACTCCAAGACAATCAGAATAATCTCTCATCACTCCATAGGTAAGAACTTCAGCTAGAAAGATAAAAATAGAAAATATTTATCTAAATTCAGATGTTGTACATGTGATGAAAGAGGACACTTTGCCAATATTTTCCTATAAACAAGATTAACTCTCATAAGAAGAAGGGAAACAAGAGAAGACATCATGCTAACACTATAGAATATGATGAACCTTCCACAAACAGAATCAAGCAAGAAAGTGATGATTCTTCAAGTGATGAAGAATATGTCTTGATTTCCACCCTCACGGGAAATATCACACATGGAAGCAATGATTGGATTATAGACAGTGGTGCTTCCAAACATATGATGGGATTCAAAGAATCCTTTGTGAAACTATCTAAACATGAGTCACCTCACAAGGTAAAACTTGGGGATGACTATTAGTATCCAATAAAAGGTAGTGGGGAATCCTCCTATAAGCTAGACTCTGGAAAGTCTATGAATATACAAGATGTATTGTTTTTACTAGGACTAAAGAAGAACCTCCTCTCCATATTTGAATTAGATGAAAAAAGGCATGAGGTTTTCATTTGTATATGTCGAAGTTATAATGTGGCCAAAGGGAAATACTATTAATGATGCAATATTGATTGGGGAAGAAGAGCGAGGTCTACAAATTGAAGATCCATCTAGAACAAGCCTTGGTCCATGACATAGTAGATACAAATGAACTTTGGCATAGAAGGCTTGCACATGTGCATTATAGAGCACTACCACTTGCAAGCAAATCTATTGAAGATCTTCTAGAAGTTCAGGCAAAACATGATGGAGTCCACAAAGGATGTGCAAAAGGAAAGAACATAAAGAATACATTTCCAAGTAGTGAGAGAAAGGAAAGATGAATCTTGGAAATCATTCAATCCGATGTATGTGGTCCAATGTCATTAAGTTCATTAAGCGGGTATGTATACTATGTTTATTTTATTGATGATTTTTCTAGGAAGACATGGATATACTTCATGAATAACAAAGATGAGGTATTTAGCAAGTTCAATGAATTCAAAGCCTTGATTAAGAACCACACACAAAAGAAGACCAAAACCTTCAATCAGATAATAGTGGAGAATTCACATCAAATGAATTCAAAGCATTATGCAAAAATTCAGGGATTAAGAGGGATTTAACTAATCCATATAATCCACAACAGAATTGGTTTTCCGAAAGGAAGAATAGAATGATCATGGAAGCTTCAAGGGCTATGCTTCATGATCAAGATCTTCCCATGCATCTATGGGCAGAAGATTCCAAAACAATGGTGTATGTATAGAACTGTACTTCACATAGAGTACTTGAGAACAAGACACCCGAAGAAGTCTTTTTCGACCAGAAACCAGAAGTTAGCCATCTCAGAATATTCGGCTGTTCAGTGTACATACACATTTTGAAAGAAAAGAGGAAAAAATCAGATCCTTCAAAAAAGAAGGGTATGTTTATGGGATACTCTGAAAGCTCGAAGGCTCACAGAATATACTTCCTAAGATTCAAGAAGATTGACATTAGCAGGGACATAACATTTGACAAAGACTCAACTTACAACAAATTCAGAAAAAGACCTGCTGAAGAACCTGAAGAAACAAAAGCAACCATAATTCATGACACAACCATGAACAAAGAAAATCAAGAAGAAGATCGAGAAATAGAAGAACCTCAGGAACCTATAGATCCACCTCAGGAGAAGGATCCTCACAAGAGGAAACCTACTTGGGTACGAGAAGCTATCCAAGGTGTAGAAAGATATGGGGCTCAAGAAGAAAATCACCGAGAAAGGAAAAGAACCAGGTCCTGTTCCAGTTATGTAGCCGTACTATGTGACATTATGGATAAAGAACCTTTCAAGTATGAAGAAGTGGTAGAGAAGAAAGAATGGAAGAATGCTATGATCGCGGAGTATCAATTGATCATGAAGAATGATGTTTGGGATATTTTCCCAAGACCAAAAGGGAAGTCTATTGTAACTTCCAAATGGATCTACAAGATAAAGCATGCTGCAGACGGCAGCATAGAAAAATATAAAGCAATATTTGTGGCTCGTGGCTTCTCCTAGAAAGAAGGAATAGATTATGAAGAAACCTTTGAACCTATAGTCATATACACTTCCATCAAATCAGTTCTTGCTTTGGCTACAGTGATGAAATGGAAGATACACCAGATCGATGTCAAGACAACCTTCTTGAATGATTTAATAGAAGAGGAAGTGTATGTGGAGCAGCCACTTGGTTTTGAGACACATGACATGGAGACTCATGTGTGTAAATTGAAGAAATCCCTATACAGTTTTAAATAGGCACCCAGGACATGGTACAAGATAATTGATGGATTTCTATCCAGTTTGGGCATTACCAAAAGTAAAGCAGATTCCAACCTTTACTACAAGGTTGAAGAAGGTAACCTAGTGATACTCCTACTGTGTGTAGATGATACGGTTGTAACAGATATGGATGGGTTGATTGCTGATACGAAGAGAAATTTTGATTCCGAGTTCAAAACTAAGGACTTGGGTATGATGAACTATTTTCTAGGAATGGAGGTGTGGAAGAATGGGTATAGAATATTCCTCGGACAAGGGAATTATGCAATAGAGATCCTGAAGAGGTTTGGGATGATGGATGACAAGGCCATAACCACACCTAAGGCATCGAACCTAAAGCTATTGAGTGATGCTTCATCAGAGGTGGTTGATGCTACAATGTATCATCAGATGATTGGGTCCTTGATGTACCTGAAGAACACAAGAACAAATATTTGCTTTGTTGTGAACACCTTGAGCCAGTTCCTGACAGATCCAAGGCATGTTCACTTGATTGCTGCAAATCATATTCTGAGGTACCTAAAAGGTATAGTTGATTAAGGGCTCAAGGATGAGGTTAATCAAAAGATTAACCTAGAAGGTTATGTTGATTCAGATTGGGTAGGCAGTTCCTTCGATAGGAAGAGCACTTTAGGGTGTTGCTTCAGTATGAAATCAGGTGTGATCTCTTGGTTTAGCAGGAAGCAGTCCTGTGTGGCACTGAGTATAGGTAAAGTAGAGTATGTCGCAGCTTGTTCAACTAGTTATGAGGTAGTATGGCTAAGGAAGCTACTGTATGATTTATTTGATCTCCAGTTGGATGCTACTTGTATATATTGCGACAACCAGAGTTGTTTGAAGTTGTCTGAAAGCCCAGTGTTTGATGACAAGTCAAAGCATATTGAGATCAAATATCACTATATCAGTGATATGGTGCAGAGAGGAGTAGTGAAGCTCTAGTATGTTGTGACAGACGAACATATAGCTGATGTGTTGATGAAGCCATTAGCGACAGTGAAGTTTGAGTACTTCAGGGAGAAGCTTGGTGTTCTCCAGATCGAGGTTCCCTCCAAGGGGAAGTGATGAGTCCGTGAGCCATTCTAACATGGTGAGAGGATTGGTTCCTTCCATGGTTAGATGCAATGGCTGAGCCATTTTTTCATGGTGAGAGGATTGGTTCCTTCCATGGTCAGATGTGAGTGTTGAGCCATTCTGAAGTGACTGTAATATTGGTTACTACATGATCAGATATAAGTGATGAATGCCATTCTATGAATGGATGCATCTAGTCAGTTACCAAGAATACTCATCCTAGAGCTGAGGTCCATTCTAAAGTGACTGTGGGATGTGTTCCCACATGATCAGATGTAAGTGCAGAGCCATTCTAAGGGGACTATGGGATGTGTTCCCACATGATAAGATGTAATTGCAAAGTGATTTTGAGGGGACTATGGGATGTGTTCCCACATGGTCAGATATAAGTGTTGAGCTCTTCTAACATGGTTCTTGGATGTGTTCCTCCCATGGTCAGATATAAATGCTGAGCCCTTCTAGCATGGATACAGGATGTGTTCCCCACATGGATGGATATAAGTGTTGATCCCTTCTAGCATGGATACATGATGTGTTCCCCACGTTGCTGGATATAAGTGCTGACCCCTTCTGATATGGTTCTTGCATGTGTTCCTTCCATTGTCAGATATAAGTGTTGAGCCCTTCTGATATGGTTCTTGGATGTGTTCCTCCCATGGTCAGATATAAGTGTTGATCTTTTCTGATATGGTTCTTGGATGCATTCCTCCCATGGTCGGATGCGAGTGCTAATCCTTTTCGTTATGGTTCTTGGATGTGTTCCTCCCATGATCGGATGTGAGTGTTGGGCCTTTCTAACAAGTTTGTGGGATGTGTTCCCACATGGTCAGATGTGAATGCTGGGCATGCATTTCTAACATGGTGTTGTATGTGTTCCTCTCATGGTCAGATGTAAGTGATGGGTGGTCCATTCTGACTTAGGGTCAGATATAAGTACTGAATAAGACCTACATGGAGGTCAGGCCTGCAACCAACATGAAAAAGGGCTGGCTCTATAGAAATTCCTGTGATGAGAAGAATCAAGAGATAGCACCAATGATGATGACCCAATGATGATCCAGATCAAGTGATGATCGAGATCCAATGATGGAGATCCAGTGATGGTGATCCAGCAGTGATGATCCAGATCTAGTGATGTTGATCCAACAGTGATGATCCAGATCGAGTGATGATCCAGATCCAATGATTATGATCCAAATCGAGTGATGATCCAAATCTAGATGAATATGACTCGATGATGATCTAGATGATACAGAAAATAAGACTTGTGCTGATAAATTGTGTCAAGAGAATACCTTCCTAGTTAAGAGGGAGTGTTGATGTATTTGTAACTTCGGAATATATTCACTTGTATATCTTATGTATTGTACCCTGATTTTTATTCCAGGAAGTGTCTGTAATTTATTAGAGTCATGTCATGCCTCGATGTTCCTATCAGGATATTCAATAATGTAAACAATTCATGTTAAGTCATTGCAGGTAGCCCTTTTATTGATCAAGGGTTAAATTCCCTACAGTTGTGGGGCCATAGGGTTATTAGAATCTCCTAGAGAAGTTGGCCCTAGTGAGTTATTTTCAAGTCAGAAATTAGTATAAACAGAGAGTGAGCCTCTCTATTTATCACACATTCACTCACACTTAGTTGTAGTGCATAACTAAGAGAGAAGCAATTGCTGGGACAATAAAGAGAGAGACTACTACGGTCGAGAGATCATCTTATTGTTTTTGGGGTTTTGATTTTGGTGTTGATTATATCTTTGAGGAAGTTGTGAGGTTTTCTCCTTTATGGTTTCCCCAAGGAAAAACATTGTGTTCATTGTCTCTTATGTTTGATTTTTGTTCTTGTTATTCTCTCAGTTAAATATCCTAACATAATGCTCTCTTAAATGATAAAATTACAACACTTTGTTTAGGTTTTGATCCCCTTTACGGGGAAATCTATTCTTTGCAATAATTATTTAAGAGGTTTTTCTCGAATGTATCAAGGAATTTTGACTTTTGGAGGAAGGAAGATTGGTACAAGAGACTGAAAAGCATTTCTTTTTTCCTAAGTTTTATGTAATTTATTACAAAATTATGAATAAATATAGTATTATTGTTTCTTATCTCTCGTATTTGATTTGGTTGAATTTCTTTGACAGGTCTCAATTTTCTCATTCCAAATGATTATATGGTGTTGTGAGTCATTTGTAATTGATTAATGTGTTTTCTCATAACTACTATTTCTGTTTATTGCTGGTTAATACACTAGTAGATATTTAAGGAATTTATTCTTTAATTGTCTTTATCTATTTCTGCAAGTGATTTAACAGTGAAATTTCTACAGCTTATATGTTGTTTTTTCAACTGACATGTGCACTTGCATGTTACCTTGAATGATTTAATATTTAGTTGATTTTATTTAATTTTCATTAAACAATTGTGATTTAAGTAAGAGGATTGTAATCTCGTACACATTTTTGTTAATGTGGTGATTTACTTTTTCTTCAAACACCTCAAGACAACCTGTAATCAATCCAATATCCTTCTCAAAGTAGTATAGATTTATATCAGGTTCCTTTCCCTTTTTAGGTTTAAGTATTCCTATTCTTTTTATCATTACCTTGTTTTCCAATCTGAGAAATAGATCCTTAGTGGATCAAATCCAGTCACAAGCCAGTGGAGGCTACAAAAGTATATGTGGGATATCACTATCCCAAACAGCTCGAGGATAAATAAATACTTGTGTGAGATTTCGTGAATCCTTTGGTTGGGTTTTCTCCATGTGTTGTAAGCATGAGACACCCTTTTCAGCCACATACACAGTTGAGGCTTCAACAAATGGCGGTAGAAAGAGGGCGAACACATCATGCATAAACAAAACATGCAGAAACTTCCTCTAGCAAGAGATCTAATTATCAATCGTAGTCTCGAAAGCACATCTACCTTAGGGGAACAAGTATCACAAAGTTTAGATGCCATCCGAGCCACTCTTGCACAAGGACAGAGTGCCCCGGGTAGAAGATACATTCTTGTATCACCTACTCTAGCACTGATCATAGTTAAACAACAATTGAATGGTAACTATGACAACGTAGCTGAGATTAGAAGAAAGTACGATGAAGAACGTCTAACCCGTAATCTTCCCCAGATAAATAATCAAAGAAATCTTAACTCATGTGTTCCAAATGTTGAAACAAATCAGTCTCTCTCTAGTGAACCATCTACCCCTGGGTTAGATCTAGATTCACTTTTCTAGGAGTCATCCACTCCTTGACCTAGCATTCGAGCAGGAGGACCACCACCGTCTCCTCCCTCTTCCTCATCTTCTTCAGATCAATCATTCGATTATGAATCTTTCGCCTCGTCACAGGAACCTATTCCTATGGATGAAAAATACATAACAAACCTTGGTTGGGTAGAGATGTCATCTCTGTTTTAGGTGATCAAGACATATTTCCTAAAAACCTTGAGAAGTGGCTTCCAAAATTTAATCTAGATGACAAAATTCCTGTGGAAGATGACATAAAATCCTTCATGCAAGCCATTAAACTTAGGAAAGCCATAGATGAAGACATTGTTTGTAGGCTGTTCCCTTACACATTCGAGGGAAAATATTATACCTAGTACTTTTCCTTAGAAGCTAGTTCCATCCCATCTTGGGATGTTTTCTTTGAACTCTTCACTCAAAAATTTGGGGATGACAAAACCCCAGAGGAGTTAGTCATAGAGATTTATTCCATGAAAAATAAGGGTAAATAAAGAGTCAAAAATTACAATCATTTTAAAGGAAAGGATCCTGAGTGCATTACTCCTTGTTGAGGAGCTACTAGTGGCATACTATATTAAGGGTCTTCCCACCCAAATAGCCATACGAGTTAAAAGAGCCCGTAAGGATTCCTTACAAGACTCATTTTCTGAAGCAATACAGGTTGAAAGGGATATGTTCTATCTCAAGGACAACCCTCACACAACATCTGAACAACCGTCTACCTCATGTAGGAAAATTGACAGTTCCCCTTAACCCTCTACTACAAATCAGGATCTTTTCAACATGAGTGAAGTGAAGAAGCTCATCCAAATAATTTCTAATGAGATGGTAGATCTTAAGAGAACAAACAATGAAAATCAATCCAATAATAGAGGATTTAATAGGCCACCTTTTAGGACGCCCACTCAACCTCCTCAGAATCCACCACCTCCAAATCCTAGTGAGGGATTCACCTCAGAAGAGATATTTTCTGTCTTGAAGGCCTTAGCTACAGGAACAACAAACATTCCTGAGTCCTCTGAAGATCAGTCTGGTCAAGATTCACAACCTCCCTAAAAGGAAGAGTAACATGACCAACATGTCAGCTCTATTAGTGTCTTTTCAAAAGAAGAAGAAGAAGAAGAACACAACTTCATTTTTAACCTACAACACACAGACAATAATAGGTCTAAAGGGCCACCTCCATAGGAGTCATCTCCTATGACACAGGCCCCTAGAAAAGGTAAGACTCAAGCTCAGAAAGACACCCTCATTCCTAAGCCAGAATACAATCTGACTAAAGATCTTAAAAGAGTCAAGGCAAACATATCTTTGTTTCATCTTCTTAAAATCCCTTTCATAAGGAATTCCTTGCTAAAAAGCATGATCATAAGACAACCCCAAGAAGCTCATAATAGTAATATTGACTCTACTTCCTGACCAGACTATCCAAAACCTAGAAGCAAGGGCACTCCATCCTTCTTACTTACCTTTGAAATATTTAACAAAAACATGCATAATTGTATGGTAGACTCAGGTTCTTCATCCAACGTCATGCACCTTTCTATGTGCAAAAAGTTGAATGCTACCTGGGAAACCTATCCTATTCAAATTGTGAAATTAGATAGATCCAAGGTTAAAAATGTTGGGAGACTAAGAAATGTTCTTCTCAGGTTATCTGTAGATCCCCGGATTCATCAGACTATTGATTATGTGATCACATATATTCTAGATAGTTACGGTATGTGGCAGAGTCAGGATTGGTCAGAGAAACTAAAGGTTTACTTTGCTACTGATTGATTTCACCTATGGTTACTCCTTAATGGGAAGCCTAATAAACTCAAATTTGACAGAGAACCTTTCATGAAGCAAACTATAACTTATCTTGACGGTTCCAATGAATCTATCTCCTTCTTTAATAATCAAATTTAACATTTCACATTTGATACTTTCTTTGGAGACATACCTACTAATGTTTTGCCACCAGAGAATGAGATGAAACACTCTCAGATAACTCATCTTACATCTGTCCCATTCTCTAGCACCATTGTTCATAATGTATATAATGTAAATACTAATTTCAGAGTTGATCCTATTGTGTGGACGTTTTTTTTTCACGGCTCCAGGTCCAAGGAGGGAGTAGGCGCGGGATGTGTCCTTATAGATCCTAAATGGATAAAAACAATGATCACATGTAGATTGGAATTTTAATGTACCAATAACATGGATGAGTATGAGGCATTAGTCTAAGGACTCATGAAATCTATCGATATGGGAGCGAAAGCAATTGAGTGCATTGGAGACTCAGAAATCATTGTGAAAAAAGTATGTAATCAAATACATTGTTTTTCTCCACGCTTAGTTAATTACATGAAATTGATCAGGGATATGACTAATTCCTTTTTGGAATTTAACATCAAATCTGTTCCTAGATCATAGCTTTTAGATGCATATTTGTTAGCCAATACTACATCCAGACTGATCCCACCAAAAGGTTTGGCTCTGCAAACTTTCTCTATTGAATTGATGCACATACCTTCAATACCAGACAATGTCATAAGTTGGAAAGTGTTTGATGATGATTGGGAAATAATGGACTTCCTTTTAGCTCAAGACACCTTCACAGGTATGGCTATTGATGAAGCCGATTATGAGAAGTCATTATCTGAACCTTCCAATATCATCCCCAAGTATGTGATCAGTTTAGAAAAGTTTTACAACTTACAAGATAAATTCAGATAGACCACAAACTACAAGACCCATAGCTCAACCATTAATTATGCACCTGTCAATATGGGAACATAGCAATACCCCTGATTTATCAATCTTGGAATACATTGTTCCCATGATGAAAGGAGAAGTTTCATTAAACTCTACAAGGAATTCAAGGACGTTTTTTCCTTGACATACAATGAACTCAAGACTTTCAACACTACTTCCATGCATCATAACATCCCTATGAAACCTAAGGTAAAGCCATATCAGTAGAAATTGAGGAAAATGCACCCCATTCTATAGCCTTCTGTCAAAACAGATATCGACAAGCTACTCTCTGCCAGGATCATCTTTCCCATCAAGCACATGTAGTGGATCGCTAATTTAGTACCTGTTCACAAGAAGAATGGGGAAATCAGACTCTATGTAGACTTTAGAAACCTTAACCGGGCCTCTGAGAAAGACAACTATCATGTTCCTTCAATGGAGTAGATCCTTCAAAAGGTAGCTATATCTGACATTTTTTCATTGTTAGATGGTTTTTCAGGTTACAACCAAGCTCTGGTTGGGCTTGACGATCAACTTAAAACTACCTTCCAGACCCCTTGGGGAACATTCTCATATATATGAATGGGGTTTGGATCAATAAACATAGAAACCATGTTCTAGAGAGCTATGGACATAGCTTTTAGGGGCTTGATCCATAATTTTGTCGTTGTTTACTTAGATGATGTAACCATTTACTCTAAGAAATGTCAGGATCATTTATCTGCTTTAAAATAGGTATTCGAGAGATGCTGTAAATTCAACATTTCCCTCAATCCTAAGAAGTCCATCTTTGTAGTAACAGAAGCTAAGTTTTTGGGTTTCATCATCTCAAAGGAAGGTATGATCATTGATCCAGAATGCACTGAAGCGATCTCCAAGATCGGCCTCCCTAACTCCCATAAGGTAATGCATTCATTCTTAGGTAAGATCAATTTTGTTTGTAGATTTGTTCCAAAGTTTGCTCAAATTTTTAAATGATCCTGGACATCAACACATTGATTGGGAATAGGAAGAGGCTACTCCTACAGGTTTTGTTAGTGCACTTGAAATTGCAGCATCTGAATGGTATGATCACATCAAATTCTTTCTTCATAATGGGTTTGCTCATGAAACCCATGATACCAAAAAAAGTAGAGCATTAAGGATGAAATCATCCCTTTATCAACTTATTGATAATGTTCTGTTTAGAAAGAGTTATGATGGAGTTTTTCTTAGATGCCTCGAAAAGGATCAAACTGATGACTTCATTTTTCAATTTCTTAGAGGACCTACAGGTGGGCATTTATCAGGTGATGAAATGGCTCAAAAAATCATCAGGGAAGGATACTATTGGCCTAACCTATTCATATATTCCCATGAATTTGTCAGAATATGTGATCCTTGTCAGAAGTGTGTGGGCAAAGTCAAGAAACCCACCTTCCCTTTGTAGCCAGTAGCAGTCCAATTCCCATTTCAGTAGCGGGGATTAGATTTCATTGGACCTATCAACCTTGTATCCTCTTTACAGCATAAATACATCTTGAAAGCCACAGATTATTTTACAAGGTGGGTCAAATAAGTCCCTTTAAGAATGTGTAACACAAACCAGGTAATTTCCTTCCTTGAAAACCAGATAATCACCAGGTTTGGCACCCCAAGTATCTTATTTTTTATAATGCCTCATACTTCCAATCCATCGACCTAACCAACTATGCACTTCAAAATGGGATCAAGCTTAAGTTTTCTACTAATTACTATCCATGGGGAAATTTCCTTGTGGAATCCACAAACAAGAACTTAATAAGCATCCTCAAAAATACTGTGGCTTCACATCATAAAAACTGGCATGCCCAACTTTATAATGCTCTTTGGGAATATTGAATCACCCCAAAGGAAGCCATTGGTAACTCCCCTTATTCCCTTATTTATGGCAAGGAAGCAACTCTAACAACTAATATCACCATCCCTTCGTTGCAGTTGGCCCAATCCATCCAACAGAGTGACTCTTCCTCATTACAGCAGAGGATTGATTCTCTGCTCAAGCTGGAAGAGGATTGAGAGAAGGCCAAAAACAAACTCTACCAACATCAACAGTTGGTAAAGAAATGGTTTGACGAGAGGTACTCCTCTGATGGATGCTTCTCAGTGGGAGATTTAGTGTTGAGATAGGACAAACAACACAAAGACAACAAGGAGTGCACCAAGTTTCAACTCCTTTGGCTGGGACCTTTCATTGTTACATAAAAGATTGGTCCTAGTACTATTCGATTACCCTACCCAGTGAATTTTTTCCTACTCAAGAAGTATTTTGTTTGAAAATATTTTCAACCGTGTACATAGGTTTGGTGTGTTATTTTCTTTTCTATTTTTCTGAATGTTTGCTTGATATTGGTGACCTTTTGGTAAGCTCTACACATCTGGAAATGATGGGAAATCAGTTTTTCTCAGTATTCAATACTCTTAACCTAGGCAAATTTGTCAGTTTTTACCTTTCCTAACTTGTATCAAGATTTGCTATATGTGAATCATAACCATAATTGCAGAATTTTATATTAATGCTCTCTCATTGAGGTCAATATATTCTATATTCCTTGCTTTGATGGTGATAGTCATGGAAGAAAAGTTTCACCTTGTCTAAGGTCTCATTAGAGCACTGTAGCATATCTTTATAACTCGGACAGTCTTAGTCTTTTGGAATTTAATCCTAGAAATATGTTTTATTATGTGGATTGCAAGATGAGGGGTCTCATCACGAGCCTTCTCATTAGGTTCATAGGTGATTAGTGGAATGGAATCTTTGCCATATAATATGGGGAGGTGGCTTCTAGTTTTTTGGAAGATGGGATATCCTATTATAGGTCGACTAATTCATGATATGCAAAGCATCAGTGAGTAACGGTGCCATTATATGGACACCAAGCTATGATAGTGTCTTGCAATCCATATACAAATAAAATCCTTGTTGTTCCTAAAAGAAAGATTATTGTACATAACAACGAGGGGGTCCTATCTAACGCCATCCTTAATATGATCATGGACTTGATCTTGGACTGAAATTATCAATAGATGGTTCCCAAGCCATGATATTTGCTTTCATCCATATAGCTAGAAGACAAGAGGTCTCCTTACCGAGCCGGCTTGTTCAATTTCCAAGTTAGGTTTGTGAATGGCATTAATCACCAGAACATGGGGCAGTGGTCCTATGTCAATGCAATATTATTGTTGTTTCTTAAAAAAAAAGTGGGGAAGAAATAAATGATGGTTTCAGTAGCCTATGTGTGAAAACCCAAAATTGGTCAAGGTCTGATCCCAAGTTCAACTTAAAACTGCATGCCTATGTCAGCCTGAGTTCAAATGATCCTGATCCTCCAATGATATTTGAATCAGAGTTGCATCATCTCTAAAATGACCATGGATGGAAGTGCATTAATCATTTTGATAATTATTTATTTGTTACATTCTTATGTTAACATTTCTTCGAAGTTAATAATTTGTCTAATAACATGTTTGATTGGAAAAGTTTATTGTTTCGCAGAGATAACTAGTTCTTCCAGCCAGTCGCCATTTGTTGTAGGTACAATAGATCCATTGTTATTCTTACATGGGATCCGAATCACACATACAAAGGTAATTTGGTAGAAATCCTTTGTAACTTATGTTGGCTTCTATTACATTTTCTTGACTTCTGGGATAACCTAACTTAACCAAATGATTCCCCAAAAAAATACATGGTTTATTTGTGTTTTTTTAAAGATGCGAAAAGCTATATTTTGTTTGGAATTGCGTTGCGATCTTGCAGCCCGCATCCCGCAACTCGCAAGTTGCGGAATGAGGGATCTATTATTCGAATATTTTAAACTTCCTCTTACTGCATCCTGCATCCTGCAAATGTGGGATGCGGGATATTTTTGATAGATATGTTTTAGTCAACCCGCAACCCGTATCTCGCATAAGTGTGGAATGTGGGATGCAGGGTGTCATTTGTTTATCGGTTGGTTTGCATGTTTCGGTAACCTGCGTTCTGCAAAGTGTGGAATGTGGGATGTAGAGAAGATTGAATAAACCATTTTTTTTTGTGATTCTGTATCTCACATCCCACAAAATGTGGAATGCGGGTTGTAGAATGATTAACAAAATTTAGATTTCATGTTTTAATCCCACATCTCGCAAAACCTGATACTGATTGTTGTTTTAATATTCATTCTATGGTCTGTATTATCTCCCATGAATTATAAATATGGTGGTCTTATTTATGATTTATTCACTATTTTTACCACTATAATTTGCTCTGCTGTGTGAATTTACCTTCCGATTTTACCAAGCAATTTCTCTAGTATTCACCATGGTTTCAGGTTGGTTATCAAGTCACCTTTTGAAACTTGAATTGCTTACTGTTGTTCCTTTATAATTTATTTTTAATTTATGATTCATGCATTCAACAGAGCATGGAAACATCAAAAAAACCCCAAATTACCAGGTGCAAAAACCTCCAAAAATCCATGCTTACCAAAGACCTAAATTTCGGTATCTTCTCTGATAACCGTGGCAAAGTGAGTGAAACTTACTAGTTGGATTGGACCCGAGTTTACTCCATATATGATAATAATGACCTTACAAACTTCTAGGGTGACAAAATCATTTATGAGAGAATTAGGGATTCTGGTCTGCATATGATTGTTGCAAGATTGGTTGTTCTCCCTTACAAGGATGCAGTCAAATGGATTATCGACCATGCCAATATGAAAGACCGTTCATTTGGTACCAGTATTGGAATGCAATTGGCCAATTTTCATTTTGAAACCTTTGTGAGAATTTACGCCCTCAAACCCTTTAGACAGATCCTTGATGCTAATTTTGTTAAAGGTGCCAAGTCTAGGTTTAATTTTGACCAAATGCTGAAATCTTGTATGGTCGAACCATGAAAATTCTCCCAGAGAAAAGATGAGACTTACCCCATTGAATGGTTCAAGGAACGTATTTCCTCCTTGCAGCAATGTTGTGTGGGATTTACGGTCTCCCCAATTGTTCTTAATTTAAGGAAGATTGGGCTCCCATTTCCCACCATGTCATAACTATGGGTGAGTACTTCCCCTGGGCTTCAATCCTGTCACTAGAACTTAAAAATTCCATACAGGAATTCTAGAAAGCTACTTCCAGGAAGAATCCCAACTTTTACTTATCTGCATTCATTATGGATATTTTTTGTGCTGAGTTCCATTTTCCGAATATGGGATGGAGTTGGGTACTACCAGCCCCACCTTTACACATTTATCATTCGTAGCTATGGGACACCAATTATGTAACTAGGTTCTATGACATCTATGAAACTTTCCTCAACCAGGTCTATTTCCTTATTTTCAACAAGGAAGCTCTTGCCTTCTCCCTGTTATGGAGAGAAATTCCTATCGCTTGGGGTACCACAACAAACAGCTTGACTCCAAAAATCAACCCTTTCCAATATGCAATAGAAATTAAATATCTAACACTAAAGGATCAGACCTCATACCTTATTCCATACGGTTGAAGTATATCCTCGCTGAGATTGCCAACTTCAGTTTGAATTGATAAATCACTTCCTCAACAACAAGTAAACAAGACAAGCATACTATATATATTGGTGTTAGATCTATTCTAGTATATAAGATCAACAATGTATAAGCATTTGAAATCATCCATGGATAAAATATTCATTCAAACCTACATTATTGGATAGGAAAAGATATTTCTATTAATATAAAATCAGAGATTACAATGGATACAACCTCTGTCAGCACGTCTGTGAATCGAAGAAACTAAATCCCCTGCATGGGCCTGCACCACCTCAATCCTCCATCTCTCGATAGTAAGCTCACAAGCAAAAGCCAAGATTGGGAAGAACACAGAAGTGCTCCAAGGGACAAAGGGATGCAGACTCAAGCATAAGTTCTAGCAACAATGGACTATAGTTTCCTTGTTCTCAATTCTCTTATATGCCTTCAATGTACCAAATAGTTCCTTATATAGCTTTTCAAAGGGGTAATGAAAGGTCGAATTCGGGCGATCTCAAGGCATATGAAAGGCCAGGAGTCAAGTGAGTCGGATCCAAGTCAAGGAAAACTCCCAAAAGGATTTGGATTATGCACACATCCCGATGTACACTATTTTAGGGGTCAAACCCACGTAATATGTGATTAGGGGTTTAAAAGTTATGTGTATTAATTTTCACATGCTTTTAGGGATAGTGAAGGAAACATCAAAGGACAAAAAGTGGTCCAATGGGTCTAAGGATTCTGCAGAGGGACAGGGGAGGGCCATACAAGTGTGATTCACTTGGAGTGGTAAAATCAACTATAACAGATTCCCCCTAATGTGTGAGGTTAGAGGGGTCATACGATGGCCGAAATACATTATAAGTCCATCCCAGAAGTCGAGTGATGAAGGATCCCAAATGGAAGACCAGCTATCCAATCAACATAATACAATGACACAACTCTGCATATAACTGCAAATACATATAGCAGTCCCAGATACATAAGAGTACAATGGCCATGAATAGGCATGATACAAGATATCACATAAATGGTCATCACCATGTACAATACACATAGATCAGAATCTCCATGATGAAGATATACAAAGGATCATGATCTCCATAATGGTTGAAGATATATAATGGATCAAGATCTCCATAATAGCTGGAAATGTCTGACATATACTGGAATCAAGTCACGAGAGATGCAATCTCATGAACATTGGCACAATCAAGGAGGTAGCATATAAGAGATGCCACCAATCTGGAAGGTATTCTACACAAACTTCTATGAGTACATGTCCTACTATGTGAATAGAGGTGTCGAGGTCAAACATAGTAGTCCATCGTCTGATTACTGGTCATTGATGTATACCATTAACAGATGTGAGATCACCCACCAATAATGAAAATGGGAATCGAGGTACTAGAGTGCAAACTAACAAGTATGAATACATGTGTTGAGGTTGAACACTTGAGAGGATCCATTTATCAGGGGACATTGATGTATTCCCAAATACTATCGATGGCGAGAGAACCTACCACTGATGATTGCAAGTCTCAAGGTACTAAAAAATGACTCTAGATTCCAATCCCAGAATAAATGATCTGAAGTCGATGGGATGAAATCTGTTGGAAGGAGGGCATTAAGGCAACCCCCATCATCCAACATGAGGTACTCAGCAAAGCTATATAATGTGGAAGGACTCAATCATAAGGTGCATGAACCAGTAATTGTATTGGTAATGGCTGACATGCAAATTCAAGATAACTGAGGAATGGCCGACTCAGGTTTCAACTTCCTTTAAACAAGAGCATAACGGTGAATGGTGACTGAATAAAGGTAGCATAGAATCAATATACAAAACTAGGACATCTCTGTGACATAGGAGGCATCGACAGAGGCTCCATGGGGACTGGAAGCTTAACCAGTCAGTGAATATAAACTCAGATAAATGAGTACAGCTCCTAAAGTCAAACTATAAACCCAACCAACGGATGTGATATACAGTGCTATGTTCGAAGGTGACATGACTCGACAGCTACCAAAGATAACATCTTTCCTTTTCTGGATTTTTGGTTTTTTGATATTTTTGGACTTTTTCAAATATTTAAAAAGATTGAAAAAGAATTAATTTGCTTTATAGTTACATACTAGGAGGAGATGAGTGTCATAGGGGCAAACAAACTAGTTCCAAGTAGTGGAACATACCTATGGTCAATGCAAGGTTACATGTGTAGGTTAGCGACACTTGGGGGAAAATCCCCTCCTGGTAAAAATAGGGAATCAAGCTGTAAAGGATATATAAAATGGCTTTGCATGGCTAGACATGAGACAAGATCAGGCTATATGGCTGAAACTCAATGTCGGGGAAGCCGACATAAAGCTCAATAAGGCATGAAAGCTCATGATAATGCAATTACAACTTGACATAAGGGATTCTTGAGGGAAATAGGCCAGCAAAAGATCAAGAGGAGTATGAGGCTCTTGCGAAATGTCATGGGAATACTATACAACAGACTCCCACACCCTAAGGGACAAAACATCAGCATGGGCACGGAATGCAATTAAGGTGCTAACTAGGGTACCCATGTAAGGTCAAGCTCTACCACTCATATCATGCAACTTCTAAAACAACAAGAAGGTTCCATGACATAATAGAGTGGGTTTGTACCTAAGGCCATAATGAAATGGTCACAAGGTCATGCAAAATGCAAACGATGATGAAACCTAACCTATATGCTAGTTTAGACATGATACCTGGGATCGACATGAATGGGTCAATCCAATGGCTGAAACGACACTCAAAAAGGTCTCCTACATCATAAATTAGTCCAAAAATGGTCCAAAAGGATTAGAAATGGTCCAAACTATAGGAAAGGGGGTAAAAATTTTCAAAAATTTTCAAAAATTCTATAAATAGTAAAAAATTCAAAACATTATAAAACATTTGAAATTTTTACTCATTTGAGCTCAGAACTTCAACAGTGAATTCCAGGAGATCCAGCCGGCGGAATCCACAACCATTTTTTCCAGGTACTTACTCATGCTCCACTCTTCCATTTTGATGCAATTTTTGTCAAATTTTATGGTGTTTTTGGATTTCTAGGACAATCCAAAATAGGCGCTATGGCCCACATAGAAATCGAGGTTTTTTTCTCGCATAGGGTTGGATATACACAAAAGAATCCCTTTTAGTCACGTACATATGTGGCTGTTTGGAAAACAATCACGTATGCAGTCACGCATAAGGTTTTTTAAGTGTTTTAATGGGTAAACTTCCAATTTTTTGTGCAAGATGGTCCTAGAATGGAGATAACGTGAACATGGTGATGTAGAAGAGGCAGTAAGGGCCGATCTAATGGCTCAACAAGCGCTATGTGCATGTGGGCTCTACAAATTTTGGTGTCTTCGTGGCTTAAGGGACAAACTAGGACTATTGCAAATGCTGGTGGATTATTGGGATCTAGACTTAGATTCATTCCAGATAGATGGGATGTCCCTCACCATAGAGGTGGAGGACATATAATTTATTACTGGACTTTCTTGATGGGGGGAAGTAGTGAACCTATGTTCTCGCGGGCCTGGAGGTGGCATGACTATAGATGAGTACATTGCGGTGTACTGCTATCCAGACACGGAAAAGGTGGGGAGTCAAATACCAACTAACTGTATACAGGTGCTGGGCCTAAAGGCCATCCTACTGACACTAGGCAGGATAGCAGGCTTGGATTCACTCCACCAGGCCTCGTGACTTCTCATGTTCTATGTAGTGGAGTGCATGAGACCCATGGTATACGACTGGAGCACTGCACTACTGGGCAACATGAAACACCAACTCAATGAATGTAAGATGGGAAAAGTGTGAAACTTTGGTTTCATTAGCATACTGACCATGTTTTTCTTTGAGCATGTTCCAAGATTGATCCCCAAAGTTGACATTCCTCTACATTGGGTTCAATATCTAGCCAATAGCGTTGGGCGGATGCGATGTGCAGATTGGGTGGAGGTAGGGTGTCCAACCCCTATCCAGCTAATTTCTTTCTATGGTGGCGACGACAGATAGTTGCCATCGATGACTACCCCTATGCAGAGATAGACTTCCAGGGGGGGGGGGGGACATGCTGTTACCACCAGGATCGGCATACGGTGACATAGGTAACGAATCTCGACCCTCTCTTTAAATTTTTGAGTTATTTAATTTTTTGTGTTTTCTGATTATATAGAATCAAAAGACATGCTTTTGGGTGACAATACATAGTGACATCTACCATATGCATGAAGATGTGGAACCACAACGTCCTGAAGGCTTCCCTCATCATAGACGGAGGAGAAGAGGAGATGATATCATGGGTGTGGATGCAGAGCGGACGCTCCAAAGAATTCATACCAACTTTGTGAGGTTGACACACAGAGTTCCCATGGTGCAAGTTGAGGATTTGCCTAAGTCCATGCAGCACCAGGTGGTGGGTGTACTATGAGCATGGGTGTGATTATTTTGATGACTAGCTAGAGCCATAGTGACATTCCATGATCACAACCCCCCTCCTCCTCCACAGGCTTAGATACCTGTGAGTGATACATTTTGTATTACCGTGTATTATATTTTGGTGGCTCGAGAGCCCCATTTTTGTATCATGACACTATGTATTAACACATTTTGGATGTCTATAAAAACTTTTATGATGATTGGTTTATTTATTTACATGTGTAAAAACTTGTGTTTGTGATGAATTTATTGTGTATGAAACAAATTCCAATCTAAGATGTAGTTAGCATATGATTTAGCAACTTGATTATTGATTCTTGGAATATGTATGTATGTTATATTGTCAAATTGCCGTTCTAATAATCTCACACGTAAGAATCTTCTTAAAAATGTTGGATCTCTAACATGGTACAAACCATTATGTTGTGACACTACTAACTCTGAATCAAGATGTACCTTAAGAGAGAGAAAACCATGTAAAATGGAATCCCATAGAAGCTCAATAACGACACTATATTCAGCAACATTGTTTGAATATGGCCATAAATTTACGCTTCCTTAAGACAATATCTGACCCATAGGACTATAAATCACCAAAGCAACAGAGTATGAGTGTTGAGTGTGATGGCTCGCACCATCCACAAATCCTACGTAGGTGGAAGATTCCATTGACATCTTCCAAAAGAAACAGAAACTAATCACAAACCCGATCACTATAAGAAAAAGACCTACCTATGCAAAACTGTACAATAATATACAATAACCAGCCTTGGATAAAAATCATGCATAGTACTTTTTTAGATAGAGCCCATTCCGAGGCTCCGCCAAGGCCCTTCTCTCGTAATCCACTAACTCATAAGCACCCTTCTCTAACACATGTTTGACGATGTAAGGACCATGCCACATGGGGTTAAAATTTCCTTCCCCCAAGGGTTCTTTCGGTTGATCCCACAAAAGGACCAAGTCTCCCTCACTAAACCTCCTTGGATGGATAGACTTATCGTACTGGACCTTTACGCGACATTTATTTATTTCTAGAGCCACCAAGGCATCTCAACGCTGCTCATCAAGTTGCTCAAGGTGGACCAAATGCTCCTCCAATGGTGAAGTGTCTGGTAAGAGCTCTATGGCTAGCTTCAAAGAAGGAATCTTGCATTCAACCGGAAATACCAAATCCACTCCATGTACAAGTTGATATGGAGAAAAACCCATGGCAGTCTTAATAGTGGTTCTATATGCCCACAAAGCAAGATATAACATAATGTGCCAATTATTCTTGCTTTATGCGATGGTTTGTTGGAGAATGGATTTGAGTGATTTTTTCACTGCTTCTACCTGTCCATTCGCTTGAGGGTAGTAAGAGGAGGAATGCTCTTGTTTGTACCATGACTTTGATGCCAACTCTTCCATCATACTATTCTGAAGGTGTGAGCCATGGTCAGTGGCAAGCTCTTTTGGAATCCTGAACTGAGTAATAATCTAATTGAATATGAAGTGCGTGGCTGTCTCACCATTGGATTCAACTGTAGGCATAGCCTCAACCCATTTCATGAAGTAATCAATAGCCACTATAATATGATGATGTTCCCCAGCTGAAGCTAGGTTGCAATCCATAAAATCAAGCCCCCACTTAGTGAAGCGACCAGCGGTGATGATGGGATGTAACAGGGTAGGTTTCGAGCGCATATTACGTGAAAACACCTGGCAAGGGTGGCACCTCTTGACTGCATCTACAAAATCCTTAAAGATTGACGGCCAGAAATAACCCACTCTTAAGATTTTTTGGGCTTCAGAAAGCCCAGATAAATGATCACCACACGCCCCTCTGTGGCAATCATTCAACACTAGCTCAGTATCCTCATGAGTTAAACAATGTTGTAAAAATGGAATCTACCCCACGGTGGTACAAAGTGTTATCCACTATGAGGTAATTCTTAGACATGTGACATAATTGTCGTCGTTCATCTCGTCAGAGGTGAGTAGGGACCTTCAATGTTTGTAAATATATAATGATATCCCAATACCATGGGTCTAAAGTTGAGATTAAGAATATGTGCTCATCAATAAACATATCTTCACAAACCAAATCCTCGGCCTCACTTGGGAAATCCAATATAAGCTCTGCAAAAATTAACGATTTCTTCAATTTTACCGAAACAAACTCGAGATTGAATTATTGCAGGATGACAATCCATTTATTATATTCCCCCCCAATCATCCTTCAAGTGAGGATGAATTGAAACAAATTGACATGGGCTACAACCAAGGTCTGGTGAAGGAGAATATAATGTCTCAACCATTGAACCACATGTACGGTAGCTAAAGCAAGCTTCTCAACATGATAATAATGGATCTCCATGTCAACAGGACTCCAGCTCAGATAGTATATGATATACTCTTGGAGCTCCTCATCCTCTTCAACCAAGACCATAGCAATCATCTCCATGGACATGGCCACACAAAGTATAAAATCACAGCTATAGTTTGGGGGACTAATCACCGGGGCCGATGCTAGGGCTCGTTTGAGCGCATCGAAGGACTCCTAGTCTTGCTCATCCCAACAAAAGGTGGTGTACTTCTTCAAAAGATGCATGAAGCTTGTAGTCAAATTGGAAAAATTGACAACGAATCTCCGTAAGAAGTTTTCCATGCCTTACAAACATTGAAGATAACGAATATTTTCTAGGGGAGACAACTAAAGTATTGCCTCTACCTTCAAAGGGTCGACTCTTATACCCTCTTTAGAAATGATGAATCCTAACAAGCAACCTAAATTCACAAAAAAGATGCACTTGTGAGGATTTAACCTGACCAAATAATGGTGGCATCTTTGGAACACCAATCTCAAATGATAGGAATGATGCATTATCATACGAGAATGAGCAGCAAGATCATCCATAAATACTTCAATAATCAATTTGAGATCATGGAAGATCAAGGTCATGGCCTGCTGAAAAGTAGCTCTGGTGTTTTTAAGGCCAAAAGGCATTTTATGATATGCAAAAGTTCCCCAAGGACAAATAAATGCAGTCTTATATTGTTCCTCAGTTTTAATTTGTATCTGATTATATCTGGAAAAGCCATCCATGAAGGAAAAAACTTCGCTACCCGCACACTCATCCAAAATATGATCAATAAATGGTGTGGGGAAATTGTCCTTAGGACATGCACGATTCAAATCATGGAAATCAGTACATATGCAGATCGCTACCTGCTTCTTATCCACCCAAATGGGGTTTGAAGCCCACTCCATCAAGGGAACGGGATAGATAAAACCAGCTTTCAATAGTTTCTCTATCTCTGCCTTAATCGTAGGTGCTTTCCTAGGATTCACCGCACGCAAGCATTGGGATAAGTCTTAATCTTGTCTTCAACAATGTGAGGGTTGATACTTGGCATTTCATTGTAATACCAAGCAAAGATATCACAGAATTCTTTAAACAGCTCGGTGTATTCTTGAATCTTGGCATGGGAACATTCTGCCCCAATATAGAAATTCTCTATCCTGCCAGGATTGTGAGAGATATTGATAGGAATCGTTGGAGATATATTTGCCATTTTCCATCATCCATCAAACTAGGAGAGCTTAATGGAACCATAGGACTACCAATTCTCTCACTAAGAACCTCCCTAAAGTCCTCATGCTCCAAGTGGTCCAGCTCGGGAAGAAAGTAAGATCTATGATGGAGGTCTTCCCATGGTGGCTCAACTCCCGACATGGCCTCAATAATCGCTTTGTCTTAAGGGAAAACACTATCAAGGTAGTCGTGCACATGAGAAGACTGTACTGGTCATGCAAGCAACACATAAGGGTCCTCCTCCTTCATTTGTGAAGAGGAAAGACTGGGCTCTGCAACACACTCAATATTAGCTTGATAAGCTACCATAGTTGTAGGCAATGGCATGTCCGTCACGCTGGGCTCACTCAAAGTATTCGGTGTAGGAAGAATCCAAGGATATTCCATATAACTTGTGAGAAATGACACCAATCTCATAGATGTCGACGCCTCACCGGAACTAGATCCTATGATAAGGATCAGTGCAGGACAACTAAAAATTCCCATGAGGGATGGATACATGCCCACACCCACACTCCCAGTTGCCAGCTGAGAGTGATCTACAATTGGGATCGAAGATCCCGAAGATGCGGTAACTAACGGATTATTGAATGACGTTTGATTAATCGTGACTATCTTCTCATTAAATGGAAAGCATACAATGTGAAATAGGGAAGAAGTGATGGCTTGCATACTGTACATCCAATTCCTACCCAGTAAGAGATTGTAGTCAAGGGGCGCATCAACCACCTTGACCTCTATCGCAACGGTATTCCCTCCCAAACAAACCTTAAGGCAAGGAAGGATCCTGTGCGGCCTAAATGATCTCCCATCGAACGCAGTTAACATGGTCACTGATTTAGACAACTCAGGGGAACCTAAACCCTTCCAACATGATAAAGACATCACAGAAGCAGTAGCGCCTTCGTCAATCATAGTGCACTTGACAGACATGTTAAGACATTCTACATGAATCAGAAGAGACACAAAGTAAGGCAAGCGAGGCTGAAGTCCTGCGGTTTCAAATTTAATCACGGAGGAATAGTTATCATCGTTCACACCAAGGGTAGAAATCAAAGCCTTCATTTGTGAAGGGAAACTATGAAGTACTTCTAGTGTAGACATCACACAAGGAGTGTGGCCCAAATCCTTGACAACAGAATAGTTCTGGGTGGCTCGGGCATTAGGATTTTGCCTCGACTGCTTAAGGAATCCCTTAGGAATGTGAGGTGCAGCTTCAGGTTTATCCATAGGTTTTTCAATACACAAAGGATTCCTTGGTGGATCTGGTTCCTTTCCTGGGATGGGTTGTGACAAACCATAGTCTTTCACATAGGTCACAACTTTCGCAGCACGTACCATGTTAATGCAACCATGACCACTACCCTCTGGTGGATCTTGATCACCACCAAACTGATCATGGGTCCTCGAGTTCAAATTTTGATTGCGAGGTAAAGGGTTAGTCAACACAACTGGTCCCTGCACTAAGAATATTGAGGCTTCATCGATACAAGGGCACAAGTAAGTGAGGTGATCGTCCTTACACAACTTGCAAGGGAATTTAACCTTACGTTTAGCTTGCTTGTCCCGCCCAGCATTATGGGCATTCTTGTCATTATTATTAGCATTTTCATTCCTATTCCCACCCTTACAATTATTCTTACCCTTCTTTTTATTTCATCCAGGTTGTTGGTTACCCTTTTGGTCCAACGATTGCACTGAAAGCACACTCACTGTTTGGGTGGGTTGAGATGAAGCCGTGGGTTGTCCTGAAGTAGATTGGATGATTGACAATTGACTGACTTGTTTTGCAACCGAATCCCCAGGTTTAGCACTCTCACAACCAACAATGCCATCGGCATGTGGTCCAGGTTTAACTTTGGGGTCAAAACTAGAACGCAGAGCATTGGGAATGATCTCATATAACAAACCGGGCTGAACATAAATCAAATCCAATTCCTGCACCCTAAAAATGGCTTGTTCCTCATTTTGCACTCCGGATGTAGAAACATCCTTCGCTATACACGGCAATAACGGCTTAAGGAACCATTCCAGGAGGAATTCCAATGGTATAAAGGCTTTAATCAACCTCTTTCGTCTACGAAACTCTTGGATATGATCCGAGATATGTGTGGCTTTATCCTGCCAAAATGTTGACAAGAGTTCAGTACCAATGTCATAACGCATTGGTAGCTAGAAGTGGTTAAGAAAAGTGATTGCTAGGTCATCGAACAAAACGAATGCCCCCCTAGGTAGCTCTATATACCATTTAGTGACAAGCCCTATAAGGGTTTATTGAAACAGCCTTAAACGGATTGAGTCCTAGTGTAAGGAATTCGAAGAGCACCATAGGTGAAAGGTACTAACATGTTCACTTAGATCCTCTCCTGGTTTTCCCTTGAATTTTGGTATGTCCGAGGGAATCTTAATAGGGATAGCCGACCAAGCTGGGTCATGAGCTACAGGATCATTCGTCAATCTCGACAAGTCAGGAAGATTCACCGTTGCAAGGAAACAGAGCCTAGGATTATTAGGTCTATGGACCACTGCCTGATATTTTTTATTCACATAGGTCTGATTACCATAACCACCATGTCCTTGGCCATAGTTCCCTCCTCTCATTTGACCCATATAGGGTGGCATAGAAGCACCATAGTGTGGTGTACCTTTACTCTTCGGAGCTACAAAGCCATAATTTGGAGAGTAAGCAGGTTGTTGATACCCGCACCCATAAGGTGAAGAACCCTATCCATATAATAGGGTCCATAAGTCATCGCATGATATGTCCCATGAGACACTCCGTAAGTAGGAATATACACTCTGGAAGTAGGAATATACATTCTGGAAGTAGGAATATGACCTCTAGAAGTATGAACATGACCTCCCGAAACAACGGGCGGTGCCTTAACCTGAGACACAACTAGTCTTGTAACTGCAGTACAAACATGACTCGTAGCAACATACCGGCTTGAAGGACCACGTGAATGAGGTGGAGGGTGAACATTTTAAGAACTAGGGATAGAGGACAAAAGGACCTATGTAATTATGTACATGATATTCCCTATAGTCACTCATCTCGGATCTGGTATCCTAATAGGATCACTAACCCTAAGCCTAGGAGGAATATGTGATGTAGCTTCCACCTCTGAGATGGAAGGTGCAATGTGACTTGTTCTCCCAAACCTCTCCACATGGTAAGGAATGAGAGTGCCCCCAGGAATAGTGTTAGGCTCAAACTCAGATTCAACATGGAATGGCAAATCATGTGTGGGAGAACCAGACATACCATAACTACCATAACTAGTGCTCGCGGGTTCAAAATGAGTTTCATCATCCTTCAGCATTCCATACCGGCGATGCGTCAATGGGGATTCAACCCTAGAGAAATTAGGTCTATCATGAAAATTTTCTATCTCAAAAATCACAGGACCTAACTCAGTCAAATCAGGTGAAGGATCATAGTTAGGAGTAAACTTCCCTTCTTCCACATGAATGGGAGAAGGTGGTTCAAGAATACCTTCTATATGGTCTCCCATGGTGTGTGAATCAATGTGCAAAGTAGTCTTCCTAGACTGTCTATTTCTCTCTTCCAAAGGAGGAGGAGATGAAGAAGGTGGAAGTCCTGCTAAATGACGAGAACGACAAGGAGCCGCAACCAAATCCACAATGACCCAAAAAATATAAAAGACTCTCTATATACCCAAACCCTAGGCAATCTAACATGCACAGAGCAATCACCAAGAAAATCTAAAGCCAAACATAAGCAGTCAAGGGTAGGATAAGTGAGCTCCCAAATGAAGCTGGTATGCCTCACCTAGGAGAGGCTTGAGACTCCCATACACAACAAGCGGAGGTATGTAACCAATTATTGTGGCCCTCAACTTCAATGCGTAAAGCGACTATGCTATATGACCCCAACCTGGCCAGAACACCCACAGAATAATGCCTGCAAAGTACCCCCTCGATATCTTAGGTAAGGCTACTAAGGTCACCTCAATATAATCAATGCTTAGGTGGATAGTTGCAGGCAGGATTGATCATATGGGTAGCAAGCCCAAAAATATCGAAAGAGCCCCTAGATACAAATACAATCATGGAAATATCTATGGTGCTACTCAGTTATGACTACTGGTCATCCCAATCAATAAACGGTCACATTGCCTCGTGCTTAAAACCCTTTTGAGAGGAGGATCCTGAAAAACACTGGTTATATCAAGGAGTTTCACAAACTCACCTAGACAGACACATACATGTTGTTGTTTAGTGGTCTTGGAGAATTTAATCACAATGAACTATTCTAAGACCCTAAAACCTAATCTTATTGGTGAACCCTATCAAATAAAATAGTGTAGTTCATTTTAATTAAGCGTTGATTTTAATTGGCTTTATTACTCAAAAGAGGTATATGGTCGTGCAACTAATGGTGTTATGACACAACATGAAGCAAAATTCATACCTGACAATCAATGCAAATGATTTCTATCCATGAAAAACAAGGTATGCTACTACATGAAATGCACAATTTTCTTCAAATGATAAATTCAAGCTTTCCTATATGAAATCCTGACTAATACTCCAAAGCAAATCTAGTGCAAGTACTATGCAAAATGCAAGATGCAATGAATGATGATAAGCAAATATTTTTGGATTTTTTGAAATAAAAATGAGATATAAAAGCAAGAGAATGGCTCTACAACCCCTAGACTCTGCAAGCACACTCAAGCAGCACTCAAGCAAAGTACTAAGGTAAAGTAAATCTAATGCACTAATCCCAAAACAAAAAATAAAAAATGCAATGATAAGAACATTCTTCAAAAAGAAATCTACCCTAAAAAAAATGTCTCTGGTCAGAAATAGAGGTGTATACAGACTCTAGCAGTATCAAAGGAGACTTAGCAATCATCAAATTTCACCCAGCAACCATCCATCTTCCTCTAGAAGGAAAAACTAACGACATACATGGCTGTTCGTAGTAAACCCACGTGTGTACATGGAAATAGCAGTGAAAACTGCATATATACGCGACTGTGAGTTAAAAAATCATGTACAGGAAGAAGGTACATAAAAATAAAGTGAAACAGACAAGCTGAGACAAACTTCACACCAATCAGAGACTACCAAGAAAACATGCCCCCAGACCCAACACAGAAACAAGAGAAAAAGAGCAATTCAAAGTCATTGAATGTTGATAGAAAACCCCCAAAGGACAACTACTAGGAACTCCCCAGCGGAGTCGCAAATTCTGTTACAAAGAGAAATTCCTATGGTTTTGGGTGCCACAACAGACAACTTGACTCTAGAAATCAATCCTTTCCAATATGCAATATAAATTAAATATCTAACACTAAAGGATTAGACCTCGTACCTGATTCTGGACGGTTGAATTAGATACCCGTTGAGATTTTGAACTTCAGCTTGAATTGATAAATCACTTCCTCAACAACAAGTAAACAAGAAAAGCATACTATATATATTGGTGTTAGATATATTCTAGCATATATAATCAACAATGTATAAGCATTTGAAATCATCCATGGATAAAATATTCATTCACACATACATTATTAGACAGGAAAATATATTTCTATTAATATAAAATCAGAGATTACAATGGATACAACCTTTGTCGGCATGTCTGCGAATCAGAGAAACTGAATCCCCCACTTCAGCCTCCACCACCTCAATCCTTCATATCTCGATATCAAGCTCACAAGAAAAAGGCAAGCTTGGGAAGAACACAAAAGTGCTCTAAGGGACAAAGGGATGCAGACTCAAGCACAAGTTCTGGAAACAATGGACTATAGTTTCTTTGGTCTCAATTCTCTCATATGCCTTCAATGTACCAAAGAGTTCCTTATATAGATTTTCAAAGGGGTAATGAAAGGTCGAATTTGAGCGATCTCAAGGCATATGGAAGGACAGGAGTCAAGTGAGTCAGATCCAAGTTAAGGAAAACTCCCAAAAGGATTTGGATTATGCACACATCCCGATGTATACATTTTTAGGGGTCAAACCCGTGTATATACGCGATTAGGGGTTTAAAAGTTGGGTGTATTAATTTTCACATGCTTTTAGGGATGGTCAAGGAAACATCAAAGGACAAAAAATGGTCCAAAGGGTCTAAGGAGTCTATAGAGGGACAGGAGAAGGCCATACAAGTGTGATTCACCTAGAGTTGTAAAATCAGCTATAACACTCCCCTCCAGCCAAAACCCTCATAGCCATAATGGGAGACTAGTATGTCAGTGAATCATTCACTTATAGCAGAATTTATGGTAGCATTGCTACTGATATGATACCTACGGTTGTTCTTGATAGGTTTTTCCTTGAAGAGATTTCAATTCAAACAGTCACATAGGGGATTTATAAGAAATGTACAGTACCCAAGTGGAAAGTTTGGCCCAAATTTCCTATAACCCTTGGATCCTTGAGGATACCTACTTCTACCTGGGCATCAGAACTCAGTGACCACATAGTGTCACTCAAACTGGGTTTTTATAGTAAAAGGAAGCATGATCCAAAGGGGATTGTTGATTTCCACCTCAAGCAGAATCACTTTAAAACAGGGTACACTCATGAGGAAACTCGAGATACTTTATTTATCAGGGAGTTGATACCTTCTCCGAAGTCTTGGTGAGGGATAAAAGTAAACAAGAACAAAGTCATATCCTACAATACCAAAAGGAAATCAAGGACAGGGTTTGACATTACAGGCCTATAGATTTAGACATTCAGGAAAAGGTGATAAAAGACAAGGAATAAAAGGAAGCTCAAGTTGCAGCAAAGAAGGCTCTAGCAGCCAAAAACACATCCATGGAAGCCAATTCAGACATAGCTAAAGGGAAAGGTCCCATGGAAGAAATTCCCCAAACATCTATTGACAAGCAGTTCAAAGCCTAGTTTCATACTTCAGAGAAGATCAAACAAAAACTGAGCATAATGACTTTAGCACTAGACACTCAAGAAATTACAACCTCTCAGCTAGCTAAAGATGCTCAGGTGACTAGTGTGGTTGAGAAGACTCAATCTGAACAAACCTAGATTCAGGAGAAGCCTTTAAAAATATTGAAGGTCCCAGTTTCATCTATCTTTGCTTCTACTATAGACTTAACCCATTCAGAGGAGGAGGATGAAAGGATTTCCCCTATGTCTCTTACTATTGAAACTAGAAATGGCAATGATTTACATGATTTTATCAATTTGTTTAATGGTAGTAATGGAAAATATTCATCACCTCCCCCACAACCACAACCGTCTTCCCAGTCTGTCCCATCTTTTTTTGCGTCACTCATCTCATCAATTATAGCCTTATATTCATTATCTACTGGTTCTACTGTGACACCCTTTATGTCCTATCTTTATCAAGATGTCACATGTTTACCCAAATCTATTACACCTGCTTATGTGGATACACCCATTCCATCATGTATTGTACCTCAAGTTTTCAAAATTCCACTACATATTCCTTCTTTCAGCTTAGCGTCATCCCCTATGCATGAGAAAACTTCAGCAGTATCACCATCATCACTCAGAGCCACTACCTTGCAAGTTTCATCTATTGAAACTTTTGTTCCTGACATTTCTTCAGCCCCTGAAGTAACTCTTACTCAGATTGTTGCTTCCTCTCCATCCACTTCTCATATAACTATGACCATACCCTCTAACACCACAACTCAAACCTCCTCTTTCATCTCCACAGGTATTAGAATACCTCCCATTTATGAGATGAGGGATGAGTTAAATGAATATTTGGTGATATCCCTGGGAGAATATCGTTATAGTAAAGCTGATAAATCAGTAGTGAAGAGTGGAAAGAAGACGAGCAATGATAAGAGTGATATGGACATATCCTTCGCAAATGAGGTTGTGTGGACCCAACAATCAGGTGACCCACAGGAATATGCCACTGATGCTGCATATATTTTAGGAGCTTTTATAGGTTCCAATTTTGATCTCATTAATACTTTGAATAGAGAATTTAACAAGCAGAAGGTAGAAATTATCAGCCTGAAAGAGGAATTGGAACAACTCAAGAGACAACATGAGGTCAAGTATGATGAAGTTCAAGTAAATAATGTTTCCCTTCATGATGAGTTGCAGAGGGAAAATTCTACTGATGCCACTCTAGTACAGAAGGTATCCTTGTTAGAAAGATAGTATGAAGATGCAATTGCAAGTGCAGCTTCATCTTCATTTTCCAAGTTTTCCCAGGAATAATTTAAAGAGATTGCTATTCAGACTAACAGGGAAAACCGTGATTTAGTTAATGACTTATTTAAAGAATTGGATAATATCTTTTAAACTTGCACGGTTTTGACAAAATGTCTGTTGTTCTGGAATATTTAGTTGAAAAGAGGTAGCAAACTTCAAAGGCTTATGATGAGGTTACTGACTCACAAAGTTACATGAAAGATAAGCCAGATAATGTCACTTTCCTTACTAAATTCCAACTTTAGAAATCCAAGACTATCTTAAGAGCTTTGGAACATTTAGATGAAACAATTTCTAAATCCATCAAGAGAGCACAAGCCATTTGTAGCAGAAGATGGTATGCAGTAGACAACATTATGAATGAATTATCCTTTCCTGCAATGGTACTTATTGAAAAAGCATGTGCACCAGGACTAATAATTGAGAAAGTGGAGCAAGGAAGAGATGATAAAGAGGAGAATATCAAGAAGCTCGACCATGTCAGCATACATGATGTAGATCAGTTGATCAAATGAACATTCGCAGTGGAAGGAAATATTCACATCTACATTAGATTTTGGCATAAACTGGATAAAATTGAGATTGAATATCATAAGTGCAATGCCCAGCTTGGCATTGAATCTTCCAATTATCCTAATATTGAGGAATTTCTACATATTTGGAGGGTGTGGAGATATTTCTTGGGATACTAGCTTTGTTTGGGATTTTATCCCCTTTAGGGGAAATCTATTCTTTGTAATAATTATTTAAGAGGATATTCTCGAATGTATCAAGGAATTTTGACTTTTGGAGGAAGGAAGATTGGTAAAGGAGTCTGAAAAACACCTCTTTTTTTCCTAAGGTTTATGTAATTTATTACAAAATTATGAATAAATATAGTATTGTTGTTTCTTATCTCTTGTATATGATTTGGTTGAATTTCTTTGACAGATCTCAATTTTCTCATTCCAAATGATTAGATGGTGCTGTGAGTCATTTGTAATTGATTAATGTGTTTGTTCATAACTAAGATTTCTATTTGCTAATGTTTAATACACTAATAGAGATTTAAGGAATTTATTCTTTAACTGTCTTTATCTATTTCTGCAAGTGATTTAATAGTGAAAATTTTATAGCTTATATGTTGGTTTTTCAACTGACATGTGCACATGCAAGTTACCTTGAATGATTTAATATTGAGTTGCTTTTATTTAATTTTCATTAAGCAATTGTGATTTGAGTAAGAGGATTTTCATCTCGTTTATATTTCTGTTAATGTGATGATTTACTTGTTCTTCAAACACCTCAAGACAACCTATAATAAATCCAATATCCTTCTCAAAGTAGTATAGATTTAGATCAGCTTCCTTTCCCTAGTTAGTTTTAAGTTTTCCTTTTCTTTTTGTCATTACCTTGTTTTCCAATCTGGGAAATAGATCCTCTGTGGATTGAATCCAATCACAAGACAACGGAGGCTACAAAATTATATGTGGGAGATCACTATCCAAAACAGCTTGAGGATAAAGCAATACTTGCGTGGGATTGCTTGAAGCCTTTCGATGGGTTTTTTCCATGTATTGTAAGCCTTAGACACCCTTTTCAACCACATACACAGTTGAGGCTTCAACAATCCTATTAAAGGTGTCTAGTTACACCTTCCAGCTTAGAAACCCCTTTACTTTACATCCCATTCCATTTTAAATATAGACCTGAAGGTCAATGAAACTCCATAACACAAACCCCAACCATGGAAAGTTAAAACCTAGGCTGAGGGCCAAGAGGTGGCGAGCATGACTTGAATAGCAAGCTTTCCAGCCTAGTGTCCATTATCAATGCTAGAACCCACATCTCTGTAGTTTGCAAACGACACAATATCATTGCCACCTTTTCCATTTGCATAATGTTGAAACCCCAATGTGAACGTTTAGACCATGGTATAAATTTGCTACCCTATAGTTTAATGCAGGGTATTGGTATTATAGCCATGGTGTATTTTAGGCTTAAAGGCTTAAACCATTGCTTATTCATTTCCATAGGAAATAAGCTTAGAACCATGGCATATGAATTATGCCATGGTAACCATTGTTTTCATAGAACCAACAATTGGTCTTTAAACAAAGGTTGGTAAACCTGCCAAGAGAAATAACGAGATATGTCAATACTTTAATAAAATAAATATGAAATACATCTAGGTTAAAGTATGAAAAATTGATCCGTAACATTTAAATAATAGTAAGTGTCACTTAGATATTAAGTCTTAAATCAATTCAACATAGTCATCCAATGGTCGTGGCACCATTGCAAGCAATGTTGTTGCCAATGTGTACATTTATAAATCAAAACACTGAAATCACCATTTACATGCAGATCCTGTTAAAGGTCTCTAGTTTCACCTTACGCCTTCAAACCCTCTTTACATTGCTTCCCATTCCATTTTAAATATAGACCTAAATGCCAACAAAACTCCATAACCGAAACCCCAACCATGGTAAGTTAAAACCCAATATTAAGGCCAAGAGGTGGCAAGTACAAATTGAATAGCATGCTTACCGTATTGGTAATGCTGGACCATGTCTCAGAGTCACACTATGAGCCATACATGTCCTCGCAAAACTTGTCACCTGCAACTACAACAAAACAATGAGAATGGTATATTATTATTCGTAATAAGAAAGAAACCAATGATAGCATAGTGAAGCCGAATGTTACCATACCTTCGATGCCCTGGGGATCTCCTTCACCCACTATGCAGAGCCGAGTCCAAACAAACAACAAACTGAGCAAATCATCAAAGTCCATCGTGATTCAAGCCCTAATATTGGGCCTCCAGGAACTCCAAGGAACATTAATGGCACCAGCCTAGTGTCCATTATCAATGCTAAAACCTACATAACTAAATTTTGCAAATGACACAATATCGTTGGCACCTTTTCCATTTCATAATTTTAAAGCCCCAATGTGAACGTTTAGACCATGGTATATATTCGCTACCCCATAGTTTAATGTAGGGTATAGGTATTATATGGATGGTGTATTTTAGGCTTAAATCCTTAAACCATTGCTTATTCATTTCCTTATCTAATAAGCTTAGAACCATGGCATAATAATTATGCCATGGTAAGCATTTTTTATATAAACCAAGAACTGGTCCTTAAACAAAGGTTGGTAAACATGCCAAGAGAAATAACGAGATATGTCGTTACCTTAATAAAATAAATATGAAATACATCTAGGTTAAAGTATGAATAGTTGATTAGTAACATTTAAATAATAGTAAGAATCACTTAGATAATCAGTCTAGGTTTTATAGAGAATAAGCGGGGTAATTACCTTGTCACTAAACCAACTATGCACGAGGCAATAATAATGATCAATATGTGTGACTAGATATGAGTGTTAATACACTTGCATGTAAACAAGTTAAGAGTGTCTTAGTTAAAATTGAACTAAGTAATCCCACTAGACAAGTAGAAACTTTACCTCTCAGTCAGTCACATGGGAGAACTAGTGCCGCCACTGCACCCACTTTAGTTCCAAAAACAAAGTTAAGTTAGAACCATGCAAATAAAAATTAAAACTATGTAGAAATGAATGAAGAACATAATTAAAGTAATTACACATATACAACAATGTAAACACACAAGAACAACATAGTAATCAGATTTACGACATCATAATGAAATATATGGTAACAATCATAACTGAAAGAAAGAAGTAAAATGCAAGAATAGATTACGATAAATAAGTGGTACATTTAGTGTATGTTATATTCCGCAAGTCCAATAATGTCCATGCCTAGGTAGTTTATACTAGCCTAATGATTTGTTTTTTTCAATTTTTTGGGGACATTGTAGCAGATATTTGTCTTACAGAAACTTTCTTTGGAATGCCTTGAACTTGCACTTGGTTCCCTTGGATATATGTACACAAGATTGACTTGTGTAAGCAATTGAGCATGACATGCTGTTATTCCAACCAGTCCATGCCAATAAGTATATCGTACAATCCTAAGGGTAGGATTTTTAGGTTTACCTTCATGGAAAACCCATTCAAATTTACTTCACAATCTTTAACTATCTTTGAAACGTTCCGTTTCGCACTAGTGGCTAATTGAACCAGCCAAGGTTTATCATGCTTTACTTTGCCTAGTTTGCATACATACACAATTTTAAGCGATCCATCACTCCAGAAAGCACCGGGATCAATAAGTATTGAAATAGAAGTGTTCAAGATCTTACCTTATATCTAAACCATGGTAGCTTAATGGTTTTCTTGTCGGCCATACAAAGCTGCATAAATCAATGATGTTCCATCTATGTCCTATATAGTTGGTTCTTCTTGTAAGTTGTGCAAGACCCCACTGTTCTTGTTCTTACAATCTTGGGCATAATGAGGCCTGCTGCATTTCCAGCACTTGATCTATAGCGGGGTAGCATTGGCTCCACTTGCTACTGACTTGTTAACAGTAGGATCCAGTACATATGGCTTCGTACCAGATTTGTTGAAATTCTTGTTTACTGGAAAAATGTTATTCTAATTTCTCTATGGCTATGGGTTGAACCTAGGTTTGTGGTTATTCAAAAAGTTCTTAGACTTGTCTCTATTTCGGTTCATGTTCTCTTTCCTAAGATGTCCATGCTCATAACAAAGCCTAGCTTTCTTTAGTGTGGTATCCAAAGTTTTTGGTATGTCGAATTCAATCCTTTCGTGAAAGTTGGGAGGAAGACATCCTAAAAATTGTTGGATATTTACCTTTTCATCCTTAATGTATGTTACATAATGAAACAAATCCATAAATCTATTAATAAAATCATCCATAGTCATGGATCCCATATGCAGTTCATGAAAATCTTTCACCTTTTGGTCAAAGAACCTTTCTGACATATATTTCTCTTGGAATAGTTTTCGGAAGTTATCCCAGCATATTTATCTTAGGTCATCTTTCTTGGTGTGTTTCAAATCTCTCCATCATCTCGCTGCTTTGCCATTAAAATTATAGATGGCAAGCTAAGACTTCATCTCACTCGAGTATTAATGAACTCAAAAATATTTGCTCATGCCCAGCAGCCACTCTTCAGCCTTCTCTCTGGTGCTTAATTCACCTTCATAGGTCGTGCCTCTTATTTTTCTAAATTCCTCGTGAAGACTGTCATTGCTTTTTGTTTCTTTCTGCATGAAGAAACAGAGTCATCACTAGAAGGACTGTGATGATCTTGTTTCAGTGCATCAGGGGTAGGTTCCTTTTTTCTTCTTCTCTTAGGCTACTATCCCATTTATGGTAAGGTTCTCTTTTGGATATGTTTGTGGACTAAGTAGGTTTTTCATACGGGATTCCTCTCATCATATTTCTTAGTAATGCTTCAGTAATAGCTTGTTGTTCCTTTCTCTCATTCAGACTACCTTCTTTGAAACTTTCCAATTCTACTTGAAGACTATGTATGGTCTTCAAAATATTAGAATTCAGTTCCACCACCAGTTCTGCTTCTGGGGTGGCGGTGTTCATCTTTCCTTACCAGCTGTTGTCTTCCTCAATGTTCATGAACTGAACTGTTATGTAAAAATTCCTATAAATTTGCAAATTTTTAAATCACAGGAATAAATTTCTGTTAGGTAACCATAGTTACAAATATACTTTATTTTCTTTGCAACAAACGTTTGGTGTGCCCATTGGTCTCGTAGTGTTGAAACTGGGCTCTGATCCCACTTTTAATGTCCCAAAAAAATGAAAATAAAAATTAGTAGGATAAAAATACCTATGTTGGACATTATTGAACTTCCATAATTATAATGTACACTATGTGTACCATTGTTTCAGCATAAGCTATTCTTATGTTCTACCTTCTTACTTTCCATTAGGATTATTGTTGTGGTTTACATTATGATGTGCTAAATGCTGATTACTAAGCTATTCCTATGTTTATACATTGTTGTATATGTGTAGTTACTTGATTATATACTTCGTTCAGTTATGTATATGTTTACTTGTTATTTACATGGTTCTAACTTAACTTTGTTTCTAGAACTAAAGTGGGTGGAGTGGCAGGACTAGTTCTCCCATGTGACTTCCTGAGAGATATAAGTCTCTATTTGTCTAGTGAGATTACTTAGTTCTATTGAACTAAATCACTCTTAGCTTCTTTACGTGTAGGTGTACCGAGAAACTATAAACTCGTTACGTAAATATGAATGCTTGATCATTAATACACCCTTTGCTTGTTATTACCGTGTCTTACAGACTTAGGTTAGTGGAAATGTAATTACCATGCTTAAAATATGTAGTTTGATTATTATCGACAATTCTCATCCTATTATATTTATTACAAGTTTATTTCATTCAAAGTATTAACATATCTTTTTATTATTCTTGGTAGGTTTATAAATTTGGCAAAGAAACCCATTTTTTGCCTTATGCATAACAAGTTTGTCATGGCATATTAATATGCCCTTGTTCTAAGATAATTGCCCATGTAAATTGTTGGGAATAGGTTCTAAGGCTTAGAGCCTAAGGTATATGATACATATTTTAAAATTCCACCTTGCATCCATTTGGGGTGGCGAATATATAACAAAGTTTAAGCCATTGGACATTGGGGTTTAGGACTTTGCATACCATGGAGGCATTCATTAATGCAGCATAGGAAACTATAGGGAACTGGGTTTGGGTTTTTATAGTGGACAATAGGTTGGTGCCATTAATGTGCATTTGGGAAAGTGGAATCCCAACATAGGGTTTGGATCAACGATGGTCTTGGTCATTTCGTTATGTTTACTATTTGATCTCGGCTCTACACAGTATGGTGAATGCGACCTCCATTTGGATGATAGGTATGGTTCTTGTTGTGGTTTATTACAGCATTGTTGTTGGTTCGTTGCTTACTATCGACATCATAATTCTCATTAATGTTGTCATGTTGTTGTTGTAGATCACAAGGGTGGCGAAGAAGGACCTCGTCTGTAGATTTGGAAGCAAAGCCTACCAAAGACATACCTTATGGTAATCCTGCTAACAAGATTTCACTTTCACCTCTTGGATTCATTGTGGAGACTAAGTTTGATTTCGTCATGGTTGGGGATTTGCTTGAGTTTGGAAGAAATTTGATTTTGTGTAGCGATATATTTGGGTTTTAAAGTGGAGTTTCAAAATTCTTTGGGCCAGAGCTTATAAAGAATCGGGTTTTTGTAGTTATTTACGTTGTTTATCCATGAGGGGAAACTTGGTGCCTTGGTAGGCTCTGTGTATAATTTTATTTATTGTTTCAAGAGGTAAAACAAGCCATGGAATCACCATTGCTTGTAATAGTGCAAGAACATGAGCATTTGACTATGTAAATTATGTTAATGTATTAAGACCCTGAGTTATGAATATAGTCTCTATTTTATGATTGCAATGGTTATTAAAAAAAACTAGACTATGTGTAATTTTGATTTGTGGTAAGTGTTGGGTTTATTATAATACTGTGTTTCATTCCTGGGTTATTATATATTTGGCATTTTCCTTCATTGATTGTAATAGTTAGAATGATGGCTACCCTGTCAGTGAGATGGATTTGGGGCCACACCTTACATAGCGTCCGTACTCTCCATCGTGGCTTCGATAGGGAAAGGGAATTAGACTTACAGTGGGTGTTTATACTGCATAAATGCATATGTATTACATATTGTTGGTTTATTATGTAACAATATTTGTAATATTGTAGAGTTGTAAAATTATTTTATTGGAGAAGGTCGAGGCCATATATTTGGCATAAAAGCATTGTAAGTTTTATAAGGATCTTACGACCTCTGTGTTGACAGATTTGTTTGAGAATACAACCTGCATACAAAATGTGTATAGTGTGGCTCTGTGTAATAGTAAAAAGACCTAATAGGATTTGATCCTAGGTCGTTTTCTGTATTGAGAGTTTATTAAAAGGGTTACTGTGCATAAACGTTATTATGATTGAGCACCGTGTCTTTATGTTTTGCATAAAGGAAAATGTTTTTCCATAGGATTTGTTCCTGCCACCTTGGTGCAAAGGCTTGGTTATTATATGATTTATGTGTATCATTTCCGTGGATTTTATTATGGCTTTGATTTGCTTGGATTCCCACCATGGTCGATACTATGACCTTTGTGTATATAAGGGTTTTAAATTATTGGAGTAACAATTTTACAGTTGAAATTTTAAATATTGTAATGTTACTTTGGTTATTTATTATACGATGGCTGTGAGTAGTATTAGATGGGACTAGTTTGATTTATGGAATATGATTTTGATTATGTAATTTTGTAATATTAAGGGTTGTGAATTTAATTAGGAAAATGGACTAGATCATAGACCAAGGATTGGTCTCAATACTTGCTTTATTTATATGCTTATGATGATGTTTATTTGAATGGAAATGAGTTGGTATTTACCGTACATTTATTTATGTAGACCTTATAAGGTCTTTGCTGGTTCTTATAATAGCTCTAGTATATAATTAAGATTATGGTTATTCTTTTAGCTATATTTATAATGTTGATTGTTTTAGAAAAAAAAGTTCCTATTTCCTATCTATTAATATATATGTTTCTATATTATATATTAGTTGAGTTGTAAATAATATATTAGGTTAATTGAGTTGTAATTTTATTCTTATATATATAAAAATTACTTCTGAAATAGTCTATTTGAATTTATAGCATGCCTCTGCTGAAAAATGAAATCTATCAGTAGAGAATATAGGCCGAAAGAATAGCTAGAAAATAACTCTGAATTAGAATCTAGTTTGTAGGAAACACAGTTCAGACAGTAAAAATAATGTAGAAGTAAAACCAAGGGGAAAAAACCTTGATAAATATTTATACATGAATTAATAGTGCAAAAGTAAACTAAATGAATAAACCCTGGATGAATCTAGCATCGGAAATAAATTATAGCATAGTGTTATAATTTAAAATGTAATCCCTATAATATTTAAATAGAAAACAAACACAAAACTTTGTCTAACTTAGCCAACATTTACTCTAGAAAATGGGATAGGCAGTCTAGGGCTTCATACCTATAAATTGAAGCTCCTTTAATGGCTGAAACGTGCACACTCAAACAACTAGCATTAATAATTCATAAGTAGACTCTAACCTATGTATTAGATGACTGAATCACTTGGAAACTACCACATTCCACCCAACCATGACCCAAAACCGTTCTTGGTTTTAATCTGGATCCCCCGAGCTGGTTCCAACATGAAAGCATCTTAGAGCACCTAAGGTAATGGTTTCCTAGCTAGTATATCAGGTCTAGATTGAGCTCTCCTTTTTCTTGCAAGGGAAATGTTCTCCAATAATTCACTTGAGAAAATAAACAGGAAAAACAATGACTCCCAAGAGATAGATGAGCACCCCAAGCCTTTCCTTGGCTTGATACTTTATAGATAGAATTTTCAGTCAAAGGGGCAGTTAAATCAAGAAATGCTTCATTTCTTAATTTAACCCTTTTTATTTAATTTAGTACTTTTAATAATTTAACTTATGAATTTTTAGATAGTTCCTAATTTGAACTTTATAAGTATTATACTGTTTATTATCTTTTACTAATAAATAATAATGGATGGACATTTTCTTTCTTTCTTTCATCATTAATATTATTACTATATTTATTCTTTATACATACTATGTATAAAATACATAAGAATATAACATTTATTAACATTTGTCTTTGGGAATCATATACCATGATCCCTAGACTTAAGACACTTCTTCATTAAGGTCAAATAGGTAGATGGTTAGGTCTACTAGGCAAGGCAACACTAAGCATCCTTGCATGTTGTATTCCCTCGTATAACATTGTAGTTCTTAACTACTTGTTGAGAATACCGAAATTCAAAATTTCATTTAATCATTTATAAATAAGTATGATGAGATCAACATTTTTCTCGAGTCATTTTCACTCAGGAATTATTAATTCTTTTCAGTAACCCCTAGCGTTTACCAGAGCCCATACTCAATGCTAAAAAATAGGGAGTTACAAACTTAGTTCAATTCAAGAGCTCTTCACTCAACACTAATTCTAGGATGTACTTTTACGATACACCTAGGCATACAATGGCCAAGGATACGATGCTCCAAAGCTTATACTCAACATCAACATGGAAGGCTCCAGGGCTTATGCCCAAAAGTTCAAATTATATTTTCATGTTTTCAAGAGCTTATCACTCAACACAAATGTAAGTACTCATGTTCTCCAGAGCTTCTCTCTCAACAAAAAACATTAATTACCAATGTGCTCTAGAGCTCCTCCCTCAACAAAAAAATCTCGTCAATCATGTGCTTCAAGGTCCACGCCCAACACAAACCAGCATATATATATCATTAGTAATTGGCTTATTCCCAATATATAAATCAAATCATCATGTTCGTATGTAGTGGGGTCTTCAACCCAATATATCAAAATAAAACATCAAGATAACATCATAATCAATAAGCTCATGCCTATAAGTGTTAGTTCCAAAATTCAGGATATTACACACCAACATAAACAACAACAATGATCACATTTTCATATTTGATTTTTAAGTAGAGACTACTTTTAGTGGCCATTCTCTTCAATCCTTGTTGTTTTAAATAGTTGTTCATCCTTGAAAAAAAATCCCTTGGAGCTTATTTGAGGTGATAGAGTGCCTTTTTTAGTTTGCAAACAGAGTCTCTATTTTTTGATAATAGGAAATCTTCAGGTTGTTCAATATAAACCTCTTCTATTTTCTAGTAAAAAATGAAGACTTGACATCCATTTGATACACTTTAAACTTTTTATGGATTGAGAGTGCTAGAAACATTTTGATTACTTCAAGTCTTGCCAAAAGAACATAATTTTCTTCAAAATCAATCCCTTCTACCTAATCATACCCTTTGCATACCAATCTTTCCTTGTTCCTTATTACTTGACCATCCTGATTGAATTTGTTCTTCAAAACCCATTTGGTCCCTATAACATTCTTATCCTTAGGTATTGGGACAAGTTCCCAGGGCTCATTTTTTCTCAATCTGGTGTAATTCTTCATTCATGGTTTTAACCCATCCATTACTTTTGTTGTCTTGTGTAAAATCCTTAGGTTCCACTATTGAGAGTAGGGCTTGTTCATTAAATGGTAGTTGTCTTTTGTATTGACTCCCACATTTGTATCACCTATGAGCTATGTCTCTGGATGATTCTTTTGTGTCCTTCTAGATGGATTTTTTGTATCGGTTCTTGGGGTGTCTTCTTCACTTACCTGTGTATCTTCCTTCTCTATTCCTTCTTCTTCATCATGAGTACTTTTGTCCTCTTGTAAGTATTCATTTACTTCATTATTTGTATATCCAACATTGCCATGAATTCTTGGTTTTATATCATCTATATTCACATGTGCAATTTCTACAATCTTGTGTAATATTTTATTGTAACATCTATACACCTTCTTGGTGGATCAATATCCTAGAAATATTCCTTCATCAGTCCTAGAGTGAAACTTTCCAAGGTCATCCTTGATCCTTTTAATGTAACACTACATGCCAAATACTTTGAAATATTTGACTAAGGCTGGTCTTCCATACCATAATTCATAAGGTTTCTTGTCCTTATTCACTCTGAGTTGTCCTATATTAAGTATATAGACAACTGTGTATATACTTCTTCTTTCCAATATTCATTTGACATCTTTTCTTCATTTATCATTGTTCTGGAAGATTCTTGGAATGTTCTATTTTTCCTTTCAACAACACCATTTCGTTGAAGAGTTTTTGCATCTAAAAATTATCTCTTCATTCCATGTATCTCAGAAAAATCATTGAACTCATTTGAAGTAAACTCTCCTCCATTGTTTGATATAATAAATTTGATTTTCATATATTTCTCATTTTCAACCATTGCTTTTAAGATTTTGAACTTCTCAAAGGCTTCTGATTTTTCTTTCAAAAATTTCACCCAAGTAATCCTTTTGCAATCATCAATGAGAAACATTAAATAATATTATCCTTGTAGGATTTTAGTTCTTGTTGGTCCACAAAGATCCGCGTGCACTATTTCCAGAGGATGTGAGATCATATGTTCTTTTATTTTAAAACTAGCTCTATTTTTCTTCCCATGTTGACAATGTTTACATGTTGAGTTGAGAGGTTTTCCAATTTTAGGAAAGTCTCTTACTTATTTTGACAATATTGCCAAAATTTAAATGTCCCGGCCTTCTCTGCCATAACCAACTTTCATCAACCATACTCAAGTGACATTGATTTTCATTTTATAGGATATATACATTGTTTGAATTTCTTATAGCAATGCCAACAACTATTCCTGAGTCCGTTTTTTCTGATTTCACAATTTTTCAAGTAAAAAATATAGATTTTCCCTTGATCACATGTTTGAATTACAATGAGGGGATTAGGATTGAGGTTTTCTACTAGTAATATATTTTCTTCTTTGATCTTACTATTGACAACAACTGTTCCTTTTCCTATTATCTTGGAAGACAAATTTTCTCCAAATGTGACTTTACCCTTATTATCTTTTAGTGTTATGAATTTGTTTGGGTCACCGTTCATATGTTTTGAAAACCCACTATCAAAGTGCCATAGGTTTTGGTTTTTTGTTGCACATAGAGCAATCAAGTTTCTTTCCTTCTCTTCCTTTTCCCTCCAATACTTCTTCTATTTGGTGTCTTGAGACTTAATTGCAACAATATTTTTTGTAGGAATCATCAGGTTACAATCTCTTGACATATGCCCATGGTTCTTACATTTGTAACACTCTATGTTTTATTTTTGAAGAAGTGTAAAAGGTTATGACTTCCTTTTTGTTTTTTACTTGATGACTTCTTCTTGTATTCATGAACCTTCCCATACGCTCTGTAATTTAAGGCTTTATGACCAATATTATTACAAGAGTATAAATGGCCCAAAAAGATCTGTTGATATCTATTTGGTCTCTTAGGCACCATATTAATTATGTTTTTATCTTGAGATATCAGGGAAACCTTCTTGCACTCTTCCCTTTTAAGTGGATTTTTTAGTGCTTCAACATAGCTTTTCTTATTTCCTCCTTGATTATTAAAAAAGGAACATTATGGCTTCTTTTCTTTGCTAAACCCCAAGCCAGATCTATCACTTGATGATATTTGGCTATTCAAGATGTCATATAGAATCCTTGAGCTATTCTCAAACTTTGATTTGATATATCTTTCATCAAGCTTTTTCTTTAATTGCATGATCTCTTCTTTGAGTCTCTCATATTCTTGTATTCTTATTTTAAGCTGCAAATATAGGTCCTCCTCAATTATTTTGGCATCTAGTAGGTGAGCTTCCAACTCACTAATGACATGATTTGATTGTTTGTTCTTTTCTCTGCATTTCTCAAGTTCTTCAAGAGCACTAACAATTTTATCCCTTAAGTATACTTCTCCTTCCACATTTGAGTCACTATTTGAAGCTTGAGTATTTAGACCCATGAATAAAATTTTAGTTGCTTCATCTTCACTATTTTCCATGGTGTAAACAATCTTCTTTTTCTCACAGGAATTCTTCTTGTTTCATGTTTTACCCTTTTCAAATTTTGAATTTTCTCTCTCATCACTATCATCTTGTGTAGGGTAAGTACATTTTGAAGAAAAATGTCCAATTCTTCCATAGCTAAAACATTTTAGAGCTAAATTTTCTTTATAGTTTCCAGTACCATTCTCAAGTTTTTTAATAAAAGGAGCTTCCTCATCATCTAGGTTATCTGATTGGTTTTTGGATGAGGCTTTAAATCCTGCTTCTTTTCTTGAGGATTCATTTACTCCCATTCCCATCTCATATGCAGTGAGTATCCCATGTAGTTCATCTACTTTTAGAAGTTCAATACCATCTTGTTCTTCTAGGGTGCATACTTTTGAGTCATACTTCATTGCCAATGTTCTTAGTACCTTGCTCACCACTGCTCTTTCTTTTAATTTTCCTCCAATACCTCTAAGAAAATTTACAACCTCATCTAATATTAGAAGGTATTCCCCAATATTTTCTTCTTCTTTCATCTTTAGGCTCTCAAACTTCCCTTTATATGTCTGAAGCTTGGATTCTTTGACTTTAGATTCCCCTTCATAAATAAGTTTTAACTTATCCCAGGATTGTTTGGAAGTTTTGCATCACATAACTTTTGTAAATACATATTTTTTTAATACACTCAAGATTGCATTTAGGTATTTGGAATTATATTCATATTGTCCTATTTCCTCTAGGTTTGTAGGTACTTGGTCTCCTATTTTAGAATATTTTTCAGCTGCTTCTCAAACATTCCATCCAAGGGACATCAGATGGCACTTCATTCTCAAACTCTAGTATGGATAATTTTCTTGTGCAAATAATGGAGGTCTATTAGTGGCTAATCCTTCTCGTTGATCCATAGTGGTTTTTAAATCAGGTCTTTCTTCCAGTGGTTAAAATGTGGTGAACGAACCTACTCTGATACCAATTGTTGGATTATTCCACAATATTAAGAGGCGGGGGGGGGTGAATCAATATTGTCTTTTTCCCTTAAAAAAACCACACACAATGAATCAAATAGGTTAAGACACAAATTTTATCATGGAAACTTCGAAGATAAAATTACGAATTCAAACTCATTAAAAGGATGAATCTACAAAATTGCTTTATCTGCTGCTACAAAAAGGATGCAACAACACCATGGGTTTCTACCCGCTACAATAGAAATGTATTCTACAACACCCTAGGTTTGTACTTGGTACAACATACAAAGGTTCTAAAACACCTTGGGTTTATGTTTGCTACAAGAGATAAGGATGCTACAACACTCTTTGCAAACTTGTATCATGCCCTACCATCGCCCTGCCACCTTGGATTGAATTTTATCAATCTTCTATATAACTGCATTCATTTTTTGGACTCTGTCACTCATGATCATAGAGAAAAATTATTTCCTTCAATCATTCTATCAATTAATATCTTCACGCTCATGTGGATATATCTCTTGACCAATGTGACTTTTCATTGATCATTCCTCTTAATGAATATTTCGGTCGTGACCTTCCATGTTATCCATTTCTGTAACCATCCTATGCCATTGATTTTAAATCAGGATTTTTCTTGACCTTATGTCTAATGTTAGGATGCAAATTGCGAAATTGTAACATTTCTCAAAATTCCTTTTCATAATTTTTTCCTTCCTCTTTCTGCCTTTCGTATTCCTCCTTCTGCATTTTGCTGGTGGACTTCAAGTTTTAGAAACCAATACTATTCTAGACCTTGATTTCTGATCTTCAGTATTTCATCATCCACCTTCCTCTTTCCTCATTCCACATTCCTTAATGGACTTCGGGTTGCAGAAAACCATATTATTCTAGAACATGATTTCTCATCTTTTGTATTTCGTCTTCCAACTTTCACTTTCAACCTTCTGCGTTTCTTTTGAACTGCTGATTTCTTTGTGGGTTGACTTTTGATGTCAATCTACGATCAAATGTGTACTGTGGACCTCCACTTTTATTTGTGTGGAAATCATTCCCCACCATACATTTCCTTACGAGTTCACTCATTACCATCGATCTGTACATTTTCGATCTATCTAAAAAAGGTAGCATGCCTGACAGGTCATCCCAAGATCCAAGCTAGTGATATTCTCATGGATTCCAAACACCTAGATCCCTCGCACTACATTTTCTCTACATGTTGAATAAGTCTAGTGAGGCCAATGCATATAAGAACCTATGAACTTAACCATCCTACCAATGTGGGATAAATCCCAAATGTAAAATCTATCTCCACCATTGATTGCCTTGATTAGATGGTTGTTGAGTGTTCGCAATGAATTATGAAACAAATCCTCATCTTCCTCTACCTCTTGCATCAATCTTTTCCCTGTCAGTAACTTTCCCTGTTGCTCGACCCTATCACTGATTTTCCTTTATCATTATTGAACTCTTTTGACGTTGATGTTTTCCCTATCGCTCAAACCTGTTACTGATTTTCCTTTGCCATTGTTGAACTCCTTTTAAATCATCAGATGATTCATATAATGGATCCTTTGTAATTTACTAATTTCATCCTCTTGTTGGTTATTCTTTTGTCATTTATGAACTCCTTGGATATCAATGAAAACTATTTTCTCAACAAGTACCATACAATATTTCAAAGGGACTAAGTTTAGCTGAAGCTTGATAATGATTATTATAATAAAACTCATCTAAGTGCATATATTCTTCCCATTTCTTTGGATGAGCCCTAACATACATCCTTAAAATATATTCTAAAAGTTGATTTAGTCTTTCCGTTTGTCCATCCATTTGCAGATGATAAGCGATACTAAAATTTAATTTAGTGTCCAATCCTTTAAACAATGGCTTCTAGAAATTACTAGGAAACTTAGGATCCCTATCAGAAATTATTATCTTAGGAATTCCATGCAAACAAAAAATTTCCTTCATAAAAATATCAAGAATATTAGCATTCTTATAAGTAGTTTTAACAGGTGTAAAATTAGCTTTCTTGTTAAGTTTGTCTACAACTACCATCACATAATCATTTTGATTTTGATTTTTAAGCAGTCCTATTGTGAAATCAAGGATGATAATATCCCATTTTTAATTTGGCATTGGTAATGGTTGAAATAGATATTTTCGGCGTCTATGCTCGGCTTTAACCTGCTAGAATTCTATACACCTAACTATATATTCAACTACTTGATTTTCATATTGAGCTAGAAATAGTCTTTTCTTAACATTGTTATTATATTTTGGTAACTAGAATGTCCAGAGTAAGTGTCACGTCCCCATCCCTCCAAGCTATCAGAGAGGACGCGACCCTGGACTTAACCAGCCAAGCTAAGAGCCCATGAACATGTACAGGCATAGATAAAATGCTGAAATGCTAAAACAAAATGTTGATAAAGAGATGCATTACAGTGGAATGTACACAGATACCATCATTCATCATATGCAACTACAATTGTATTTTATGCACAGCTATGATTATTTATCTTGCACAGCGGAATCAATATGCATTCAAACAAGCATTCATTCAACATGTTCATTTCATTTTAATTAACAGTAAATATAGAATTGCAGAGGTAAAATACACAAGATCACTTATCTTATGAAATCTTTGCTCCACAACCAGCTACGTCGCTGCAACGTTCCACCCAACCATAGGCCAGTGTGCTCCTTAATCTCTCAGCAGCACTGCCACCCCCGAGTTGGGCATGATTCTCCAAGGAATAAGGGAACTAGCAAGTTTACACATAGCCAGGGATATACAAAACATAGCCAAGCCAACACAGTTGGGTTTACCAGGCCATTAAGGAGCTAGGGAAGGAAAGTTGCTAAGCTGGTGAGCTCATTACAGAGCCAAGAACACCTACACCAGAACTAGCCTAACCTCTAAGACACCCAAACACACCCAACACAAGGAATCAGTCCCTTCTCTGCTACATAGTCCCTCAGGCCCTGCATTCTCTTCCAGTGCTATTCAAGGGTGATGGAGAAGAAGGCCAGCCCTCTAGCTCTATCTGTGTGGTTTCCAGCCACCAGGTTTATCAAGCAAATCTAAGCCAACATCTCTGCTCCTCTAACAGTCCGAATACTAAACATTGCACTCCGGTAATTAATTTAGCTGTCACAGCTTAAACAGGGAAAAATATTTCTGAGTCATTCTTGGCCCTCTCATGGCCAAAACGACTCCCAATAATCGAATTACACAGTCCCAACTAAATAGTAAACATGGGGCAAGAACAACAGTTCCAATCTCAGCATAAAAATGACAGAAATTACACAACCATACTGGTTTGTAAGGAGAACATACAGCTGAGGACGTGATTGGCTCTTCTCAGGAAATCGTGGGTGAAAACACACAGCTCTCAGCTCACTATGTGAGCCCCAAACAGAAGAATACCTGTGCGTGGGAAAACAATTCGACCCAGTGAGGAAAGGAACAGACAATGGAGGTCCTACGTGAGGAAAAATAGCTCCGTTTTTTGTCCGTGGATGAACAAACAATAGGAAGGACGCGACTTTGTAGTGTGTGGGTGTTTAGCAACTCATGGAGAGAAGAAGAAAATCTGCTTGAGACCAAAAACCATCCAGAGCCTGTGCGTGAGGAGGATCCAACCAAAATCGTGCGTGAAGAGTGCATGAAGGTTTTTCCTTCCATTCTGAAGTCAACTGCTATGGGTGGAGTGTGCATGGAGGCAATGACTGACAGTCCTGCCACCCCACTCCCAAAATCAATAACTGCCTCAACTAACAGCAGCAATTATTAATTGCAGGTGGTTGGAATAAAACAAAAGAAGATGACACATGGGTTTTTCCCCCTTTTGGATCAAGGTTTGACAAATTCCCCCCCCACATCCTCATCCTTGGGAAAATCATGCCCCATTCGATTTAGTTGCCGCGACCATAGCTGGTTGTGTTCATTTTAATTATAGATGCATATTTACATGATGACCAACATAATATATGTCGCATGCCCCAATATACCATCGGTGACAAATTTAAATCCTAAACATAACGTGACCGATCAATGGTGGGGCCTTGGCCTTTAACTCCACACCATGATCATTTACAATATACACATCATATACATCTAATGTAACGGGGTCAAAACCGAGGCATTACAGTAAGGACTCTTATGTACTTCATTTAATATTAGAAATTTAATTTTTGGTAAATTGGGTACATATGATATGTTTTTATACAACATTAAACATTTTTCATTCATGTAGCAGGGATTTCTCCTTGCTACATGGGAAGGAATGGCTCCCTTCCATCTATAGTATGGAATGGTAGGTTCCTGCTTGAAAATGCATGAAATAAAAATGGAACAGAAAGGAATAAAAGAAACAGAAAGCAATGGCAGTGAGCCCCTCTGTAAACAGGGTTAAAGCTTAGCTCCGAGAACTTGCAAACAACTAATAAACAATAATAAACCTGCAAAACATGTTAGAAATAAACCTGCAAGAAGAATATAAAAAACCTACAAACAAGCTATGGGTTAAACAAAAGCAAAGAAATGAAACAAAACAGACAAGTATACCTCTTCTTTGGTGCAATGGGCCACCATACGCTGGTTGGAGGAAGCACCTCTCTATCTCACTTGGAAATGGAGGAGCTATGGCTCAATGGGGAAGATGAGTGGAAGAGAGTGGGATGTGGGATTTAGAGGCAAAGAGTATCAAGGAATCCATGGGCAACATAATAGTATGCAAGAGAAGAGTTGTTTGAGAGTGACCCCTCACCCTCCTTTTATAGCTTTTTTTTGGGGTTTTAGGGTTTTAAGCCCTTAGTCTAGGCTTTAGCCCCTTTTTTGGCCTTTTAGCCCCTTCTTCCCTAACTTTAGCTCCTTTTAGGGTTTTAGGCTCCTTTGAGGGGTTTTAGCCCCTTTTTGGAGGCTTAAGCCCGTAGGAGAGTTATTTAGGCTCATTTTTGGGGTTTTTAAGCCCTTTTCTTCATTCTTAATCCTTTTTGAGGGTGTGGGGGTCTAATGGAGTGATACGAGGGTTTATCATGGGTGTCCTTGGGTTGTGTAGGCCATGTAGAGCTAAGCAAGGGATTTTTTGGGTTAACACTTCAAACTAAAATCTGTTTTTATATCTTCAGATTCATTTTCTATAACTTTTTCTCTTAAATTTTTATAATATTTATGCATTTTTCACTATGTCTTCAAACATACCATTCAATTATGTTTTATCACTGCTAACAATGGCTATAAAATTCATATTTTGATTTCTTCTTAAGGCATTGACCACCTTATTTTCCTTTCCTCTTATATGTTTGATCTCCAAATCGTATTTGCTAAGGAAAGATAAAAATCTTTCTTGCCTACCATTTTGATTTTGTTGATCAAACAAGTATTTTAAACTTATATTGTCAAAAACTAATAGAAATTGTTATAATAATCAAACCCATAGTTACCCATATTTAACATCAATTAATCATTTTTGTCTTATTCCTAAATTCCTAGATTCCTTACTATGCTAGTTGGCATCCATTTGCACCTAGAAGTCAACAAATGCTAAAAATAGCCCAAGGAGTACTTTAGAAACATCCTGGAATGTTTTTTTGACAATTATGTTGTATTTCTAGAATAACAAAAGTGTATTTCTTCTTTTTCTAAAAGTTGCCTTGCTTTTAGCAGTTTTAAGGGAAAAAGGAAAAGCTAGTCTAGGAGTAACTGACTTGTCTTTTTCCTTCACCATCCTCCTTATTTTCCTCCATCAAAAGGGATGAATCTGATCTATTTCCTTCACTTATCAGCCACATATCTGATTTATCCAATTCATGATCATCTTCTCATATTAGGAAAGTGTTTTATGTAGCTATGGGGGTTTTGACTAGTTTTAGTAAGCATGCTTTTTTACCAATTCGAATAGAATATTTATGATTTAGAATATTTGATGTAATTATATGTTTGGAAATAATATTACTTGATGAGGTTTTCTGATGTACAATTATTCAATATAGTATTGTGTTATGCTCAAATTTCAGTCTCCCTTTTTGTGAATTTTGCATCGTTGATTAGCAATTTTGTGAGTGTAATTGTTCTGCTGCTTGGGTTCAATTTCCACATGGTATCATAGCCTTTGTATATTGATTTATCGCCTTCCATATTTCTATTGTAGGTTCGAGATAAATAGATAGGAGTCCATTATGCTTACTGAAGGGCACAGTTGCTAAGATATGGACCACTATCAAAGGATCATCTTCACTCCATTCAATTTCTTCGAATGGAAAGATGAGATGGAGATATTGTTGAGAGAAAAAAGGTATCTATAGGTTTACCATGGAAATTGAGGCAGAGCTGATAGCTGTAGAGAAAATTAAATGGCACAACTGGAAGGATGAGGCCTATAGTCTCTTATGTTTGAGCATCTCAAGAGACCTCCCTTTCATCTTGATGCATTGAAATTACCTAGTGAGGTTTGGGAGTATCTTGAAGTTATTGTTGGAAATACAACTAATATGAGAGGACATGAACTCAAGAATTGATTGATCTCCTTGAGTCCCAGGATCTTTGAATCATTGCAACTCTATTTTTCCAAGTTTAAGGCCCTAGTTATGCCGTTAAAATAGTGTGGAATCAAAAACAAGGATGAGAAACTCATCTTGACCATAATTGCGAAGCTTGAACCTGTAAATTTAGTGTTTATTTTGACATTCCATGCCATGAAGTTGATAGCATGAGCCTCGAATATTCCTAAGCTTGTTGAGTTCATGGAATCCCTCACCCAGGAGAAAGATAAATTGGTAATGATGGGTACCATCAAACCTTTCAAATACCAAGATTTGGTTGCTGGATATTCAAGGGTGGATTCAAAAATATCGAAGAAAATAAAAAATCCACCTCATCAAAAGAGAGAAAAGGAAAAGTCTCAAGGGGAGCCCTCAGGCTCCAAGAAGAAATTCCAAAAGAAGAAGAACAAAGGAGAAATGATCAAGTGCACATACTACAATAAGGGCTATGATCCTCAGAGATCTTGTATGAAAATTAAATTGACATGTAAACCCAACTCTTGGAGAATAAAAACATCTCCCTCCTTGATTTTGCAAGAAAGAAGGAAGGAGGATCAAATTCAGAAGACAAGGAGAGAGTGCATGCCTTGGTTTCTAGCACCTCAAGCTCACATAACTTCATCATTGATTCTAGAGATTCCAGACACATGGTTTCTACAAGGGATACTTTATATTCTCTTGAAAATTCAAAAGGTCAAAAAATTGTTTTGGGATATGAATCTATTATTGTTCATATTGGGAAGGGTAGGATTGATTAACCATGGTTCCTTCAATGACGTGTTATATGTCCCAGGTCTAGCTTCTAACCTCTTGTCATTGTATTGGATGAATCTCACTAGGTCTCCAAATAAAGTCATATTCTCCCCTAATTAATTTTAAATCTCAGAGATCTCGAATGGTAAATTCATAGCAAAAGTTGTTGTGGATCATAGTTCGAAGGTATACAATTTTTCCCATTTCCTACCCTTCTTAAACCCCTATGCTCTTCTCACTCATGCTAATGAAGCAAGCAATATTTGTAATGAGATATTTGGCCATATTAACTACAAGTAGACTTCATATTTGAGTGACAGAGACATGGTCATAGGGTTACCAAAGGTCAAGTTTTATAAGGGATTCTGTGAAGGTTCCATCGTAGGAAATCACCTAGAGCACAAGTATGAGAGAGATAGTCATGAGAGAACCTCTGCAACCCTTGAGATAATCCAAGGTGACATTTATGGTCCATTGCCTCATATTTCCATGATTCAATCCAAATATTCACTTACCTTCATATATTACTTTTCTAGGTATTCTTGGGTTTACGTCCTAAAGCACAAGTCTGAAGTTTTTTGCCTCTTCAAGGTCTTTCGAGCCTTGGTTGAGAACCCGTATGGGAGGAAAATCAAGATCCTAAGATTTGATAATGGTGGAGAGTATGTAAAGTTTGAGTTCATCCATTATTGTGAATATAAATGTATCCATGTGCAACATTATGATCCTTACACACCACAACAAAATGGTGTTGCTGAGAGAAAGAACAGATCACTGAAGGAGATGAAAACTTGCATAATGGAGGCTAAAAATTTTCCACCAAAGTTTTGGTTAAAGCCTATAAACTCTGAATCCTATATACAAAATTGGGTGCCACATAAGCAACTTGATGGAATCAATCATTTCAAATCTTGGAGTGGGAACAAGCCAGATGTGACCCATTTTAGGATTTTTGGCTCAAAGTCTTGGGCTAGAATTCCAACTAAAAAGAGGAAGGCTTTGCAACCCCAAATCCAAGAGTTCCTATTTATTGGAGATTATGAATATTCAAGAGGGTAAAATCTTATCAGCTTGAGCACTAGCAAATATTTAATTTGAATAAGTGTTCAATTTGAAGAAGATCCTTTAGCAACAGTTTAAGTTGGAGAGTCCTCTTCATCACCACAACCACTAATTGTAAGTGAATAGAATAATGAGTTTTATGATTATTATATGTCTGATAATGATGATTTAATTTCATATCCTAAGATCCCTACAATAAAAAAATTGGAAGCAAGGATCATTCATGCAGCTGGGGAACTAGCTGGGAATCCTAGTGACACTCGGAGGACTAGATCTCACTTTGAGAGTGCCCTTTGTGTGAAAGATCCAATATTTGCTGAGAATTTTTATTTTATGGTTTAATAAAATAGTCATACATATGAATATGCATCAAATTATCCAATATGGAAAACTTCCATGATGGAAGAATTCAACTCGCCCCAGAAGAACAACACATGAGAACTAGTTGATCTTCCCCCAAGGAGAATGCTAGTAACATGTAAGAAGGTTTATAAAACTTAATTTACAGCATATGGTTCACCTTTGAAATATAAGTAAATATTGGTAGCTAAGGGTTACTAACATTTTCAATCTATTTAATACAATAAGACCTTTGCACCAGTGGCAAAGATGGACTCCATAAGACTAGTTTTGGCCATTGCAGCTTCAAGGCAATGGGAGGTACATCACATGGATGTGAAGTGTGCCTTTATAAATGGAGATATGAATGAATATATTTATATGAAGCAACCAAAAGGTTTTTTATCTAATCCATATTTAGTGTGTAGGTTAAATAAATAATTGTATGGGCTAAAGCAAGACCCCAGGGCTTGGTATGTCAAGATTGACGGCTTTTTGCTATCACAAAATTTTGTTCGATGCAAATATGATCTGAATGTATATTTGAAGCTGATACATGGTTATTTAATGATTATTGTTTTATATGTGGATTACATTTTGATAATAGGAAGTTCAAAGAAAAAATTGTCTCCTTGAAGGATGCAATGAACCATGCCTTTTCTATGACAGATTTGGGATTATTGAGCCAATTCTTGGGTCTCGAAATTTCTCAATACAAACATGGAAGAAAATTTCATCAGTACAGGTATGCTTCAGATATTCTCAACAATTTCAAAATGAAATATTTCAAGCCAATCAAGACTCCATTCCTTTCTAGATTTAAGCTTGAGGAAGCAGGTTCTTCTCCTTTGGTAAAAAGTACATTGTATAAGAAGTTGATTCAGTGTTTTCTTTATCCTACACATACTTGACGTGACTTATCCTATGTAGTTAGTGTGGATTCAATATATATGGATCAACCTCATTTGATGGATTAGGGATAATTCCATAGGATCCTAAAATCTGTTCAAGGAACAAGAACTCATGGGATTGTGTATACAAAAAAATATGACTTAGAGCTATTTGGATTTACTGATAGTGATTGGGTAGGTGAAAACACAGATCGAAAGTATTCTTCAGGATATGTGTTCATGATTACAGATGGACCATTTAGCTAGTTAGGTAACAATCAGAGTGCCATAACACTCTCATCTAGAGAGGGAGAGTATAGAGGAGTCGTGAATGCAACTACTCAATGTTTGTGGTTGCAGGGAATACTTAGAGAATGTGGGATCAAATCAGACTTCCACTATGATCTATTGTTAAAATAAAAGCACCATTGGAATATCCACTGATCCAGTTCAAAGACAATGAACCAAGCACATTGAAATCCATATGCACTATATCAGGGCACTTGTGCATGATGGTACCAAATATCTACTATACTGCGCATCTTTAGAGCAAGTAGAAGACACCTTCACCAAGGTGTTTTGTGAGAATACCTTCAGTAATCTCAAATCACTACTAGGGATTTCTGATCATGTAGTGTGAAATTATTGATAACGAAGTTTTCCAAAATTTTGTTTTTAAGTCCATGTTTAAGGGGGGATTTTCCAAGTGGGTTTTTGCCTCTTTCCTTGGTTGTATGGACATGCAATATGTAAAGGGTGACTAAGCCTTTTTCTAGGACCTGTATTTTTTTGATATTTACTCATAAATTAAGGCTTAAGGTGGGGGGGGGGGGTGTTAGAATACTCAAATCCATAGTTACCCATATTTGACATCAATTACTCATTTTTGTCTTATTCCTAAATTTCTAGATTCCTTACTATGCTAGTTGGCATCCACTTGTACCTAGATGTAAAGAATTGATAAAACCATCTCAAGGAGTGATTTAGAAACATCCTAGATTAATTTTTGGAAACATCCTGAAAGTTGTCTTACTTTAAGCAGTTTTAAGGAAAAAAGGAAAAGCTAGTCTAGGGGTAACTACCTTGTGTTTTCCTTCACCATCCTCCTTATTTTTCTCCATCCAAAAGAATGGATCTGATCTATTTCCTTCACTTATCAGATGACATATATGATTCATCCAATTCATGAGCATCTTCTAAGAATAGGAAAGTGTTTTATGCACCTATGGTGGTTTTGACTAGTTTTAGTAAGCCTACTTTTTTACCAATTCGAATAGCATCCTTATGTTTTTGAATATCTGATGTCATTATAAATTTGGATAGCCTATTACTTGATGATTTTGGCTGATGTACACTTATTCAATATAGGATTGTGTTATGCTCAAATTTTAGTCTCCTTTTTTGTGAATTTTGCATGGTTGAGTTGCAATTTTGTGAGTGTAATTGTTCTACTTCTTGGGTTCAACTTCCAAAAAATATTCTATCAATTAGATGATTGAGAAAAAATTTCAAGGCATGTATTATAGAATCTAACTCTAAATCATACGTAGCATAATTCGTTTAATGTATTTTTAACTTTCTTGACTCATATGATATTGCATTACCTTCTTGTGTTAACACTCCACCTAGGCCCTTGTTGCATGCATCACTGCATACAAAAAAAATCGTTATTTGGATTTTCTATTTTTAATATAGGTGCAGTGGTGAATAATTCCTTTATCTTTTTAAATCTTTCTTCACATTTTAAATCCCATACAAATATTTTTCTATTTTTCTGTAAGTTCGTTATGGGATTCGTGATCCTTGAGAATCCTTCTATGAATTTTCAATAATAACCTGTAATACCCATGAATGATCATATATATGATACATCCTTAGGAGCATACCATTCCATTATTGGTATTATTTTATCAGGATCCACTGATATCGGTTCCTTGTATATCACATGGCCTAGATATTGTATTTTATCTTTAAGAATTCACATTTACTGAATTTAGCGTACAATTTGTGTTCTCCCAAAACATGTAATATTATCTGTAGATGTTCATCGGGATCTTCTTTTGTTTTTAAATAAATTAATATGTCTTCAATAAATAGAACTATGAATTTATCCAAATACTTACTTAAGAAACTATTCATTAAACACATAAAAGATGCTAGAGTGTTCATTAGCTGAAATAGAATAACTATAAACTCATAATTCCTGTAACGGGTTATGAAAGAAGTTTTAAATATATCTTCATCTTTAATTTTGACTTGATGATATCCATATCTCAAATTTTTTTTTGAGAATATCGTCACTCCACTTATCTGGTCGAACAGATCATCTATACGGGGCAATGGATATCTATTTTTAATTCTCCTCTTGTTTAACTAACGATAATCTATACATAAACGTAAGGTGCCATCTCTCTTTTTTTAAAATAAGAGAGATGCTCCCCAAGGGGATGCACTTGGTCTTAAATTATGTTTTTCTATTAACTCTTGTAGTTGTAGTTTCAATTCATTAAGTTCTAGGATATTCATCTGGTAAGAATCCTTTGAATTTGGTATAACTCCAGGTACGAATTCAATAGTAAAATCCAATTCTCTTTTTGGAGGTAATCTTGGAATTTGTTCTAGGAATACATCTAAAAATTATTTTAAAATTGGTATATCATCAAATTTTAGTTTATCTTCTTTATTCACGTGTTCATCATTCATTACATGTACAACAAAAACTTTGCATCCTTTACGTACATAATTTTTCATTTGTAAAGATCAAATCTGTCTAACAGAAAATTTTCTAGGTTATTTTTTTACTATAATTGTTTCTCCTTTTTCATCTAAGCATGTAAATGTTTTCTCAAAGCAATTTAAAACTACTATGTGTTTTTCCATCCAGTCCATACCTATTAAAAAATCATATGACCCTATAGGTAGTACATTTAATTTCACTTGAGTTTGAATTGACCCATAAACATTTCACAATAGTCAACATAGCTAACTACCTTTCTCTTAGTTCATGTAGTGAAATGAACCAACCAATATTTTTCAAACTTTGTAATATGCAATTTGCAGCTTTCTGCTATACTAGGTGACACATAGCTTAAACTAGAACCATCATCTATCAAAATAGAAATGAATTTGTTTTGTATCATACCTTCTATTTCTGCCATAGATGTTTGGTGATGAACCTCTCGATTCTCCAAGGCTGCATTAATCCTGGGAATCTCATTTGCTACAACAACAATAGTTTCTTCTTCCAGTATTGTATGCACATTGTTGAAATTCATCTTTCTATTTGGACATTCTTTTTCATAATGAGGTCCCTGAGATTCCAAACATTTTGAAAGTTCTCTTTGTTCATTACTTTTACCATGATTGTTAGGTATGTCTCTATTCTTTGCTGCTGTAAAATTCTGTTGTGTATTACTTTTAAAGTATGTTCCATGGTAGGTATTCCTAGAATAGTTTCGGTAATTATTTTCAAAATTTTTGTTAGACTTAAAAGCATTTCCTCCTTTATTCAAAATTATCTGTTCTTTTACCGTTCTAGTTAGGTACACCTTATATTTTATTTTTTCCTTGTTCATAACAAAAATAAATTTCCTCATTTCCTCCTCAAGATTTTTTGGGTTGTCATATTCAATTATGTCCTTGAAGCTAAAAGGTAAACAACTCAGAAACCTCTATATCTTAGGATTTTCATCGATGATTGAAGGTACATATCGTAATAAACTTAAGAATTTACTACTTAATTCCTTCATAGACATTGAACCTATATTAAGATCGTAAAATTATTTATCCCTTTCTTTGTAATATTGTTCTGACAAAAAATTTCTTGTAAGGTATTTCTTAAAAGTCCTCTAAGTTACGTACTTTTTTCTAATGTTTTTCACTCTTTTTATATCCTTTCAGTATATACAATCTTTTCCAGTTAAGTCATTAGAGATTTGTAAATATTTTTTCATCTGTGACAGCCATGCCTCAGTTTCTTTTCCCTTTTCCACCTCAGCATTAAACATTGGGGGGTTTATCTTCTTAAAGCCTCCTGGAATTTCTTCATAAGGTTTATATTTTATCTTTTTTCGATTGTTGTCAATATTGATACTTTCACTGGAATATTTATGTTTCTCTCTATGTGACCTAACATTTATTCCTGAAGAGGAACTACTTTCATTATCAGATAATTTTAACTTTTTACTTTTACTCTTGTAGGATATAGTTACAAATTCAGATTCATGTTCTTTTATTTTATCCTTTCCTACATTATGTAATTTATCCAACAATATTTTATTTAATTATTCTTGTGCTCTTTGGATTCTTTCATTATCTTCCTTATAATTCTACAATTCATCCTTTAAGTCTTTTACAGTATGAACTAATACAGATGGTTGATTATTTAGTTCTATGTATATATTATCTGGATTATTATGATGTGATCCATCCTCAATAGATGCTTCTACTCCTTCCATTTCCTACAAAATAAAAATTTATATTTTGATACAGAAACAATTTTTAAACATAAGTTAGTATTTTGTTTTCATATTTTTGTATTGAGCATGCGATTTGATCAAACTTCAGGCGTAGTCTTTGAAAACTTATTGTGACACCACATGTGACAACTCCAAAAGTTCATAAGGAAAAAAATGTTATGGAATGTTTAGATCAATAAAATACCTAAATATGTTTTCACACAATAGAAACCCTACATCCTAAAATTCATCTTAGGACCTAACTTATAATGACAATATTTTGTGAAAACTGATACCTAAAAACTTGTATAAGATCACTACATAAAAGATTCATATGAAATTTTACTAGGATACGACTTTTGAGACTTATGATGAAATACTTGATTTGAATTGTTGAAGTATCATGCCTTCTTTGACGTAAGTTACATTGTGTGTGTATAACTCATATAGATTCATGATGTTTCTAACATTTTCAACCCTTTTCTTACTAACCCCTATTCTGTTGCTAGGGTTACAAGCTAAACATCTTATTTAGATTATTTTAAGCTAACACAATGTTTAAAATTGTAAAATTTGCAAGTGTCTTATAAAGATGGGTTATCCCCATCCCAAGCAACCTAAACAACCATGAACCTAGGATGACAAGCAAATACTAAATAATCAAAGAGTATTGAAAAGTGATTTTGTATTACAAATGAGAAAAGGTCATTTCATGATATGCTTTGACCTTGTTTTAAAAACTTATAACCTGGATGTCATATAACTTCGAAACTATTCTTAAACTATAGATAAAATGGGAGATGGATTTTAATCTTCGGGGAGGTATATGGTAATATTAATGTGCCCATGTAATGGGGATTAAAGTTCCATCTAGCTAGAAAAAGGGTTTAAAACCTAAGAAAAAACCAAAAGGGTTTAAATTCTATGTTTTGTTGTGCTATGAGGAGAGTCGAGGGATTGGCCCTTTCTACATAGAATGATACTTGTGACCCCTCAAAGAATATTGAGAGTGACTCCATCCTTAAAATTTCTTCGGTACTCTTGGCCAAGGCAGTGATTATCAGAACTTAGAGAGTCAATGGACTCATCTTCCATCGGTTCCTTTGCAGAGATAAATGTCACCGTAGGTGAGTTGTTTTATCATTTTGTTTGTTTCTATCATTGATTCCATCCTATTTATTTTTATACTATTAGATGTCCAAGTTGTAATATTTAGCCATTGTTCATATCAAAGGAGAGTTCTCGATGGTTTTACATTTTCACTGCAGCTGGCTTGAAGAGTGGGCTCGGTTTGAGGGTACCGTCATCGTAACGTTTCTGGTAATACCTAAATCCCTAAACCCTATAGTCCACGAAAACATTGCAAAGTTGTCTCAGGGTTTCTTTTCTATATCTGGTTCGTTTTGGAGTTTCGAGGGTTCAACGAGCCTCTGTTAAGTGTTTCAGGGATTAAAGAGTTTGGAGTTTCATTTTATGAGTCTCATTGTAATTTTTTTGTTAAATTTAAAGTAAAATAGCCACTATGATTTCACTTCTATACTGGTTTTAAAAACCGTCGATATATTCTCAGTTGTACTCTATAATTTAAATACTTGTTTATTAAAATTACTCTATTTATTGTTTAAACTATTTGGATTCTGGAACTACTTTGTGTAAAACAATATTTTCTTTCTTTTATCATTCTATATACTCTGCAAATTTTATATATTAATTAAATTTATGTGAATGGATTTTTAAACAACTACTCCATATAAGCTTTAAAAGGGTTGCTAAACTGGTTTTTAAGTGTAACACACCCAAAAATTGTACATAATTTTTTCTATACATGTGTTATTTTTATCTTTTTTTTAGCATAATTCCAAGTTTATTTTACTATTGATTATAATATCTAATATCCTGTTGTTTGCAAAAAGAAATATTGATGAAAAAGATGGCCAGTTCCTTTAGGAAACTTCAGCCACACTCCTTCAGGTGATGTGGTTTATTTAAATCTGTTTATTTAAAAAATTTGTCTTTAAGTTAGGTTGGCCTAGCCTAAGGCATGGGAGACTATTCTTTTCTTGACCCATTGTGTCATTTGACTTGAAAGTGTTGTTTATAAGGATTGGAGTTATCAAAAATGTATGAACTGCCCCTAAGTATGAGACATAGGGTTTGTACAAGCATGTTTTCCATGCAGATATTTATTGGTTTGAATATAAAGATGAGGCTAATTAACCAAGGAAGCACAATATGGTTTAATTCATTTGAAGAGGCACTAGACTTCTGTGGCATAATTAGTATCATGCATGTGTTATGGGTGTTCATGGTTTTCATCTCTATAATTTACATGCTTATACTATTGGTTATGCTTATAACAAGGTTCTATTATTATAATAGAAAGGGTGATTGGATTTGTTGAACCTAGCGTTAAAGTCATGGTTATGCAAAATTTAAATATTTTAATGGTTTAAGGGTTAACCTAACTCTTATGTTAATATTAATTCCTGAACCTTAGGGAAGGGAAGCGACTAGCCATGACTACGATGGAATTAGTCCAACCCCACAATAGCATTAGTCTAAAACCCATATGTGAAGGTTTGTATAAAGTCAAAGTATTATGGTGTGTGTACTAGGGTTGACCTGTAATTTCTATGGTTTTTTGTTTGGAATATGCTTATGGTTATAGTCCCACATTGATTTATGGTATAGTGGTAAATTACATAATAACCAGGAATTGATTTGCAATTATTGTTGTAATAAAACTTTCTGTGCACTTTTATTGGAACTTTTGGGGTTTGTAATGAATGTCGTGGCATGGATGCCAGTTGACAGCACAACTACGACCACAAGGCAGTATGGACCTTCATTTTTCATACACCTGGATGGTGAGAACGATGAGAGCAATAGAGTTTTGTAAAATGAATTTCACTTGGTTTGTGGCTGCGCTAATGTTGTTTCAGTCGTCAGAAGTTTGGTCGAGGGTGAAACTCTACAATTTTTGGTTTCTTCCATGAACTTGTCATCATTCTTACTAGTTTTAGTTCTATTCTGAGGTGGAAAATACTTCGGATTTTATTTCGTTGGTGGCCCTTTTCTTCCAATCTCAAACATACCGTAAAACATGACCATTTGGTGTTTGGTTTGCATTGTTAGAATAATCAACCCATAGTTAGATACCTTAAACATTAATTAATCCAATTTTTGTCTTATTTTCCTAGTTTCCATATTCCACCTTATGCAAGTTGTCCTCCACACATCCATAGTGGTCAAACTTGCTAATTTTGAGTCATGGAATGCTTGGGAAACCTCTTAGAATCAAATCTACTTTATTCTTGGCCTCCCTAGTGCATGTCTGCTTTTCCTGCTTTATTGCCTGCTTTTTCAGTATTTTAAGGTACTTGGGAAAGTTTGACTGGTTGAAGTTAACTTGATTTTAGTCCTCCACATCATCCACTATTTTCTCCTATGAAAAGCATGTATGAGTTGTCCTTCCACCCATTATTATCTTGCCTAATTGATTTTTCCAATTCATGAGCTCCTAAACAGTTTTGGAAACTGCTTTATGCACCTCTGGGGAATTTGCTTAGATTTAGTAAGCTTGCTTTTGACTAGATTCGAATGGCATCTTCATGCATTCGAATCCTTCATGTAATTATTTATTGTGGCATCCTATGACTTCACAGGGTTTGCTATTGTACACTTATTCAATACAGATTAGTGTTCTACTCCATTATTCAGTCTCCTTTGTGAGTAATTTGCATGTGTAATTGGCAATTTTTCTAACACCTGGGTTCAATTTCCACATGGTATCAAAGCCTTTGTATATCAATTTCTCTCCTTCCAATTTGTTTTGCAGGTTTGACATCATTGACTGGGAGCATTCTGCTGACTGACGGGACAATTTCTGAGCTATGGATCAATCTGAGAAGATCATCTTGACTCCATTTAATTTCTTTGAATGGAAATCAGAGATGGAGATACTGTTGAGAGCGAGAGGCCTCTACAGAGTGACTATGGCAACAAAATCAGATCCTAATGTAGCTGCAGAGAAGATAAAATGGCACAACAGGAGGCATGAGGCCTATGGTCTCCTGTGTCTGAGTATATCTAGAGACCTCCTTTTCCATCTTGATGGATTGACATCACCAAATGAAGTATGGGAGAAGCTTGTTGATATTTTTGGAAAGATAGATGAGATGAGGGGACATCAAATTTAAAATGAATTGATCTCCTTGACTCCCAATAGCTTTGAATCCATGCAACTCTATTTTTCCAAGTTCAAAGCACTTCTTTTGCAGCTAAAACAATGTGGGATCGAAAAGAGGGATGATCAACTGGTCTTGGCCATACTCTTGAAGCTTGGCCCTGACTATTTAGTGTTTGTTTGGACCTTCTATGCCACAAAGTTGACAGCTCGAGCCTGGAAAATTCCTATCCTTGTAGATTTCATGGAATCTCTCACACAAGAACAAGATAAATTGGTGATGATGGGCACCATCAAACCACCCAAAGACGAAGCTCTGGTTGTTGGAGATTTGAGGGTGGATTCAAAAAGAAAGAAGAAAGCTAAAAAGACACCTGAGGAAAAGAGAGACAAGAACAAGTCTCCGGAGGAGCCTCAAGGTTCCAAGAAGAACCCCAAAAGAAGAAGAACAAAGGAGAAATGAGAAAGTGCGCATACTGCAATAAGGGCAATCATTTTGAGAGCTTCTGCATGAAGAAGCAAATAGACATGCTGACCCAACTCCTGGAGAAGAATGGAATCTCCCTTCCAGACAACTCAAAGAAGAGGGAAGGAGGATTAAGTTCAGAAGACAGAGAGAGAGTTCATGCATTGGTTGCCAGCACATCAAGCTCACCGAGTTTCATCATTGATTTCGAAGCTTCAAGAAATATGGTTTCGACCAAGGAGGCATTCACCTCACTTGACATGTCGAACGGTCCACCAATAGTACTGGGAGATGACTCTCTCACTGAAAGTTTGGGCAAAGGGAGGATTGATCTTGCCCATGGTAAGTTCAAAAATGTGTTGTATGTTCTAGGTCTTGCCTCTAACCTCTTATCAGTGTATCATATGACCCACACAGGGTCTCCAAAGAAGGTCATATTATCCCCTGATGAAGTTGAGATCACAGAGATCTCAAGTGGTAAAGTCATTGCAAAAGGAGTTGCAAATCATACTTCGAAGGTATACATGTTCTCACACTTTCTGCCCTACTCAAACCCCTTTGCTCTTCTGATTCATGCTAATGAGGCAAGCAAGCTTTGGCATGAAAGATTTGGCCACCTAAATTACAAGTATCTTTCTGATCTTAGTGAAAAGGAAATGGTTAAAGGGTTACCAAAGATTAAATTTTCCAAAGGCATCTGTCAAGGTTGCATCCTAGGAAAACACCCAGAGCATAAATTTGAGAGAGCTAGTCATGAGAGAACCTCTACACCGCTTGAGTTGATCCACAGTGATGTTGCTGGCCCATTTACTCATATGTCAATGAGTCAGGACAAATATGCATTGAATTTCATAGATGACTTTTCCAGGTATTGCTTGGTTTACTTCCTAAAACACAAGTTTGAAGTTTTTGGCCTCTTCAAAGTCTTTAAGGCTTTGGTTGAAAACCAGTCTGGGAGGAAACTCAAGGTCCTCAGATATGAAAATGGTGGTGAGTATGTCAAGTCTGATTTTATTCAATATTGTGCAGATGCAGTTATTCAGATGCATCATTCTATCCCTTACACACCACAGCAGAATGGTGTTGCTGAGAGGAAGAACAGAACACCAAAAGAGATGGCAACCTGCATGATGGAGGCTAACACTTTGCCACCAAAGTACTGGGCCGAAGCTATAAACTATACAGCCTATATCCAGAATAGGGTGCCTCATAAACAGCTTGAGGTTATGACTCCTTTTGAAGCATGGAGTGGGCACAAGCCAGATGTGACCCATTTCAGGATTTTTGGCTCTAGGGCTTGGGCTAGAATTCCAACAGAAAAGAGGAAGGCTTTGCAGACCCAAACCCGAGAGTGTCTATTTGTTGGGTACTCTGAAGATTCAAAAGGGTACAAGCTGATCAATTTGAGAACAAACAAATCCTTCATTCAAAGGTGTGTTCAGTTTCAAGAAGAGCCCCTAGCAGCAGTGGAAGTTGGAGAATCCTCTTCACCACCAGAACCTCTGAATGTAAGTGAAGAGATAGTTGAACATGCTGATTCTGATATTTATGATAATGGTGATTTTATTGCAGATCCTAACAGTCCTACAATACCAAAATAGGCAGCCAAGACCATTCATGCAGCTAGAGAACTAGCTGGAAATCCTAATGACCCTAGGAGGACTAGATCTCAATTTGAGAGTGCTCTATGCATGAAAGATCCTATGTTTGCTGAGAAATGCTATCTGATGGTTGAATCAGACCCTTAGACATATGAATATGCAGAAAAATATCCAATATGGCAATCAGCCATGAAGGAAGAGTTCAGCTCACTCCAGAAGAGGAACACTTGGGATATGGTTGATCTTCCCCCAGGGAGAAAGCTAGTTCAGTGTAAGTCGGTGTACAAAACCAAATTTGCTGCTGATGGTTCACCTATGAAGTACAAGGCCATATTGGTAGCCAAGGGCTACTCATAGGTTCATGGCATAGACTACAATGAGACCTTTTCACCAGTGGCAAAGATGGACTCCATCAGGCTAGCCTTAGCCATTGCAGCTTCAAAGCAATGGGAAGTACATCACATGGATGTGATGTGTGCTTTCCTGAATGGAGATCTCACTCAAGAGATATACATGCAACAGCCTCAATGATTTGCTACTAACCCATCTCTTGTGTTGTAATGTCCCCGGTTTTGACCCTGTTTGCATGTATATTTTGTAATTAATCGTGGTGAGGAGCTCAAGGAAAAAGCCCCACCATCGATTTGGTTGTGTGTGTGTTTCGGCAATGGGGATAGTTGCCGATGGTTTATCGTGCCATTTGGAACATTGTAATTCAGCATCATGTAAATACGCACATCAATTAAAACTAATACCACAACCAGCTACGGCACTGCAACGTTGAATGAAAAGGGCATGGTTCCAAAGGATAAGGGGTGGGGGATGTCAAACCTTGGTTTATGGGGGAAAAACCCATGTGTTACAACCTTGTGTGTTTTTTCCATCTTCCTTGTCTCATCCAACCTCTTCCAACCTCTTAATTTTTTTGTTGAGGTAGTTGAGGCAGTTATGGTGGTGGGTGTGGCAAGCTATCAGCCTTTGCCCACGCGCCCACTCCACCCACGACTGCATTCAATTCCTCCATATTCTCCATGACGCCATTATTCCCTGGCCTATTCACTCTCACATGGAGGTCGGTTCTGTTCTCCTCACGCACCAGTCGGGGGCTCTCTTTGTTGTTCGTGGGCTATTGTTCCCATATTTTGCTGGCCGCGTCCTTTATCCTCATGCATAGGAGTTCTGCGTTAGTTTTCCTCACGCAGAGAGTGGGTGAAATCGTGGCTGTCACTCAGGATTTTGGGTGCAAGAGACGTTCATGCTCTATGCTATGTGCCTGTGTGTTTTCACACCAGCTCGATGGTAAGTATATGTTCCCCATGTCGATTGTGGTTGTGTATTCTGTTAACGGTGGTCTACGTTTGTGTTCTTCTCCTACCCATGCTGAGAGTCTATTTCTCTCCATTATCGGACTGTGTAGTTTTCCACTATTTCATTGTGGGACGGGAGCTGTCATCTTCCCCATGTTTCGTTGGCTGAGTTTCCCTGCTGTTTCGGGACTGTGTATAGCTGCCATCATTTGCACTGTGATTTTAGGTTGTTGATTGCCATAGTCGTTGGCTGAGTTTCCCATGCCTATGCTGGGAGTTTTGTTTTCTTATCCATTGTGGACTATGTGAGGTTGCCACCATTTTATTGTGAGTTTGGGCTGCTGATATACCTTGGTTTGGGTGTTGTTGCTGAGTTGTTTTGGCCACGTTAGGGCCAAGAACAACTCTGGGTTGTCTGGTGGACTTGAGCTGTGCTCATCTTTTGTTTGGGATTATCCCTAGTTGTTTTTGCCTTCTTCACAGGGCTGTGAAGGGATTGTTTTACTGCGTGTAAGCAGTGGTTGGTCTTCGGACTGTGCTGGCTTGGACGGTTTTTGATGGCCTGATAAACCCAGCGATGTTGGTTTGGCTGATTGTGTCCCTCGGCTATGTGTAAGCCTGCGTTGACCGTTATACTTGGAGGAATCATGCCCAGCTTGGGGGTGGCAGCGTTGCTGAGAGATTGATGAGCATGCTGTCCTATGGTTGGGTGGAACGTTGCAGCGACGTAGCTGGTTGCAGGTGAATTCTTCATCAAAAGATAAGTACTACTGATAATTCATCTCTACAATTTATATTGATGTTTAATGAGTTATGATGATCATGCTGAATGCTGGTTTATGAATATGTTTGTTTCCGCTGAATGATTGAGGAATTATGCATCTTGTATGATGTTTTATGCACTCAGTTATGCATGTTGTTTAAGCTTTTAATATCAACATTTTTCCTGTTTATGTTCATGGGTTTGTTTTCCCGGTTGAGTGATTGGTGTTGGTCACGTCCTCTTCACCGATCGGAGGGTCGGGGACGTGACATGTGTGCAGGCTAAAGAAGTCATTATATGGTCTTAAGCAAGCCCCCAGGGCTTGGTATGCCAAGATTGATAGCTTTCTGCTATCATTGAGTTTTGTTCGATGCAAATCAGATCCAAATGTCTATTTGAAGTTGATGAATGGTTCATTAGTGATCATTGTTTTATATGTTGATGACCTTCTCATTACAGGAATCTCAAAGGATGAAATTGCTTCCTTGAAGGATGCAATGAACCATGCCTTCTCCATGACAGATTTGGGGCTATTGAGCCAATTTTTGGGGCTCGAGATTGCTCAAACCAAAGATGGAATCAAATTGCATCAGTCCAAGTATGCCTTGGAATTGCTGAACAAATTCAAAATGAAGGATTGCAGGCCAAGCAAGACTCCTTTCCTTTCAGGAGTGAAGCTTGAAGAAGCTGATTCTTCACCTATGGTAAACAATACACTGTATAGGCAATTGATTAGATGTTTGTTGTATCTTACACATACTATACCTGATATTTCTTATGTAGTAAGTGTAGCTTCAAGATACAAGGATCAGCCTCAGGAGATCCATTGGAGACAAGCCAAAAGGATCCTTAACTTTGTTCAGGGAATAAGGACACATGGGATATTTTATAAAGCTAAATCTGATCTTGATTTGATTGGGTTTACTGACAGTGATTGGGTAGGTGACAGCATAGATCGAAAGTCAACATCAGGATATGTGTTCATGCTTGCAGAAGGGCCAATCAGCTAGTTAAGCAAGAAATAGAGTGCCATTGCACTCTCATCTACAGAAGCAGAGTACATAGGAGTTGTAAATGCAACAACTCAATGTTTATGGTTGCAGGGGTTACTTGGAGAGTGTGGCTTCGAATCAGAATACTCAACTACTATCTATTGTGATAATCAGAGTACCATTTGAATCTGCAATGATCCAGTTCAGAAGTAGAGAACCAAACACATTGAGATCCATATGCACTACATCAGATAGCTTGTGCATGATGGCACCATTCACCTACTCTTCTGTTCATCTTCAGAACAAGTAGCAGATATCTTCACCAAATTTTTTTGTGAGAAGACATTCAGTAATCTCAAATCACTGCTGGGGATTTTTGATCATGCTGTGAATCATGAGTGATGACAAGATTTCCAAATTTTGTTTTACAGTCCATGTTTAAGGGAGGATTTTTTCCACTGGGTTCTTCCCTCTTTCCTTGGTTAAGTGGACATGCAGTATGTAAAGGGTGACTAAGCCTTGTTGTTAGGCCCTATAATTTTCTGATATTTTACTCATAACTCAGGATTAAGGGGGGGTGCTAGAATAATCAACCCATAGTTAGCTACCTTAGACATTAATTAATCCATTTTTTGTCTTATTTGCCTAGTTTCCATATTCCACCTTATGTAAGTTGTCCTCCACACATCCATAGTGGTCAAAATTTATAATTTTGATTCATGGAGCACTTGGGAAACCTCCTGGAATCAAATCTGCTTTATTCCTTGCCTCCCTAGAGCATGTCTGCTTTTTCTGCTTTATTGCCTGCTTTTTCAGTGTTTTAAGGCAATTGGGAAAGTTTGACTAGGTGAAGTTAACTTGTTTTTTGTCCTCCACATCATCCACTCCTTTATCCTATGAAAAGCATGTATGATTTGTCCTTCCACCCACTATTATCTTGCCTAATTTATTTTGCCAATTCGTGAGCTCCTAGACAGTTTTGGAAACTGCTTTATGCACCTATGGGGGATTTGCTTAGATTTAGTAAGCCTGCTTTTGACTAGATTCGAATGGAATATTCATGCATTCGAATCCCTCATGTAATTATTTATTGTGGTAGCCTATGACTTCACAGGGTTGGCTATTGTACACTTATTCAATATAGATTAGTGTTCTGCTCCATTATTCAGTCTCCTTTGTGAGTAATTTGCATGTGTAATTGGAAATTGTCGTGAGTGTAATTGTTCTAACACCTGGGTTCAATTTCCACATGCATTAGTAGGTAAGACCACATAAATCTTGGTGCAAGTCTATTTTTTCAAAAGTTAAACTTGGTTTCTTCTTGACTGATAAAATTTTATTTTGTTTTTGCAAACCTGGAGGGATAAGGGTGCTTGGAGGATTTGGCCCTTGTCCAACCACAACTAGTTTCATGGTAAGAAAAATGTCCCTAAATTCATTAGCTAGTTGAGTTTGTAAGAGTTCATTACATCTTAAAATTAACTTCTTCTTAGTTTCCTTGCAGGTTTTTGGCACCGGGAGGAAGGAGACGGGGTCACCTTCTCCCAGGCCCATGTCTTAAGACACCTCTGTAAGTAACTCAACCTAAAATATTAATAAAATTTTTTACATTTCCTTGTAGGTTTAAAAACATTGACCCACTTTTTTTGGGTGCTTGCGGGACCCAACGGCAAGGCCGTGAGCTTTTCACTAGTGGATGCAACTCTAAGATAAGTTTCTTCTTCTTTGAGCTAAAAGGTTTTTGTACAACTTTAGTTGTGGAAAATCTTGAAGGTTTTCTTGTGTGTAATAATTTTTTTCAAGGCTACCATCTTTGATGGTTTTACTTCCTGTAATATTCGATGGTTTAAACATACTATTATTTATGGTTTTGTAAAGATTATTTTTTCTCTTTGAATAAACTTATACATAAGTCCTGTGTAGCAATGCTAGCCATTATTAAATGGTCTTACGACCATCTAGACTGCGTAAGGAAATTGAATATATATGTTTTTACAGATTAAATGAGGGTTATCTATGAACCCTCTACCACCATCGAGGATGGTCTCATGGCCGCATATCCTTTTGATTACTTCTTTTATGTATGACATAGTTTTTATTAACGCTGTAAGCTGCGATGGTGGAATCTCTGATGAGTTCTTACAACCATCTTGAAGTGTGTTGTGAAAAAGATACAGTTCATGGGTTATGACTTTAATTATGTCCTGTATTAGACTGGACCCGTTGTTCTATGTGTGCATGAAGCTTGAATGAAAAACTACTTTTGTTTAAAACAATAAAATTTTGATTTATATGTATGTTCTTTTTAATAATTGTGTGGGATTCAATCCCATAACTTTTGTGAGTATGAATTTTCAACTTTAGAGCACATGGAGCTTTTCCTATGTGTGATACTTTACTACTACTATGTAGTTTTTTTAGCATAGGTTAATATAACTCAGCTTGGCATTCATGTTGTGATTTTTTTCCAAAACATCGATTCTCATGTAGTAAGGAATAATATGGTTTTTAGTGTAAGTAAATAAATGAAGATTTGTGTTAAATATTTCGTTAGGTATCTCAACATATCCGATCCTATGAGTATTTATAGAAGGATTGGAAGTTATAATTATTGGTTTGATGCACAAAGTGGATGTGCCTCTTATTATTGACCTCCATTCTCGTAATAGATTTTATAATAATTTATCATTCATTTTCATAGATTGTTTGTTATTTTTTTAATGAAAAAGTAAGTAAGATGGGGAAAATTAGGATTTTCCAAACCGTCATTTCATATGTTGTAACCTTAAGGGATTTGATCCCATGACTGGTGATGGGATTATATAATAAATCGAGAATTTTCAAAAAACAAACTTTCATATCTGTTAGAAAGTAAAAAGATCTATAATTATAATACTTAGTTAAGGATCCTTGATCCATGTATTAGTTCTATTTGTAGACATATTTTACTAGATGCTTAGTACTTATTGTTTCCTATGTCATAATATTAGGAATATTATTTAGAACAAGTTCAGTCTAAGATCAAATATTATATATCTAAAAGGTAACATTTGTTAATCTACATTAGAGATTTTTAGATAAACATTAGCTAACTTATAAACATGTGCTTACTTAGAAGGATGCATATCTATGTTAAGATTCTCATATTAGGAGTCTAGTTTCTAATTTATCTTTAAAATGTAAAGTAAGAGGATATCTGGGAGGATACATAACATTAAGATTGAATATTGTTATTTTGTAATGAGAAGTCGAACATAAGCTACTTAAATGGATTTTATTTGTAAGACTAGGAAGAAAATACAGATCCATACATATAGCGGAAAATAATAATTTATTGGGAGTCCATTAGCTAACTTTAAATTCAAAATACAGAAGTAAAATGAGCTATAAAATGATGCATCTAGGAAATTACAGTTAAATATAAATAACTATGTGTTACTAACTGAATTTACTCCATTAGTACATAATGCACAAATACAGTATTAGATTAGTCGAAATTATAGAGTTTTTCTACTACATATCTATAGAATTATAATCTACAACATTAAAATATGAAGTAGAAATGTGACACCAATGCTTTGGGAAAATAACACTGGAGATGCCATTCCTCCCAACCAACTCCCAGAGTAACCAAGTTACTTGCTCTAGAACCCCCGAGCATGTTCGCTCAACCAAAAGAGAAAAATATCGATGCACCATATCTTGCATTTCACATATGTTTAATCCTCATCCAATGCTAGCCTCATGCTACTCATGGAAATACTAATTTATAGTATTCTTCCTAGGTATTAGTCATTTATGAGCCTCCTGCTCTTTAGCAGTCAACTAGGAAATGTGACCCGATTTTAGGGGATGATTCCTCGTGCATCTTGAGTTCTCACTCAGTTGTTTTTTCCACTTGAATTTTTCCTTTTATGGTTCAACAAACACTCTTCAATGGCTATATCCACTCTTGTTCCCCTTCAACATATTTTATTAAATAAAATTGTTTTGATTACAAAATGTTTTATTATTGACATTTTTTTCAAACATAATAAAATAATAATAAAGTATTTCCAATAGAATTAATAAAAATAATTAATTGTGGGGGTGTTACATACACGTTCCCTTAGAAAATAATACTTTCTTCGGTGTTATAACTTTGTTTCATTCTTCCATTACATCATCTTGGAACAAATATGGAAATTCCTCCCGCATATTACTTTCCATCTCCCAAGTAGCTTCTTCAGGACTAAGGTGCTTCCATTGCACCATGACTTGTCCGATGGTACAATTCTAGAGTAAAATTTCTTTCTTATCGAGGATGTGTTCTAGTCCCACTTGGAACTCTACTCCAGATTCCACCTAGATTACATTCCAATCAATCACATAAGAATTATCATGAATGTACTTTTTTAATATAGAAACATGAAATACATTATGAACTTTGATATTTGTTGGTAGGGCCAACTGGTACGTGACCGACCCTACTTTAGCTAAAATTTCAAATCACCCACAATACATATGTTAGAATAATCAACCCATAGTTAGCTACCTTAGACATAAATTATCTCCATTTTTGTCTTATTTGCCTAGTTTCCATATTCCACTCTATTCAAGTTGTCCTCCACATGTAATAGATGGTCAAACTTGCTAAAACTGAGTCATTGAGCACTTGGGAAACCTCTTGGAATCATTTCTTCTTTATTCCTAGCCTTCCTAGTGCATATCTACTTTTTTCTGCTGTATTGCTACTTTTACTGAGTTTTAAGGCAATTGGGGAAGTTTGACTAGGTGAAGTTAACTTGTTTTTTGTCCTAATCATCCTCCACTCTTTTCTCCTAATAAAATCATGTATGATTTGTCCTTCCATCACCTCTTATCCTCCCTAATTTATTTTTCCAATTCGTGAGCTCCTAGACAGATTTGGAAGTTGCTTTATGAACCTATGGGGGATTTGCTAGATTTAGTAAGCCTGCTTTTGACCAATTCGAATGGCATCCCAATGCATTTGAATCTCTCATGTAATTATTTTTTGTGGTAGCCTATTACTTCACAAGGTTGTCTATTGTACACTTATTCAATACAAATTAGTGTTTTGCTCCATATTCAGTCTCCTTTATGTGTAATTTGCATGTGTAATTGGAAAATTTTGTGAGTGTAATTGTTATAACACCTAGGTTCAATTTCCACATGGTATCAGAGCATTTGTAGATCAATTTATCTCCTTCCATATTGTTATTGCAGGTTTGACATCATTGATTGGGATCATTCTGCTGACTGAAGGGACAATTTCTGAGCTATGGATCAATCTCAGAAGATCATCTTGAATCCATTTAATTTCTTTGAAGGGAAAGCAGAGATGGAGATACTATTGAGAGTGAAATTCCTCTATAGAGTGACTATGAAAACAGGAGCAGAGCCCAACACAACTGTAGAGAAAATTAAATGGCACAATAGGAGGGATGAGGCCTATGGCCTCCTGTGTCTGAGCATATCCAGAGGCCTCCTTTACCATCTTGATGGATTGACATCACCAAATGAAGTATTGGAGAATATTTTGATATTTTTGGTAAAATAGATGAGATGAGAGGATATCAAATTGAGAATGAATCGATCTCCTTGAGTCCCAGCAACTCTATTTTTCCAAGTTTAAAGCCCTTGTTTTGCAGCTAAAATAGTGTGGAATCGAAAAGAAGGAGGAGAAAATGGTTTTGGCCACACTCTTGAAGCTTGGCCCTAACTATTCAATGTTTTTTTGACCTTCTATTCCACCAAGTTGATAGCTCGAGCTTGGAATATGCCTAAACTTACAGAGTTCATGGAATCCTTCACAGAAGAACAAGATAAACTGGTGATGATGGACACCATCAACCAAGCTCTAGTTGTTGGAGATTTGAGGGTTGATTCAAAAGGAAAGAATAAATCTAAGAAGCCACCTGAGAAAAAGAGAGAGAAAAACAAGTCTCCAGAGGAGCTCCAAGGTTCCAAGAAGAGACCCAAGAAGAAGAAGAACAAAGGAGAAATGAGCAAGTGTGCATATTATAGTAAGGGCAATCATCTTGAAAGATCTTGCATGAAGAATAAAATTGACATGCTGACCCAACTCCTGAAGAAGAATGGCATCCCCCTTCCCGATAGCTCAAAGAAGAGGGAAGGAGGATCAAATTCAGAAGACAGAGAGAGAGAGAGAGTTCATGCATTGGTTGTTGGCACATCAAGCTCACCTAGTTTCATCACTGATTCTGGAGCTTCAAGACATATGGTTTTGACCAAGGAGGCATTCACATCACTTGACATGTTGAAAGGTCCACCAATAGTACTAGGAGATGACTCTCTCACTAAAAGTTTGGGAAAAGGGAGGATTGATCTTGACCATGGTAAGTTCAGCAATGTATTGTATGTTCTAGTTCTTGCTTCTAACCTCTTATCAGTGTATCAGATGACCCACATAGGGTCTCCAAAGAAGGTCATATTCTCCCCTGATGAAGTTGAGATCACAGATATCTCAAGTGGTAAATTCATTGCAAAAGGAGTTGCAAATCACACTTTGAAGGTATACATGTTTTCACATTTTCTACCCTACTCAAACCCCTCTGCTCTTTTGATTCATGCTAATGAGGCAAGCAAGTTTTGGCATGAAAGATTTGGCCATCTTAACAATGGTGATGAGTACGTCAAGTCTGAGTTCATTCAATATTGTGCATATGTAGGTATTCATATGCAACATTCTATCCCTTACACACCACAACAAAATGGTGTTGCTGAGAGGAAGAACAGATCACTGAAAGAGATGGCAACTTGCATGATGGAGGCTAAGACATTGCCACCAAATTTTTGGGTCGAAGCTATAATTTGTGCAGCCTATATCTGGAATAGGGTGCCTCATAAACAGCTTGATGGTATCACTTGTTTCGAAGCATGGAGTGGGCACAAGCCAGATGTGACCCATTTCAGGATTTTTGGCTCAAGGGCTTGGGCTAGAATTCCAACAGAAAAGAGGAAGGATTTGCAGCCCCAAAGCCAAGAGTGTCTATTTTTTGGGTACTCTAAAGATTCAAAAGGGTACAATCTGATCAATTTGAGCACAAACAAATCCTTCATTGAAAGGAGTGCTCAGTTCCAAGAAGAGCCTTTAGCAGCAATTGAAGTTGGAGAGTCTTCTTCACCATCAGAACCACTGAATGTCAGTGAAGAGATAAGTGAGTTTGATGATTCTGAAATGTCTGATAATGATGATTTAATTTCAGATCCTAACAGTCCTACAAGACCAAAATGGGCAGCAAATACCATTCATGCAGTTAAGGAACTAGCTGGAAATCCTAGTGATTCTAGGAGGACTAGATCTTAGCTTGAGATTTCCTTGTGTATGAAAGACCCCTTGTTCACAGAGAAATGCTATCTTATGGTTGAATCAGACCCACAGACATATGAATATTCAGCACATTATCCAATATGGAAAACAGCCATGAAAGAAGAATTCAGCTCACTCCAGAAGAACAACACTTGGGAGTTGGTTGATCTTCCCCCCGGGAGGAAGCTAGTTCAATGTAAGTGGGTTTTCAAAACCAAGTTTGATGCTGATGGTTCATAATTTGAAATATAATGCAATTTTGGTAGCCAAGGGATACTCATAGGTACATGGCATAGACTACAATGAGACCTTTGCAGCAGTGGCAAAGATGGACTCCATTAGGCTAGCCTTAGCCATTGCAGCTTCGAAGCAGTGGGAGGTACATCACATGGATGTGAAGTGTGATTTCCTGAATGGATATATTACTGAATATATTTACATGCAGAAGCCTCAAGTTGTTACTAATCCATCTCTTGTGTGTAGGCTAATGAAATCATTGTATGGGCTTAAGCAAGCCCCCAGGGCTTGGTATGCCAAGATTGATGGCTTTCTTCTATCATTGAATTTTGTTTGATGCAAGTCTAATACTAATGTTTATTTGAATCTGATTCATGGTTCTTTGATGATGATTGTCTTATATGTAGATGACCTTCTCATTACAGGAAGCTCAAAGGATGAAATTGCCTCCTTGAAGGATGCAATGAACCATGCATTTTGTATGACTGATTTGGGGTTATTGAACCAATTCTTGGGTCTTGAGATTGCTCAAACCAAACATGGAATAAAATTACATCAGTCCAAGTATGCTTTGGATTTTCTGAACAAGTTCAACATGAAAGATTGCAAGCCAAGAAAGACTCCCTTCCTTTCAGGAGTTAAGCTTGAAGAAGCATATTCTTCACCTATGGTAAATAATACACTGTATAGGAAACTGATTCGGTGTTTAATGTACCTTACACATACTCGAACTGATATTTCTTATGCAGTAAGTGTGGTTTCAAGATAAATGGATCAGCCTCATGAGATCCATTGGAGAGTAGCCAAAAGGATCCTTAACTTTGTTCAGGGAACAAGGACTCATGGGATCTTCTACAAAGCTAAATATGATCTTGATTTGATTGGGTTTACTAACAGTGATTGGGTAGGTGACAACACAGATCGAAAGTCAACATCAGGATATGTGTTCATGCTTGCTGAAGGACCAATCAGCTGGTCAAGCAAGAACAGAGTGCCATTGCACTCTCATCTATAGAAGTAGGGTATATAGGAGTTGTAAATGCAGCAACTCAATGTTTATGGTTGTAGGTGTTATTTTTTCTATCATTAAGCTAGCATAACATTAATATCTTTAACTGAGAGAATAAAAAGTACAACAATCAAACACAAGAGATAATGACCATAGTGTTTATCCTCAGGGAAACCATAAATGGTGAAAACCCCACAACTTCCTCTAAGAAAGAATTAGCACCAAAACTAGAATCTAAAACAGTAAGAGATCTCCTAACAGCAGTAACCTTCTTCTTATCTAGCCCCAGTGTCTTCTCCTTCCTCAACTATGCACCACACTTGAGTGTGTATGAGTTGTATGATAAATAGAGAGTCTAGTTCTCTATTTATAGTAATCCTTACATGACTAAAAACCTACTAGGGATGACCTCACTAGGAGAATCTAATAACCCTAGTGCCTCAAAACTCCGGGGACCTTAACCCTTGGACAATAGGAGGGTTACCCACAATGACTTGACATGACTGGTTTACATTATAGATCTTCCCGATAGGAACATTGGGGCATGACATGACTCAAGTACATCCTGGAATAAACATCGAGTTACAATATATTAGAAATATAAGTGAAATACATTCTGAAGTTACATATACATCAACACTCCCTCTTAACTAGGAAGGTATTCTTTTGACATAATTTTCAGCACAAGTCTTCTTCTCTATATCTTATGGATCATCATCAAGTCTTCATCATCTTCAAGTCTTCTTCATCTTCAATTCATCTTCATATTCAAGTCATGTTCATCTTCAATTCATCTTCATCATCAGATCTAGATCATCTCTTAATCTAGATCATCACTGGACATAATCACTGGATCTGGATCATCACTCGATTTGGATCATCACTGCTGGATCATCATCATTGGATTTGGATCATCATCACTAGATTTGGATCATCACAGGTGCTATCTCTTGATTCTTCTCATCATAGGAATCTCTACACAGCCATCCCTTTTTCATGTTGGATGTACATCTACAGAGCTAGTCCTTTTTCATATTGGATATATCATCACACAGAGATAGTCCTTTTTCATACTAGATGTGGCATCCACTCAGAGCCAGTCCTTTTTCATACTAGATGAGTCTTCACAAAGCAAGTCCTTTTTCAGACTGGGTGTGGGATCCACTCAGAGCTAGTCCTTTTTCATACTAGATGAGTATTCACATAGCCAGTACTTTTTCATACAGGGTGTGGTATCCACACAGAGCTAGTCCTTTTTCATACTAGATGAGTCTTCACAGAGCCAGTATTTTTTCATATTGAGTGTGGCATCCACACAGAGCTAGTCCTTTTTCATACAGATGAGTCTTCACAGAGCCAGTCCTTTTTCATACTGGGTGTGGCATCCACACAGAGCTAGTCCTTTTTCATACTAGATTAGTCTTCACAGAGCCAGTCCTTTTTCATACTTGGTGTGGCATCCACATAGAGCTATTCCTTTTTCATACTAGATGAGTCTTCACAGAGCCAGTCATTTTTCATACTGGATGTGGGATCCACACAGAGCTAGTCCTTTTTCATACTAGATGTGTCTTCACAGAGCCAACCCTTTTTCATGCTGGGTGTGGAATCCATACATACATCTGACAATGGAAGGAACCAATCCTCTCATCGTGTCATAGCTCTTATATCCGACCATGGAAGGAACCAATCCTCTCACCATGTCAGAAGGGATCAGCACGGACATATCACTTCCTCTTGGGAGGAATCTCAATCTAGAGAACACCAAGCTTCTCCCTGAAGTATTCAAACTTCACCCTAGCTAATGGATTAGTCAACACATTGGCTATCTATTTGTCTGTCGCAACATACTAGAGTTTCACTGCTCTTCTCTACACCATATCCCTAATATAGTGATACTTGATCTCGATATGCTTTGACTTGTCATGGAATACTTGATTCTCTGAAAACTTTACATAGCTTTGGTTGTCACAGTATATACAAGTAGCATCTAACTAGAGATCAAATAAATCAGACAGTATCTTCCTCAGCCATACCGCCTCACAACTAGCTGAATAGGCTGCAACATACTCTGCTTCAGCTACACTCAGTGCCATACAGGATTGCTTCTAGCTAAACCACGAGATCATACCTGATCCCATATTGAAGCAACAACCTGAAGTACTCTTCCTATCGATGGCACTACTTGTTGATTCTGAATCAACATAACCCTCTAGGTTAATATTTTGATCAATATGATACTTGATCCCATAATCAACCATACCCTTCAGGTACCTTAGAATATGGTTTGCAGCAGCCAAATTGACATGTCTCAGATTTTTCAAGTACTGGCTCAAGGTGTTCACAAAAAAGCATATATCTGGTCTTGTGTTTGTCAGATACATCAAGGACCCAATCATCTAACAATACATCATGGCATCAACTGTATCTGATTAAGCATCACTCAATAGCTTCAAGTTTGATGCCATAGGTGTGGTTAATTCCTTGTAGTCCATCATACGAAATCTCTTCAGGATCTCTACTGGATACTTCCCTTGTCCAAGGAAGATTCCATTTGTAGTTTGCCACAACTCCATCCCTAGAAAATAATGCATCATACCCAAGTCCTTCATTTCAAACTCAGTAACAAGCTTTCTCTTCGTATCAGTAATAAACCCATCCATACCTGTCACAAATAGATCATCTACATATAGCAAGAGTATCACCGGGTTGCCATCTTCAACCTTGTAGTAAAGGTTGGGATCTGTTTTACTCTTGGTAAATCCCAAACTGGATAGAAAGCTGTCAATTCTGCCATACCATGTCCAGGGTGCCTATTTCAAATCATACAAGGATTTCTTCAATCTGCACACATGAGACTCCCTATAATGTGTTTCAAAACCGAGTGGCTTCTCAACATAAACTTCCTCTTCTACTACACCATTCAAGAAAGTGGTATTGATATCCATTTGTTGTATCTTCCATTTCATCACTACAGCCAGAGCAAGTACCGATCTGACGGAAGTGTATTTGGATATAGGTGCAAAGGTTTCTTCATAGTCTATTCCTTCTTTCTGTGAGAAGCCACAAGTAACAAATATTGCTTTATATTTCTCTATGCTACTGTCTGCAACATGCTTAATCTTGTAGATCCACTTGGAAGTTACAACTAAATTCCCTTCTGATCTTGGGACAACTTCCCAAGCATCATTCTTCATGATTGATTGATATTCTTCGATCATAGCATCCTTCCATTCTTTCCGTTCTGCCGCTTCTTCATAATTGGAAGGTTCTTTATCAATGAAGTCACATAGCAATGCTACATAACTGGAACATGATCTAGTCCTCTTTCTTTCTTTGAGATTCTCTTCTAGAACCCCATATCTTTCCACATCTTGGATAATCTCTTGTACCCAAGTAGGTTTCCTCTTGTGAGGATTCTTCTCTTGAGGTGGATCTACAGGTCTTTATGGTTCTTCAAATTCTCAATCTTCTTCTTGAGTTTCTTCGTTCATGATTGTATCATGAGTTCTGGGAGCTTCTACTTCTTCAGGTTCTTCAACATGTTTCTTTCTGGATTTGATGTAGGCTGAATCTTCATCAAATGTTGCATCCCTACTTATATCAATCTTCTTGAACCCTGGGAAGTATATTCTATAAGCCTTTGAGCTTTCAGAGTATCCCACAAATATACCCTTCTTTCCTGAAGGATCTAATTTTGATCTCTTCTCTCTTGGAATGCATATGTACAAAGGACAACCAAATATTCAAAGATGGTTGAATTCTGATTTCTTACCGAAGAAGACTTCTTCAGGAGTCTTGTTCTTGAGTACTCTATGTGGAGTACGATTCTGTACATACACTATTGTTCTGGATGCTTCTGCCCAAAGATGCATATCAAGATATTGATCATGAAGCATAGCTCTTGTAGCTTCCATGATAGTTCTATTCTTCCTTTCTACAATTCCATTTTGCTGTCGATTATAAGGAGTGGATAACTCCCTCTTAATCCCTGAGTCTTTACATAGTTCCTTGAACTCATTTGAAGTGAATTCTCCACCATTGTCTAATCGAAAAGTATTGATCTTATTTTTAGTGTGGTTCTCGATCAAGGATTTGAATTCCTTGAACCTACTGAATACTTCATCTTTATTCTTCATGAAGTAAATCCATGTATTCCTAGAAAAGTCATCAATAAAAGAAACATAGTATGCATACTCGCTTAGAGAATATGATGACATTGGTCCGCATACATCAGAGTGGATGATTTTCAAGATTCCTTTTGCCTTGCTCTTGCTACTTCGAAATGTCTTCTTTGTATTCTTTCCTTTCGCACATCCTTTGCAGACCCCGTTAACCCAAAAATCCCCCACATAGCTCTCAATGGCCTACAACACCTAAGGACACCACCTCACAACATTCATTTCACTCCATAAGACCTTCCATTTGACCCCCACACCTCCAAAAGAGCCCAAGGATGAACAAAAGGGCTAAAAACCAAAAAAAGAGCCCCAAATAGTACCCCAGGAGCTAAATCTCTCAAAAAGGGGCTAAAACCCTGAAAGGGGCTAAAGTTAGGGCGGAAGGGGCTAAAGGACCAAAAAAGGGGCTAAATCCGTGACCAAGGGCTTAAAACCCTAAAATCCCTTGGGAAAACTATAAAAGGATGGTGGGGGGTCACTCTCAAGACACTCCTCACTTGCCTATTGTTATGCTTCCCATGGATTCTTTGAGACCTCTTGCTCTCAAACCACCCAGTCTCCGTCTCCTCCATTTCCATTTCTCCAAGCCAATGTTTCCCAACCAAGAGAGAGGTGCTCCCATGAGGTAGCGCATGGTGGTCCATTTCCACCTAAGTGAGGTATAATATCTATTTATGCTTGTTTTATTTGTTTTTACTTTGTAACCCTAATCTCTATTTGCAAGTTTTCATTGACATTGTTTGTAGGTTTAGTAGCTTAGGTTTGTTTTGCAAGTTTTGGAGGCAGAACCCTAATCCACTGTGTGTAGAGGGGTTCACAAGGTTTTCATATCCATCTTTCTTTCCATTATTTTCTCATAGATTTAGTTTACAGTAGCTTCCATTTACTTAGTCTTGCTTAGATTAGCTTAGTTTCAATTCGTAGCTCTGTTTATTTGCATTTTCATTCTGTTTTTTACTGTTTTCTAAGGGTAGGAACATACCCTTGTGCACTATAGGCACAAGGGAGCCATTCTTACCCATGTAGTGAGGAGAAATCATGACTACAACTATGGCGACTCCCCTAGGTCGATCCCACAGGATCCCTTGGCAAAAAAATTCAATTTTTCAAGTTTTTCAATTTTTACCCTAGTATTCAGAAATCTTAGTTTAGATCTGTTCAAATATACTTTATTTCTTGTTTCTGTCAATGCGGAAGCCTCTACTAGGCTGAGCCGAGTCAGGCTGACCCTAGTACCAGTTACTGTCAGCCATATCTTACCCTACCTCACCAAAACACCCCTTTCCAGAGTAGGTCACTCTTATCGGGGGAAAGGTGAGACAAGGTATGATTAATCCCCACATAGGCATGCCTAGGGCACACTTAATCCTCAAATAGGAACATTTTCAGCCCAAGAGCTCAAGTTGTGGCTGTTTTGGCATTTTGTGCGACCCCCTCGCTCATTTCTAGAAAAATCTCGTGGCCCCCTCGTGGGATTTGGTCAAAAATGTGCGTCCTGTCACACAGAAGTTGTTTTTGAGTTTAATTAGCTGCAATTTTCAGTTTTAGAGGACTGTTAGTGTGGCCCAGCCACCTCTTTCCTCCATTGTAGGTCTCTCTTAATTCCATTTTTCATTTTCTACTGATAAATCCATGAACAAAGTGTATATGCTAAATCAATCATTAATGTTTAATAAAATGAACTAGCATAACTAAAAGTAACCTAAAATTAACCATGTTGCTACCCCCTTCCTCCTCTACCTAGTAATCACCCTTTAGGGTATTCTGGGATACGACAAAGGGAAAGCTCGTATAGATCTAGGCACTCCATGGTATTTTTCCTAAACCACTAAAACCAGGTGACCTGGAAGGTAGAGGGGGTAGAGAAGTAGGGATTCTCATAGTGCTAAGTGTCTACCCCGTTGACCAACCTAGCACTTGGGAGGTGACCTGAGGATCTACGGATGGGCTTAGTCCCATTGTGTTTAGAGCCCATCACCTTCTCTTGGTTGAAGAAGAATACCACTAAGAGGTAGCCATTTAGTTAGGCCAACAATTCAGGGTTAATCACCATATTTTCTTACAAATTTCTGTTTATGTTTGCATACAAAACCATGATGTGAACTCTACCATGAATTCATAAACCATATTGCAAACCAAATACCAGAACAAACAAGCAAACCAACATACCATACGAAATAATTAACCTAACTCAGTTCATGACGCTGAGTAAGCCTTAAAATTTACCAAATTTACACTATGTTCAATCAATTCTGCAGTCTTTGAGGACATAAGTCCTTGACTGCTTCAACTGTGGGAAGTACTTGGGATTTTCCCAGAAACTCATTGTGAGGAGTACCACAGGAACCCCAAAGTAGCTGGCCACTAAGAGGAATTGCCAAGTGAAACGAGCAATGACCCCTTTCAATTGAGTAGAATCACCTGTGAGGAACAAGCCAAGTGTTGTCTTCTAGTAGTCTTGGTGGCCGAGAGACCACCTTCACCCAATAGGAAGCCATTGAAACTGGGGTCCAAATCTCATGGCCACAAGTTTCATACACCAAAGTGACCATAATTGATCCTCCACGATCTTCCTCATGCCTAAGAGGTGAACCACCACCATTTGGAACACTCAGTTGGCACTGCCATAGCCATTCTTAGCGATCTCCCACACCATCAGAGGTATGCACAGCCTCTGATTCTGATTCAGACCCATATCATTTTTAACTAGACCTTCACACTGCACCATCTAGCCCCATGGCTATTGCAAACCCAGATCCATTTTTCAGCCTAACCTTAGCAAGTGGACCCATGTCCACATCACAACCTGTCACCCACAACGCAGTAAGCAGTCCAAGCATAGTCATGTAGACTATCATTAGCCAATTGCCACCACCAATAGTGACCAGCCAAGCTAGCCCAATGGTAACACACGAGGGCAGTGGCCCCTCAACACACATTGTCCCACCTGCCACACAGGGGGGCAGTGCACCGACCACCCACATTTCCCCTACTACCATGCATGGGGGAAATGCCCCCGCTACCCACACCATCCCACCCACAACACTTGGGGACATTGGCCCATCTGCCATGGTGCCACCACAAGCACCCCCAGCTGTGTAGATGCGCTATGCACCTGTAAACCCCACCCCCATCGCAACCCCATCCCACATCAACTTGGGATCAAATCTAGCCTTCATGGCTCATTTGAACTTGCCTGACTTGGCTAGATTAACAAATTATCCCATCCGCCACCAAGCTTTCTGGCCACCTATGCTAGCGAAGCTGCCATCATACATCCCAAAGTTTGAGGGCAAAGTCGAGGAATGTCCCCAAAATCATATAATGACATTCCATCTATGGTGCTCATCCAATAGCATTTTAGAAGACTCCATTAGGCTAAGGCTGTTCCAATGCACCCTTACAGGTGCCGCAGCCAAATGGTACATTGAGCTGCCATAAGCCAAGTACCCCGACTTCAACTCCCTAGCCTTCATGTTCCTACAGTATTTCCAACTCCCTGTTAGATATGCCAAGGGGGTGGACATCCTGCTATCCTGTCGCCATAACACTGCCATTCACATCACTGATCATATCCATGAGTGGCGGTGGCACTGTAGCTTGTGTAATATCCAACTTGATGACAGGATCTTCTTAGATTGGTTCCTCAATATTTTGCTCTCGCCCATAACAAAGGACGTCGCATCTGAATGTCCCCAATTTGAAGAAGAGGCCATATTGAAGGCCCAACAATTTGATCTCATTTATGCCCAGTTTGGATACTTGTACACTATCATTCCAGATGCTCCCCATCCAAGTACCTCCTACCGCAACGCATCGAGGGCATCCCACGCAGTAGATGACATCATAGGGTCAGTCTCCCAACAACCACAACCTTGAGCAACATGACTAATGTTGCTTACAAAAACCAAGCTTTGGACTATGCTAGAATGATGTCTCAGTCCGGAGAAACAACCTCTTATGCACAACCTGTGTCACCGCAGCAGGCTCAGGCGATAGCTTGGCCAACACAACAGTATGTGGGGAAAATGGCCACATTCATGGCACTACCACCCCCACAAATATACTATGCACCACCAGTGCAACAAGTTCAAGCCCCCGCCCCCTCTCCACCCACTCTGCTTGCTTCGTTGGGACAAGTGTTCACACAACAAAACCAACCCAACCAGCCTGCCCCAAGCAATTAACAAGGGCAAGCTAGAAACAATCGGCCCTGCAACCAAGGTGTTGACGGGCATATTTGACTAAGCACGCAATGGGGGAGACAAACCAGACCGGGATCCTTAGAGCAGGCTCCAAGCTGTTTGGGATGGTTGTTCCTGACAGGTTTAAAGGCTCTGTTAGCATGAATGTCTATACTATGTAAAAAATCTAAGAGAAAGACCTAACACTAGTGGTTATTATCAGATATGTATCTATGCCTGTACATATTAATAAATGTTATTATTTACAGTATTAATTAACTAAGTTAAATCAGTTTATAGAAAATTAAACAATTATTAACAAGTTAGATTAATAACAAAGATACATTATATACATCTGTACATAAACCAATAATAACAAGAATAATCTGCATATGACAATGAATATGAACATCTGATGGAAATAGATCTTTTAAACAATATACTAATAAAAAATAAGAACATATTATCTAAATCTATAACTATCCTGATCAGGAGCAATACGAATTAACCGAAATCAGATCTGTTAACAATGACTATCAATAATCTTGACAATCTTCAAAACAAATTTAGAAATTATCAAGATCAAGCAACAGGCATATACCATGTACGTAAAAATGACAGTCATTAATTTAGAACATAGCATTTATGAACAGAACGATATTCAGCATGAGTCAATAGCCAAAAAATAATATATTTGCACAATTTCAAAAGTGAGATTATGACAAACATGTATGATGTTTAAAAGCAGTAATAAGACTATGGATAGCATACACATGTGTTAAGCATAAAACCACAAACATATATATAATTTTATCACCAGTTTAAAAATTGTATCTGGTAACAGAAAGCTGTCTCCAGTCACCAAAAATCAAACTGTAGTCTTGTTGTCTCCTTTCCATAAACCATCGACCCCCTATCCCATATGCTATCTCCCCTTAAATACATGAAATCACTAAAGGAAAACAGTCCTACAAACTAGAGATAGCAAAATCGAATTCTCTAACCAATTCCCCATAAAAAATGACAAGTAGAACGTGTCATTTTTCACTATACGTGAAGACACCCAGAATTGGTAAAGATTCAATCCATGAAAATCGAAAATCACAACGATGAAACAACACCTGGAAAGTCTGATATTCGATTCGTTCCGATCATGTGGGAAATGATCCAAAAAAAGACAACCATCAAAATCTGAGCACGAACAGTAACCATATCGTCTACATCACAACACACGAAAATGATATAGTAAGCACATATACAAAAATCGACATGACAAACAATATATAATAAACAAAAATAAAACGAATCAATACCTGTACAAAGATAATCTGATCGTCAATTCATCAACACTTCAAAATTAAAAACCAACAGCAAATAGACCCAACAACATTACAAATTTACAGGCACATTGAAGACCTGGATGTTCACACCACTCGACTGACTCGGTGATTGCCCCCTAAACTGCATGAGTGCAATCTGAGCATTAAGCTCCTGAAGCTTCTCCTCATTTTTGTCATTCTCATTCTGAAGCTTAAGAACCCTTCAGATCAGCTTATTCTTGTGATTTTTCAAGCGTAAGAGCTGTTTATCAGTCACATCCACTTTCTCCTTTAATATAACGTTATCAGCCTTCATCAAATCACGATTTGCTGCTACTTCACTAACCCTTTCCTCCATTCTGTGAATTTTGTCTAAAAGACAGTCAACAAATAGAGGATGCATCATACCATCAATGCCATAAGAACCGGGTGAGCTTGACTTTACATGCTTCTCCTTAGTTGGATGACCAATAACAAGATCGACCTGTATTTCTTTATCAGTCGTAGGAGGATTATCATGATCATGGTTCAAATCGAACACATGCTCAACAGACTGATTATTCACTGGAAGACTGGGATCTTCGGCTTCATCATCAATCACCACAGTCTCAATATGAGCACTATCAGACATGGGGGTTTTGACAGACTAGCCCTTTGTCATAGTCCTGGTGAATCTACCCACCAACTTGGCCTTTGATCGGTTTCTTCCTTGATTACCAGTTTTATCAGTATTTTTTTGTGGGGTAATCGGAGATGAGAATCCCCTCACATGTTTACAAACCACTGGAGTATCAACACTTCTTACTGGAACAGGCAATGAATCCCTGCAGGGTTCAGGACTCATACAAGCAGTAGGGTTTGCCAAGGGTTTATGTAAAGGGGAAACCGGGACTGGACTCGGTTCTTTATGCTTATTGCAGTCATCAGGATTATGAAACATACAGTGACAAAAAGAGGAAAAGCCATTGGACTCAACGAATTCATCCTATGACCGGTTCGACTTCGACAACTCCCTATCGATTAACATATGGACTAAGCCATGGTGGAAGAGACTATGACTGACATGTTTAGGACCCTTTTTTATTACATTAGACATCTTAAACAAACTATTGAAAAGATAATAAGGTAAGTTCAGCGGGAAACCTATGAATGCAGACATAAGCCGAGGATGATATACGTACGCTGATGACAGGCGGCCTTCGCAAGTCAAATATCTGTGGATCAAATCCAGAACAGGACACCACTCCTTTTTGAAGTAATTGCGAGCTACCCCAGTTCGAAATGAAACATCCTGGCAGGGGTTTTTAAGCAACTTCCGCCACTCTGTTATATCCATGCGCTTATATTTAAACCATCGCTCACCTTCTAGTGACATACCTGTAGCAAGCGCCACTGATCTTTCATCAACCCAGAAACAGAGGTCACCTACTTCAGCCTGATAATCGGCCAGGGAGAGAGCAAAAACCCTTGTGACTTCGGGGTTCGAATCATAGAATTTACTTATGAATGGAATCCACCCAATGGCCTAAACCTTTGCTGACAGCTCAGGGTTCGAATCCAGCAGTTTCATTTCGCAAGGCTCTACCCTCACCACAGGCGCCATGGACAGCCATGTCAAAGCATGTAAACGCACACAAAAGAAGTACCACAGCTCGGCAAAAGATAGAAAACCAAATAATGAGCACTCAGGATAAAGCCTGAACAAGAACGAGAAATGAAACTCAAATCCATGATAAGGAAAATAAGCCATGAACGAACGCGCGGACTACACCCCTGTAATTTCGGCATGGATGAGAGCATTATCACTCAGAGAGGTAATTGATTAACGAGGAATGCTGGTCGAAGACTCCAGATAACTCTTGTTATCATTATTTATCTGGTGTGATTGATATGAGACCTCTCGCTGTACACGAAACAAATGTTCCATTGGGAGATAGCCACGATGGAGGCCAAGTACTGAACGTTAAATGTGATAGACAAGTTTCAGTACAAAACAAATGATACCATATCGGCTTCGCAACAGGTGGATCAAAATTGGAGGCAACGGCGTGAATTGAAATGACGATAGACCACAATACATATCATCCTTACCATAAGTTCAACTTACCCTTCAAAGGTGGCAAACGATAAATCATAATACAAACCATCCAGTCGAACTTAGAATTTGGAATATGAACTACATAAAAATCGGCATTAACTGCTATGGTAATATCAACTATGGTTTGTAATCAAAGGATATGGCGGATATAGCACGTAAAACCTTTGGCCTTCAACACTCTAGGTTTTACCAAAGTCATAACAAACCAACCATGCAAAATCATTAATCAACCTTGTGGTAATATCTATGGTAATGCGAGAAATCATACCAAGATCGACCATTACGATATCTCAACCTTATCAACCATGATAATAACAAAATCAAGTAATAAAATCGATTTATAATATTTTTGGATAAGATTCAAGACTAGGATGACAATAACCACTACGAGAATCATTAATACTCATCCTTTGATTTTTCTAGTATAAGTCTACCCAAACAATAGCTTCATAGTAGTAATTTTGTTAATTTAACATAGTTCACAAAGGTTGTTTAAAAATATGAAATTTCGCAGAATCAGTAGCTCAACTAAAGCCACCCATTCAGTAGCTTGATAATTCATTTGATCTATCCCTTTAAAATTCAAACATTTCATCAAAACAAAATGGGATTTTGTTTGATGAAATATGTTTTTTAAAGGCTGTTGAGCAGGGGCACAACAGATGGCGACTTGCTTGGTGGAACAGTTATCTCTGTTTTACAACCTGAAATCATGTGAACAAAGAAATTAAATCCTTAATATAAGCCATTGTTCAGAAAACACTGTTTTAACATCTCAAACAGACTCAAGTATTTCACAGTTCTAAAAATTACGAGAGAATTATAGTTTCAGTCATTTGTTTGATGATTATCAGATCTCTAACAAAATCAGTCCTTAAAGAGTAAAACAGCAAATGGCTTAGTTTTAAAGAGTGAAATCTCAATACCACAAGCATGGCCCTGCTGCCAGTAGGCATCTATAGCCTCAACAGGGTTGCTTCGGACCCCACAGAATGCCAGTATCCCATCTGCTAGTTATAAATATACAATTCTGGTTGGGGTGAACTGTTACCATTATTTTTCTTTTAATTTTATTACTCATGAAGGCCATGGTTCAGGATTGGTAACCAGATAGTAACCATGTTAGTCACCAGTCTGCATTACAGTAAAATGAACCGGCTCATGATGAGACCTTTCACCCCTCAGAGTTTTTCGTCCAAGGGTCATTGCCCAGGCTTGGTGACTGGAGATGACAATGTTACTGGTTGCAGACCTATGATCCTAAAAAGATCAGCTCGTTATGAGACCTTCTGTCCTTCAGATTGTTTTTGCAAATATTCTAGTCCACCCTTGCCCAGAAAGTAATTATTGTTAATCTCAAATTAGACTGTCTTAGCAGATAGGGAGGCAAATTTGATCCTCTTTTTGAGAAGGGATGGCGTAAAAGATTTAAATAGATAACTTCACCAAGTACTGTCCCAATCTCTTTGGGAAAATCTTTGCAGAGACTGATATGATTAATTACTATTAACATGGTTAAAAAGTTTCTGCTAAAATATGGAACAATGAAAACACCATTCTCTGTTCAAGAAGTAAAACAGAATGACAATTCCAGGATAGTAATGTCTTTGTGCATGATTTACAGATAAATTACAGAAGTTGAAATCAGTCATCAGTTTGAGGTTTGATGAATTGATCAGGCTCAAAACACACAGACAAAACAACAAATAAATATGGGAAAATACAAACAAATCAAAAGCAAATGAAATAAAATATTCCAAGCAAGCACACTACACCAGGTATATACACGATGATCCCTTGAGGGGGATCAGCAGAAATATCTCTTAATTAGGTGACCATTTACTGGAAGGTTGTCAATGTCACCTTCCAATGTTTGCAACCTGAAAGTGCTAGGACCAATTTTTTCTGTAATAATAAATGGTCCCAGCCACAGGCATTAGAACTTCGTATGTTTTCCTTTATCTTCATGTTCCTTGTCCCATTTGAGGACTAAGTCACCCACTTCCAAATCTTGACTAACTAAATTTCTGAGGTCAAACCAACGCTTCACGGTCTGTTGGTGTTTTTCAAACCTTTTCCTAGCCAACTCCCTATCTTCCTCCAGTTTATGCAAGGTGTTAATTCGATGCTCCATGGCAGAACATGGTGTCTCCTACACCGACTAGGAGAGCTGTAGAGAGGGTAAGAACAAGTGAGGAGGAAAAATGGCTTCCGTGCTATACACCAGGAAAAAGGGAGAATTTCCTATAGTAGCTTTGGGGGTCACTCTGTCAGCCCACAAAGCATTTGACAGAGCAGTATGCCAATTCCTATGATGGTTAGCCACAGTACATTTCAGAATCTTGATCAGATTTTTATTAGAAGACTCTGCTAACCCATTACCCTGAGGGTAATAATTAGCTGAATATTTCAACTTTATACCCCTATCCAATGCATACTCAGTTAATTTTGCAGAAGAAAAATAAGTTGCATTGTCAGATATTAAAGATTCTGGAACACCAAATCTGGTAATAATAAAAGAATCAAGGAAAAATATCACATGTTCTGAATTGACTACCCTCAAAGGAATAGCTTCAACCCATCTAGTGAAGTAGTCTGTGGCTGTCAGAATGTATTTATGTTGCTGTAAAGAGGCTGGTGTGATTGGGCCAACAATATCCAGACCCGATTGCTGAAATGGGATTTCGATAATAACCGGCTGGAGAGGTAACGCTACCTTCTTCAGTCTACCTCCTGCTCTCTGACACTCTTGGCACTTCCTGGCGAAAGAATATGCGTCTTTGAACAATGTGGGCCAGTAGTGCCCAGCTTTAATTATCTTATGGGCAGTAGTTTCTCCACTAAAGTGTCCTCCGGATGGTCCTGCATGTAGTTGAGATAACACATTATCAGCCTCATGTCCTTCTAGACAACGAAGGAGAACTCCTTCGAAATTCTTTCTAAACAAAATATTATCAATAAGCTGATAAGGTGCAGATTTCAATCTCAAATCCCTCTTATGACGTGGGTCTAAATGTTCAGGGTGGTCCCATGCAATAAGAAGAACTTAATATCATCATACCAAGAATCACGAGGAGTGGAGATCGAAAAAACTTCCCTTTCAAATAAAGAAGGTTCGCTAAAGCAATGCAGATCTGGTTCAGAATTGTCTGCAGACCCAGCTCCTAGCTTGCAAAGTCCTTGTCCCCTAACAATCTTTAAAGGTTTTATTTCCAGGTCGTATTCCTGAAGTGCTGTGACCCAATGTGCTCTTTTTTCACCAAGATCCTTTTGTACCAAGATATTTCTAACTACCGAATATGGTACAATGACTTTGGTGTGGGACTTCAGCAAGTAAGGCCTGAAATGTTTAACAGATTTGAAAATAGTGAAAGCTTGCTTGTCTACTTCTGGGTAATTTAATTCTGCATCGTTCAGACCAGAACTTGTAAAAGCGATAGGAGCTTCATTATTTTCCTGGTTTTTCTGTGTCAGAACAACAGCATAAGAAGAATCAGAAGCAAACGTATACAAAATGAAAGGTTTGGAAAAAATCTAGGTTAGTTAAAGTGGGAGCTTCAGCAATAGCTTTTAAGATGTCATGAAAAGATTGCTTCTCATCAGTAGACCATTTAAAATCAGCATCCTTTTTTATCATTTTCTGAAGCGGCCTAACAATTTCCGTAAACCCAGGAATGAATCTAGAAACAAAATTTATCTTTCCAAGAAACGACTGCATAGACTTTTTTGAGTGAGGCATCGAAATCTGTGATATAGCATGGGTACGTTCTGGGTCAATATTGATGCCTTGTTTAGAAACAACAAAACCCAGCAACTTACCTTCTGTGACTGAAAAAATATATTTCTTAGGATTTAGAGAAATCCCATACTTCCTGCAACGCTCAAAAACTCTCCTGAGATGAGTTAAATGATCAGTCTTGTTCTTTGAAAAGACAGTGATATAATCAAGATAATAAACAACAAACTTACCAATCATACCTTTGAAGGTGATATCCATTTCCCTCTGAAATGTTGCTCCGGCATTTATGAGACCAAATGGCATCTTCCTATATGCATAGGTTCCCCAAGGAGTCCTAAAAGTTGTCTTCAACTGGTCAGCTTTGGATACCAACACTTGGTTGTATCCTGAAAAACCATCTAGTAGTGAAAACATTTCAGATCCGGAGACCTGTTGCAATATTTTCTCCATTGGAGGAACAGGATAATTGTCCTTATCTTAAACCTTATTCAGGTTTCGGAAGTCGACACATAACCTGATGTCACCATTTTTCTTCCTCACAGGTACAAGATTTGCTACCCACTGTGCATGCCGAACCGGGAAAATTATTCTGGTGGCAAGGAGCTTGTTCAGCTCCTTCTTGATAGCTGGTTCTAGGCTGGGATGCATTTTCCTCAATTTTTGTTGAAAAGGCTTAGCCTCTGGTTTCATAGGAATGACATGTTGCATTATATTAGGGTCAAATGTTTTCAGGTCGTCATACATCCATGCAAATATGTCTTTAAACTCATTGAAGAGTTTAATGAAGGTTGTTTTTTCCTGGGCAATACATGTACTGCCCAGATTTACACATCGAGGGTTGTGTTCAGTTCCTAGATTTACAATGTCAGATTGCATAATGGAGCTATTAGTTTTGCAATTCCTTGCAGCTTTAAATTTATCCTTTAAGTCATAGAATTTCTCAAGTTTGATTACTGATCTGGGAAGAGCACTAACCTGATTGAGAGATTCCCGAATTGAGCAAGGCTTATGGATTACCGCAAAATTATATAGATCCTCATCGTGAGTCATTTCGTCTAAAACCGCATCCTTAAAAGTATCCTTCAAAGTCATAAAATCGATCAACTGCTCGTCGTCATTGAAGACTCTCCAATTTGCTATGTTGTCAGGTATAGAAGGTCTGAACAGCAATTCAACCGAGAAAGCATTAGTAAGGATTCCTTCAGATGGAATCAATCTTGAAGCAACATTAGCTAAAAGATCAGCTTCCTGATTTAGATAACGAGGGATGGAACTTATGTTAAATGCTTCAAATGCTAATAGTAAATTCCATACCTCAGCCTGATAATTTTTCAGGTGTCCAGCTATGCAGTGTACTATATTACGTACCTGTCGAACAATGATCTCAGAATCCCCTAAGACTACTAACGCTTTGGCTCGCAATTTGATCGCTTTCTTCAGCCCTTGAATGAGGGCTTCATATTCAGTGATGTTATTGGTGCAATCGAATTCTAACCTGCAAGCAATAAAATACCTTTTCCCATAAGGATCTATAAGCAAGCACCCTGCACCAGCTCCTTCTTTTGACTTAGAACCGTCAAATTAAAGAGACCAAAGACCATCGTTGAGATCTAAATGTGGTGAATCTGGAACTGGAATTTCAGCTTGGACTTGTCTAAAATGGAAAATTTCAGACTGCTGATTTGAATCTGGAATTTCTGAAATTTCAGCTTCCAAGTTCCCAAAAAACGAGTCAGCCATGTAGTTACCCATTATGGTATCAGTGAACAAGACTGGTTCATTTGAGTCATCAATTTCAGTGATGGTATGCTTGATATACCGTTCTCGATCGATTCTGATCTTATTTGGGTGACCGTTATGAGATATCCACAAGTGTGACCAGTCTGTCGCAAAATATCCATCGAGCTTTTCTGACCAATCCCTGCTGAGAAATAAACCATATGCTTCTGGGATGTCAGCAACAATTATTTCGATGATAAAGTGAACTTGAGGATTCGAAGCTAACCTTATCAGCACCTGCTTCAACTTACCTATTACTTTTACATTTAAACGATCAAGCTGTACAATACTCGTATCACAAGGTTCAGGGACATCATTAAGTTTTTTACATACAGAGTAAGGCATTGCATTCTTGGAGGCCCCTGAGTCTATCATACAGTTATGTACTTTATGATTAAAAATTTCAAATGTAAGTAAAAAAGGCGGGGTTGAAGAATCAGATTTCTTTCCTATGGATGATGCATTGACTGAAGATTTTTTTGAGCTATCCTTAGTATTGACAGAACTATTTTGATTGGAAGGAGTCTTACCAGTTTTACTTGGGGAAACTCCTTGCATCACTTTATCTCAAATCAGGGGTAGCTTGAGAAGCTCATAGAGCGAGATGTTGGCTCTACTTTTCTTTAAATCTTCAATCAGGTCGTATTCTAACTCGAGGGAATGGGCAGATTTAATATTTGCAGGCTGATCTTTGTTTTTGACAGCTGAAGTATTATCTGCAGCGGTTGTAGAAGGTTCACCTGGGGGCTGGTCTTTCTTACTTCTGGTGTTGTACTGGTGCTGATTTACATTGACAACAGCCACATTCTTTTCATCGGTCAATTCTGAGGCGTCCCAGAAATGACTGATGACATGGGGTGGTTTATCGTCATTGCTATCATCTGTGTTTTGGTTATCTTGAGAACTCTGTCCAGTAGACTGAGTTTCATTTTCAGTAGATGTTTCTAGATCTGAAACTATTAATTTGAGGAAACTATTAATTTCCTCAATGTTGTTGGCTTCAGAGGGTGGAGTTTGTTTCGCAGCTGGATTTTGAAAAGGTCTCCTGAAGAACTATTTAGGTAGCTCTTTGTTTGGGGTGTTTTCAGAAGTACCCTTTTTAAAATCAATAATTTCATTAGACAGTTTTTTAATAACTCTTTGGAGACTGTCTAGATCTAAGGCATCTTGGCCTTTTTTGTCAGAGCTTGCTGCAATTTTGGCAGGAATGTCAGTCTTCTTCCGAGAAGAAGATGTTGAATCGGTATCTACTCCGGGATTTGCGTTTGTGGCAGTCACATCTTTTTCGACTTTAATTGCCTCTTCAAAGTTTTCAGCGAGGGTAAGTTTGGCCTTTTGTCTGACAAACATGGCTATTTTTCCAGGCAGGGCTGAAGTGTAAAACTCAACAGTGACATCCTCAGTCGGCCTTGAAGTAGCAGGGATTCTTTTTTTTAGAGTTAAAAAACGTTGGTTAAAATCTTTGACCCTTTCTTTAGGTTCCATGCGGATCTTAGACAGTTCTAACACTAATACTGCTAGAGTCTTGTCATCTCCAAACTTGTTCATGAATGCAAGGTTGAATTCATTCCAGCTGGTAATGGAACCAGCTGTAAGTGAAAAATACCACGTCGATGCTTTTCCCTCAAATGTATAAGGGAAAATCCGACATACCACATATTCATTTTCAACATCCAGGAGTCGAACTGCCGACATAAACTTCTTGACATGATCTTCCGTTGGCTCTTTCAACTGAGGGTTGAAATTAGGCAGTAATTTCTCAGGATGTTTAGGTAAAGGGTGTTGAACGCCTGGGACAGCCACTACATCTTGAGCTAGCCATGGCATATTAGCATTAGGGTTTGGGGGGTTTGCACCTGCCATGTTTCTTGGAGTCGGAGGTGGTGAAGGTGGTGTTTGTAGAACATGAGGAGGTGATCGAGGGGGTGATGGTGGTTGTCCAGACCCTCCTGAAGCAGGTGGTTCTGAAGAAGAGGAAGGCTGGTTGGTGCCTGTTAGAGATTGTTGTATGTGAAGATCGGGATGGGAACCTAAAGGATATTCTTGTTCTCCCAAAACAGATTCAGGATGATGAGTACGAGGAAGGGTAATCTGCAGAAGAGGTAATTCAATGGGCTGGTGCCCGGTGAGATTCGAGTAAGCCCTAGTTAAAATTCTACGAGATTCATTTATGGCTTTCTCGTACTGGTCGATTTCTTCAGGTAGGTGAATACCGAGAGAGTTGAACTGAGAGATCAGATTTCGAACAGAGTCTCTCACTGGGGTTTCATTCACTCGTGATGAATGGTGAGAGCGTGGTTGTGCAGTTGACTGTATTTGAGGGGTGATAGGCTGAATAAATTTGTTTATAGGGTTGTTTTCATCAGCCATTTTCCTAGGCTGGCCCTCCTTATAGTGCCATTGTTGACGGGCGTATTTGACTAAGCACGCAACGGGGGAGACAACCCAGACCGGGATCCTTCGAGTAGGCTCCAAGCTGTTTGGGATGGTTGTTCCTGACAGGTTTAAAGGATATGTTAGCCTGAATGTCTATACTATGTAAAAAATATAAGAGAAAGACCTAACACTAGTGGTTATTATCAGATATGTATCTATGCCTGTACATATTAATAAATGTTATTATTTACAGTATTAATTAACTAAGTTAAATCATTTTATAGAAAATTAAACAATTATTAACAAGTTAGATTAATAACAAAGATATATTATATACATCTGTAAATAAACCAATAATAACAAGAATAATCTGCATATGACAATGAATATGAACATCTGATGGAAATAGATCTTTTAAACAATATACTAATAAAAAAATAAGAACATATTATCTAAACCTATAACTATCCTGATCAGGGGCAATACGAATTAACCAAAATCAGATTTGTTAACAATGACTATCAATAATCTTGACAATCTTCAAAACAAATTTAGAAATTATCAAGATCAAGCAACAGGAATATACCATGTACGTAACAATGACAGTCATTAATTTAGAACATAGCATTTATTAACAGAATGATATTCAGCATGAGTCAATAGCCAGAAAATAATATATTTGCACAATTTCAAAATTGAGATTATGACAAACATGTATGATGTTGAAAAACAGTAACAAGACTATGGATAGCATACACATGTGTTAAGCATAAAACCACAAACATATATATAATTTTATCACCAGTTTAAAAATTGCATCTGGTAACAGAAAGCTGTCTCCAGTCACCAAAAATCAAACTGTAGTCTTGTTGTCTCCTTTCCATAAACCATCGACCCCCTATCCCATATGCTATCTCCCCTTAAATACATGAAATCACTAAAGGAAAACAGTCCTACAAACTAGAGATAGCAAAATCGAATTCTCTAACCAATTCCCCATAAAAAATGACAAGTAAAATGTGTCATTTTTCACTATACGTGAAGACACCTAGAATTGGTAAAGATTCGATCCAAGAAAATCGAAAATCACAACGATGAAACAACACCTGGAAAGTCTGATATTCGATTCGTTCCGATCATGTGGGCGATGATCCAAAAACAGACAACCATCAAAATCTGAGCACGAATAGTAACCATATCGTCTACATCACAACACACGAAAATGATATAGTAAGCACATATACAAAAATCGACATGACAAACAATATATAATAAACAAAAATAAAATGAATCAATACCTATACAAAGATAATCTGATCGTTAATTCATCAACACTTCAAAATTAAAAACCAACAGGAAATAGACCCAACAACATTACAAATTTACAGGCGCATTGAAGACCTGGACGTTCACACCACTCGACTGACTTGGCGATTTCCCCCTAAACTGCATGAGTGCAATCTGAGCATTAAGCTCCCAAAGCTTCTCCTCATTTTTGTAATTCTCATTCTGAAGCTTAAGAACCCTTCAGATCAGCTTATTCTTGTGATTTTTCAAGCGTAAGAGTTGTTTATCAGTCACATCCACTTTCTCCTTTAATATAATGTTATCATCCTTCATCAAATCATGATTTGCTGCTACTTCACTAACCCTTTCCTCCATTCTACGAATTTTGTCTAAAAGACAGTTAACAAATAGAGGATGCATCATACCATCAATGCCATAAGAACCGGGTAAGCTTGACTTTACATGCTTCTCCTTAGTTGGATGACCAATAACAGGATCGAACTGTATTTTTTTATCAGTTGCAGGAGGATTATCATGATCATGATTCAAATCGAACTCAAGCTCAACAGACTGATTATTCACAGGAAGACTGGGATCTTCGGCTTCATCATCAATCAACACAGTCTCAATATGAGCACTATCAGACACGGGGGTTTTGATAGACTGGCCCTTTGTCATACTCCTGGTGAATATACCCACCAACTTGGCCTTCAATCGGTTTCTTCCTTGATTACCAGTTTTATCAGTATTGTTTTGTGGCGTAATTGGAGATGAAAATCCCCTCACACGTTCAGAAACCGCGGGAGTATCAACACTTCCTACTGGAACAGGCAATGAATCCCTGCAGGGTTCAGGACTCATTCAAGCAATAGGGTTTTCCAATGGTTTACGTAAACGGGAAACCAGGACTGGCTCGTTTCTTTATGCTTATTGCAGTCATCAGGATTATCAAACATACAGTGGCAAAAAGAGGAAAAGCCATTGGACTTAACGAATTCATCCCAGGACCGGTTTGACTTCAACAACTCCCTATCGATTAACATACGGACTAACCCATGGTGGAAGAGACTATGATTGACATGTTTAGGACCCTTTTTGATTGCATTAGACATCTTAAACAGACTATGCAAAAGATAATAAGGTAAGTTCAGTGGGAAACCTATGAATGCAGACATAAGCCGAAGATGATATACGTACGCTGATGACAGGCGGCCTTCACAAGTCAAATATCTGTGGATCAAATCTAGAACAGGACGCCACTCCTTTTTGAAGTACTTGCGAGCTACCCCAGTTCGAAATGAAACATTTTTTGGCAGGGGTTTTTAAGAAGCTTCCGCCACTCTGTTATATCCATGCGCTTATATTTAAACCATCGCTCACCTTCTAGTGACAGACCTGTAGCAAGCGCCACTGATCTTTCATCAACTTGGAAATAGAGGTCACCTACTTCAGCCTGATAATCGGCCAGGGAGAGAGAGAAAACCCTTGTGACTTCAGGGTTCGAATCAAAGAATTTACTTATGAATGGCATCCACCCAATGGCCTGAACCTTTGCTGACAGCTCAGGGTTCGAATCCAGCAGTTTTATTTCCCAAGGCTCTACCCTCACCACAGGCGCCATGACCGGCTGTGTCAAAGCATGTAAATGCACACAAAATAAGTACCACAGCTCGGCAAAATATAGAAAACCAGATAATGAGCACTCAGGATAAATCTTGAACAAGAACGAGAAATGAAACTCAAACCCATGATAAGGAAAATAAGGCATGAACGAACGCAGACTGCACCCTTGTAATTTCTTCATGGATGAGAGCATTATCACTTAGAGAGGTAATTGATTAACGAGGAATGACGGTCGAAGACTCCATATAACTCTTGTTATCATTATTTATCCGGTATGATTGATATGAGACCTCTCGCTGTACACGAAACAGATGTTCCATTGGGAGATAGCCACGATGGAGGCCAAGTACTGAACGTTAAATGTGATAGACAAGTTTCAGTACCAAAATAATGATACCATATCGGCTTCGCAACAAGTGGATCAAAATTGGAGGAAATGGCATGAATTGAAATGACGATAGACCACAATACATATCATCCTTACCGTAAGTTCAACTTACCCTTCAAAGGTGGCGGACGATAAATCATAATACAAACCATCCAGTCGAACTTAGAATTTGGAATATGAACTACATAAAAATCGGCATTAACTGCTATGGTAATATCAACTATGGTTTGTAATCAAAGGATATGGTGGATATAGCACGTAAAACCTTTGGCCTTTAACACTCTAGGTTTTACCAAAGTCATAACAAACCAACCATGCAAAATCATTAATCAACCTTGCGGTAATATCTATGGTAATGCGAGAAATCATACCAAGATCGACCATTACGATATCTCAACCTTATCAACCATGATAATAACAAAATCAAATAATAAAATCGATTTATAATATTTTTGGATAAGATTCAAGACTAGGATGACAATAACCACTATGAGAATCATTAATACTCATCCTTTGATTTTCCTAGTATAAGTCTACCCAAACAATAGCTTCATTGTAGTAATTTCGTTAATTTAACATAGTTCACAAAGGTTGTTTAAAAATATGAAATTTCGCAGAATCAGTAGCTCAACGAAAGCCACCCTTTCAGTAGCTTGAAAATTCATTTGATCTGTCCCTTTAAAAATCAAACATTTCATCAAAACAAAATGGGATTTTGTTTGACGAAATATGTTTTTTAAAGGCTGTTGAGTAGGGGCACAACACAAGGAAATAACCAACTGCAGGGAGGTGGTTAGCAACCAAACCATCCCAATAATGCCGCGGCCAACCAGCTAGCCCAAAACCCCCCACGGCAGAATGCACCAAGACGCAACGCACCATTGTGCACAAACCAAGATTATACACTCTGTGATGTTTATGGGCATTACACATTTGAGTGTCCCCTCATGGCTTGCGCTAAGTAGGCCATTCAAAATGAGGCCCAACAAGCAGCCAATGCCCCCACTCAAGCCCAACCCAACCAGGCACCATAAGGAACTCCTCCCATGGTGCTTGAAAACCCACTACCAGTCCAAGGATTGGTGGAAAACGCTCCCCCTCCCCAGGCCAATCCTAACACTCTGAGGGCACCACCCAAACAAGTGTTCACCACCTGATGACCATGACCACTGAACAGGTAAACTTATAGACTAGACAAAATTAGTACGGTACCACCACCAAACCTACTAACTCATTAGCAGCATCCATGTCTAAGACAACCAACCTACCTCTCCATTTATCCCCGTTCCCATGCCCCCCCCATACACAGAATTGCCAATAATGCCACAGCTAGAGATGCAGTCAGCTATAGTATTGTGGATGATTTGGCCCAAACGCCAACCGCCATGTCCACTCTTGAGGTACTTAAAACATGCATAACATAGCGAAAATCCTTAATAGCCGCTCTAGGGGCAGTAGACCCCTCTGATTCAAAGCTAATCACATTTGATACAGAGAATGGAGAGCCACGCATGACATCCACTATCGCCTTCCAAATCCTAGTATCCATCTGAAAATTGGTTATGCACTGATGCATAGTGGATGAGGGGGCATCCACATGTGTCATGTCTACCTTGGTTTGGCAGAAGCTTGGATCACCAATTCTACAACCATCCTCCATGACTCTGCGGGCTTATGATGGACACCCCACTAAAACCCAAGCAATCCTTCCCCATGTCCCCATCACATTAGTTGGGAAGACAGTCATGATCAACATCGAAGTCATCAATGCTCCACTAGATTACAACCTCCTCCTTTAGAGGAGTCACATGTATTCCATGTGAGCCTTCACGTCAACTATCTTCCGCCTCATGATGTTCCCCCATGAAGGGAAGATTGTGACGGTTGACTAGTGCCTGCCAACGTTATCCCTACCATCACCACCACCGAGCCGCAAGGGGCGATCGCACATGCTAACGCCATCCCTACAACCAACACTGTGTTTGAAAACACACCAGCTTCCCCACCATTGAATGTCATCCCTGGGTTGCTTATCGATCCCACCATGATGGCTCCTTTCCTACTAGTGTCACCACAACCGACACAAAAGCAAACTGCAGACTTGTGCATGGTCTCATCAAGCACCGCTGCACCCAAACAGCAACTGCAGTCGCATCCCCAACCACAATCACAACATTGTCCGTAGTTGTAATGCCAACAGCAGTCGCAACATCACCTGCAGTAGTAGCATTATGTGTAGTTGCGACCACAACCTCACCCCCACATGCAACCAGCTGGGAGTTATGTGGGTTCATCTCTGTTCCATACAATTCCCTTCCTCTTTCCTCCACCTGGTGTCATGAGCAAGCTAGTCATGGACACCTTAATCCTACCCAACCTTACGTTGGGGATCCCGATGTGGTATTTAGATCCACTAGCTCAACCAGCAATGCCCGAGGTTGTGTTAACTCCGATGCAACCTATTGCGGTTGAGTCTCACCCCCCACCAGGTCCACATAAGACAACCTCCACACTCACACCTGCACTGCCCCAACCCAAAACGGTGAGGGGAAAGAACACCAAAGCCACTGTAGAACCATAGCTAGTCCCACCTTGTGCCATCTGTGAACAATAGGGCCATCCAACTTAGAATTTCCCTGAAATACCAGTGATCCGTGCGCATCTGGATGCCATGGATATGAATGAAAACATCCCCATGGTTGAACTCCCAACTGCACCAGTAGTAAAGAACATGGCATTAAGGACAAACCATGCTTGTGCCCTTTTCAGCTTGTATGGACATTACTCCCACCATTGCCTAGACCTGCCCAAATTTTGAATGGCTCTTGCTGACCTCCATCACCATTCCCTTGAGTCTGAGATCACCTTAATCGAAGAAGTTCACCCACCACCACCTCCGTTGTTCGACACCATGTCCATTTACATGATGTCTAGTTCCCCCGACTAGCTCATTCCCATCTCCAACGACGGTCCATCAGACCTGTCACTTTGTTGCTTCAACAATGATGAGGAGATCCTTGAAGCTTTCACCACCCTAAAATACCCATGGGATGACATGCACCATCACTCGTTCTTCCTCCAGGAAGAGCTTGAGTCGCAGTCCGACCAGGTTTCCATGGAGACTAAATATTTCATCCATGGGAAGGTTGACTGGTTCAAGAAACCAATCCCAACACCAGATGCCTTTGAATAAGGGAACATGGTGAACATTTCACCAACCATTAAAATCGACATCTCAACCAATTCTTAGATCACTGAAGAAATCATGCTAGGGGCATCTTTCTCCCTAAAAGAGGTCGATGCCTATACCGCTCTCTTCCAAGAATTTCGTGACATATTCACCTGGTCATATACTAAAATGTCCATCCTAGATCCATCCATCATGGAACACCACATCGACACATGGCCTGATGTGGCACCCGTCTACCAGAAGCAATGGCCCATCCATCCATCTAAAGTGGCTACGGTGAAAGCCGAGATAGAGAAGCTGTGCACAGTGGGCTTCATTTATCCCATTGCATACACAACTTGGGTTTGTAATCCTATTCCTATGAATAAAAAATAGGGTACCATTCACGTTTGCATATAATTCCATGATCTTAGTGGGGCATGTCCCAAAGACAACTTCTCCACACCGTTCATTAACCAAATCATCGATGCATGCACCGGACATGAGGCCTTCTCCTTCATGGACGGATTTTTTGGCTACAACCAAATCCAAATCCAAAAAGAGGATTGTTACAAAAGGGCATTCACAACCCCATGGGGCACATTCACCTACCGAGTCATGCCATTTGGCCTCAAAAATGCTGGAGCCACCTTCTAGCACACCATGACATATTGTTTCAATGATTTAATTCACATCATCTTGGTCTACTTAGATGATCTCACCACTCAATCATGAAAACAAGAACAACATATAGACGACTTGCGGTAAGTATTTTTACATTGCCGCAGGTACAACATTCGCCTAAACCCCCTCAAGTGCATTTTTTGTGTCCCAGTAAGTCGTTTACTCAGATTTATCATCTTTCACAAAGGCATAACAGTAGATCCCCTCAAAGTTCAGGCCATCCTTGATCTTCCTCCCCCAAAAACTCGACACCAACTACAAAGCCTACAAGACAAGGCCAACTTCCTTCATCACTTTGTGCCAGAGTATGCAAAAAAAATCCTATGGATTCATCCATTTACTCTGCACAAAAATCCCCTTTGTTTGGGATCAGCCAGCACAAGAATTGTTTGAGGCACTCAAACAAGCCCTGGCTTCTACACCATTACTCTCACCACCAGATTTCACTCGATACTTCATCCTTTATTTGTCGGCCTTAGAAAATGCCATCACTGGAGTCTTGGTCCAAGAATACAATGCTCGCCATGAGCACATGATTTACTACATTATTCAGAAGATAACAGGACCCCCATTACGATATTCACCTGAGGAGAAACTATCCCTAGCTGTTGTCTTCTCGGCTCAAAAATTGCGCCACTACATCATTTCCAACCATACTTGTGTAGTGGCTGATTCAAACCCAATGCGGTACCTCTTAAGCCACCGCCTTCTACAAGTTCGAGCTGCCAAGTGGGTAGTCATCCTCCAAGAGTTCGAACTAGAGTTTGTGTCTCCAAAAAGCATGAAGGCACCGACAGTGGCCACACTCATGATTGATATACCCCCATTAACCACATCATCACCCCCCAAGGATGATCTCCCTGATGATTTCCTATTCGCCATATCTACTGATGACCCATGGTATGGGGACATCCTTCTTTATTTACGGATGCAAAAGTTCCCAGGGCACTTCAATTGAGAATATAGGCGATGCATTAGACATCAATCCATTCGACACTTGTTGATTGGAGATGTTTTGTATCGTCGAGGCATTGATACCATCCAACGCCGTTGCCTCACCTGTGACGAGGCCAAGACCATCCTCAATGACATTCATAGCGGAGCCTATGGTGGTCACCTTTCAGGCCTAGCAACCACCCAAAATATTCTATGCGCCAGCTATTTCTGGCCCTCCATCTTCGCTAATTGCATAGAGGCAGTCAAACATTTCCATAGCTGTCAGCTTTTTTCACCAAAGGCAAGAACCCCCCCCCGTACCGTTACACCCCGTAGTCACAGTCGGGCCCTTCTGCAAATGGGAAATCGACTTCATGACCATCAACCCCATTTTGGGTAATGGACACAAGTACATTATCATGGTAGTCGATTACTTCACCAAGTGGGCCGAATCCATGCCCACATTTTATTGCAAAGCCGAAACCGCAGCATGTTTCTTTTTCAACCATGCTATGACATGGTTTGGTGTCCCTAAACAATTAGTATCAGACCATGGGGCACATTTCCAAGATTCCATGTGGGCTGAACTCATAACCATATTGAAGTTCAAACACCAATACTCATCATCCTACTATCCCCAAGGCAATGGCCAAGTTGAAGTGGCCAACAAAATCATCAAAACAATGCTCCAACAGATGGTAGGAAATCACAAAACCAACTGGCACCACATGCTATTCTCTGCCCTATGGGTTGACCACCTTGGAGTTTTGTTTAAGATCTTTTCTAACTCCTTCAAATAATGAGAAGATCGCTGAACATAGCTGCTTCCTTTCCCGCTCACTAAAGTATAGGAAAGGGCATCTACATCATCTCGTTTACCTCCTTTTGCGGACCATGTAGACCATTTTATGAAAAGGACCTCCTCGGCACACTCAAGCCAAGACCATTCCTCTCTGCATACTTTTGTGCTTTCTCGGGTAGAGGGGCTGCACTTGACAAAAAAGCTCACCACTGGTTGTCGTTAAGCTCTTTTCCAGCTGTTTCATCAAGAAAATATCACCGAGCAAACTTGGTTTCGTTCATGCTCATAAAAGTATTTGAATGACCATCTAGTCAGTATAGGTTTAACCTTTCTTGGCCTGATTGGACTACCAACAGTAAAGAAGTCTCTCATCCCCTCTAGGATGGGAGATCTCTCCTATGTATTCTTTTATCCTTTTTCGGGCAAAGGAGACTACCAATGAAAAATATCCCCCACTGGAGTCTTCTTCGTGCTTTCAGACTCTCTAAAATTGAAACCACCATCGAGCATTCACCTTCTCGGGCTCGCAAAAAATACACTAGATCGTACCACAATAGTGTCCCTAGACACTACCCCACAAAAAATAGTTTGGTAGCATTCCCACATTGGGTCGCCTTTGTTTAGAGTACTATGTAATGTGTCTTCCTTGGATCCCATCAGTATCAAAAGTAGCCACCTCCTCCAAGTATTTCCCATCTGTAGCAACATTCTCAGTATTATAGCTATGATCCTATTCCTGTGAGTTAAGTTTCATTTGTTTCCTGGTCCACCCTGTTGTCATACTCTAAAAAAAGGAATTTTGAGTCTCCCACTCCCCCCCCTACCCCTATTTGGTTTTTTCCCTTCCCTTCCCTCCTCCCCAATTCAGTCAGTCAGTTCGCATATTGCTTCACATCTTTCAGTTATCCCTCGTGCTCCTGGTCAAAAAAACATCATCGCCTTGACCATGGGTAGGTCTCCCTCTGTTGATGCCAACACACATATTCCAGAGGACCCAAAGGTCCCTGTACCTTGGTTTCATTGACATCATTGATGAGTTCCTTGGACCACTTGAGAGGAGACCTTAGTGCCTCTCGGGATGGTTATGTCTCACGTGCTCGACTTCAACTCCATCATCACACCATTAAGATTAGTATAGGGTTTGTTCCACACAGTACTTGGTTGAAGACCCCGGATGTCACCCGACTCTAGCACATTGGTGAGTCCACTTGCGGGTGTTGGGTAAAATTATCATTGATTAATTTACCTTCAATTAGTTGTAAACCAGGGTACGTATACTTTGAGCTGCTACACTATATGTGCGGGAAAAGTAGTGTTAATGTTGATACTTCAAGAAATTCTAGTCTATTCACAAACAAAAATGAAATTGACGAAGCTATTACTGTGTTGAATGATCAATGCTACGAGTTCCTAGGTTTGTCATAAAGAAAAGGATATCAATTTGCTGACCCCTGTCTTACTGTCAAACTTAATATAACCTACAATAACCTACAACAATCTTCCAAAGCAATACTAATCTTCCAAAGAAATACTAACTACAGCAATCTTCCAAAACAATACTAAACTACAACAATTATGGTTTACTCTTCAAAACAAACAGCCTGCTAAGAAAATAACTTACCTACCAAATGAGTATGCTCAATCAATCTTAATGACCTTGTGTTATATCTAAAAATCCAACCATTAACCCTACAGAGCTTGATGCTGAAATCTATACAAACATTTCTCAAATAATTACTGAGATGAAATCTATTTCCTCTTAACCTTAAATTTTCCACAAACAGTTTGACAAAAGGAAATTTGACTTGCTGCTACTATCAAAATATACCTTGTCTGCGTCCTATGCATACAAAAGCACACAAAAGAATGCTGGGATTATTTAGAAAATGCACACCAATGAATATTAGAATTGTTCAAGAAATATTCACTTATTCTTGTCTATATATATAGACTATGAAATTGGTGTTTAATCCTAGGAAATAGTGCTATAAACTATGACTCTTTTCCTAACTTCATTCAATACCAAGAAGCATAATTCCAACTCCTATTTAGTCACCCATTCAAAAGACTGTTTAACAAACCCTAGATACTTTGTAAATCGAAATATTTAAACCCTCTGCTACTGCAAATTCTTTTTTAAATCCACACACTACAATGCGAGAATACCCTACAGTCTGGTAAACTCGACAAGTACTGGAGCTATTCACTATTCAATGTCACGCTGCCAATAAAAGAAATATGAAATTTCAATCTATTCTCAACCTTCATTAAATCGATTCTACAATAAACCAAATCAAATTCATCACACAGTTTGTAAATGCCATAACCCTGAACAGAGTCTTTGAACAATAATCATAACCATCAATAAGCAATCCATGCTGAAAACCAAATACAAATCCACACCTGAATCGATTCTACAGGCTAGATTGAATGCAAATGATATTAATTAATATTCTGCAGACATACATTCCATTTCAACTCACAAATGAACAAAACCATTAACATTCCATAAAAACAGTGTCGAAGGACAAAACATCACTCTACTTACTACAAAACAAACAATACTTAAGTACAAAGGTTTGGTGTTGAAGGTGGGCCCTGCCCTCAACGCTTTCCAGTCTTAAATCGAAGCTTTAAAGAAGATAAACGCTAGATATATTGATAAAAATAGAGTTTTACAGTCTTCTTCCCCTTGCATCTCCTTCTCAAGCTTTATTTATACATGAACAGATGGACAAGACCCATCCCAAATATTTGAAATTCGTGCAACTACCAAGAAAACGGCCAACACTAAATATGGCAAAACCACGTCTGTTCCAGAAAGGATTTCTCCACATTCGTTCAGAAATTCTAAAAACTTCCCGAGGTTAGGGGTAAAAGGGGCCATTTGTGAAGTGGGTGTCGAACCGTTTTGAACAATTCCCAACCAATTGTTCAGAAATTGAGCCCGAAATTAGGTTCCTGATCAAGGACGGGAATGCTACTTTGAGCAAATGACATGGACATAACAGCACTAAATAATCTTCATAAGCATCTGGAAGGTGATGTGAATCCAAGAAAAACATCTCCATTGTAGACAGAATCCCCCAAATCGCTGGTTCAACATATCTTCTAAGCACCGATACCACTACATGGAAGAAACAAAGACTCATTAGTTGACCAAGTAATTAAATGGAAACTTAAAGGTTGCATTATACACATAAAAACAAAGCATAGTAATGAATAAGCAATTAAAAAGTCACTTACCAAAACCTAGCAATGTTGATCTTCAAAAAGGCATAATCATGTACAAAACAACACTAAATAAGGCTGACTAGCACTTAATCTCATGTGACTTGAAACTAGAAATATGATGCTGAATTGTCAAAATAGGAAGCCAACAGCGGGACCTAAATAGGTTATGTCCCTTGTGATTTATGGGTTGCGTTGGAGACAGTGATCAAAAGCCCCAACAGTGCTTCGATATACCTTTATGATTGATGCAGCATACTTGTACCACAGTGACTCTGACTCTCAATCAGCGAGTCCACATAGCTATGTACCAGATCAAGTAGACCATTAGTCATTAAGATGTAGCATTCCATGAGAATGCCATGGGTCCAATGTACCTGATTAGTATTGTATCCAGCCTCACATAGAGGCAACTAGCATTGTAACATCAGTTGTATATGATCAACTCTTGTATTTTAGAGCATAGATCAAATTATTTTTTTGACATTGTCATGAGCATGGGAATGCCCACCTCATCCATACACATGTCACACTTTTATTATATCTCACCCATTGATGGGAACCAAATTAATACAAAACCAAAAGCCACCATGCCCTAGCCCTAGAAGCACCACCTCTCGATAGCAAATCTTATGATGTCCATCGGCCATATGTTGAGCTCCTGCCCTCACACATGAGGGGGCAATCTGTTAACCCAAAAATCCCTCACATAGCTCTCAATGGCCTACACCACCTAAGGACACCACCTCACAACATTCATTTCACTCTATAAGACCTTCCATTTTACCCCCACACCTCCAAAAGAGCCCAAGGATGAAGAAAAGGGCTAAAACCCACAAAAAAGAGCCCAAAATAGACCCCCAGGAGCTAAAGCCCTCAAAAAGGGGCTAAAACCCTGAATGGGGATAAATTTAGGGTAAAAGGGGCTAAAGCCTTGACCAAGGGCTTAAAACCCTAAAATCCCTTGGAAAAACTATAAAAGGAGGGCAGGGGGTCACTCTCAAAACACTCCTCACTTACCTATTGTTATGCTGCCCGTGGATACTTTGACACCTCTTGCTCTCAAAGCACCCACTCTCCCCCTCCTCCATTTCCATTTCTCCACGCCATTGCTTCCCAACCAAGAGAGAGGTTCTCCCATGAGCTAGGGCATGGTGGCCCATTTCCATCTAAGTGAGGTATAATCTCTGCTTATGCTTGTTTTTTTTTTTTACTTTCTAACCGTAATCTCTATTTGCAAGTTTTCATTGACATTGTTTGCAGGTTTAGTAGCTTAGGTTTGTTTTGCAAGTTTTGGAGGTTGAACCCTAACCCACTATGTGCAGAAGGGTTCACAAGGGCTGCATCTCCATCTTTCTTTTTGTTATTTGCTCATAGATTTAGTTTACAGTAGCTTCCATTTACTTAGTCTTGCTTAGATTGGCTTAGTTTCAATTCGCAGCTCTATTTATTTGCATTTTCATTCCATTTTTTACTATTTTTTAAGGGTAGGAACCTCCCCTTGTGCCCTATAGGCACAAGGGAGCCATTCATACCCCTGTAGTGAGGACAAATTCTCACTATAGACCCCTTCATATTTTGCTTGTATTTCTGGAAGACCTCAACAACTTTACTTGCAAGTGGTAGTGCTCTGTAATGCACATGTGCAAGCCTTATATGCCAAAGTTCATTTGGTTCTATTGAGTCATGAACCAAAGCTTGTTCTGGTTGTCCCTTCAGTTTGTATAGTCCTCGTTCTTGTTTTCCAATCACTATTGCATCATCAAAAGTCTTTCCCTTTGGCCACATAAGAAATTGGCCATCTACAAAAGCAACCCTCATTCCTTTTGCATCCAATGCGGATATGGAGAGGAGGTTCTTCTTTAGTCCTGGAACAAATAATACATTCTTCATCTTCAAATACTTTCCAGAGTCTAGTATGTAGGAGGATTCACCACTACATTTTATTAAATACTATTAGTCATCCCCAAGTTTCACCTTGTGATGTGACTCATGTTTAGATATCTTCACAAATGAATCTTTGAATCCCATCATGTGCTTGGAAGCACCATTGTCTATGAGCCAATCATTACTTCCATGTGAAACAGTTCCTGTAAGAGCGGAGATCAGCACATATTCTTCATCACTTGAAGAATCACTTTCTTGTTTGGTTCTCTTTGTGGAAGTTTCATCATCCTCTGCAGCATGAGCATAATGTCTTCTCTTGCTCCCCTTCTTCTTCTTTGAATTCCCTTTATTAGGATATAATTTGGATATGTGACCTTTCTCATCACATGTGTAACATCTAATAGTATCCCAATCTCTTCTAGAGTGATAAGGCTTACCTTTTGAGTGATGATGGTCCCTTTTGGTTTTCTTTGTGTGGGTGGTAAGAGCTTGATCTTCACTTCCCATCTTTTCTTCTCGAGCTGTTATTCGAGCTTCTTCTTGAGAGCATTCTTCCCATAGTCTGTTGAACTTGACTAACTTCTTTCTGGCACAGATCCCTTGAATGAAAGAGTCCCATGATCTAGGGAGACCATTCAAGGTGGTCATCACAATTTCTGCATTTTCCACTTCTTCATCTACAGCTTCCAGCTGTTCCTTGATATGAGAGACCCTTGTAAAGAAAGACTGAATAGTCTCAACATTCTGGATGTTTACATTCTTCAATTGGTTTCTTAGAGTCATCTTCCTGTTTATGTTCTTCTCTTCAAACAATTTGGTTAGGGCATCAAACATAGCTTTAGGTGTCTTGAGGGAGGACACCTGTGGTATGAGGTGATCCTTAATAGAATCAACAATTATTCTCTTTGCCATAACCATCTTCTTCTTATGTAAGGCCTTAGCCTCATCTCCCTCTGGAACTGGAACCTCCTCACTGATATAGGAGTCCAACTCATTTTCTTCCAGGACCAGGGGGATCCTATACTTCCAGGCTTGGAAGTTATCAGCTCCCTCAAGCTTTTAATCAAGCTTGGTATGATGAGACATCTTAGACGAAGAACCTCAAATAGAAATACAAAAGATTTATATCTTACCAAGTCAAGATGTCGGATTTGAATTTGGAGCTAAAATCCTATAGTGCTGGTTCAGTAGCAAATTAGGGTTTTGATTTTTCAGAGTTCTGTGCACCCAAATGCCTTGAAATCTATCCCTAACTTCGATTTTGTCGATGAGATCAATCCAGGCCTAGGCTCACTGAAAAATTCCTCTTCTGTGAAAAGCTATAATTTTCTGCAGTAATGTAGGGTCCAAAACTGAAAAACCTCATAATTGGATTCTGCTTCAATAGAAAGATGCGCCCTAAGGAGGAGAGTTGTTCCACCTTAGTTTTGCTGAAAATTTGTGGAGGAAGATCCATAAAGTAGGAATCCCTAGTTCCTGCAGCTGCATAGTGTCTTCTTCTTAGGTTAGCTCTCATACCGTGTTAGTTTTTCGATCATTAAGCTGGCATAACATTAGGATCTTTAACTAAGAGAATAACAAGTACAATAATCAAACACAACAGACAATGAACAAAGTTTTTATCCTTGGGGAAACCATAAATGGTGAAAACCCCACAACTTCCTCTAAGAAAGAATCAACACCAAAAGTAGAACCCAAAACAGCAAGAGATCTCCCGACAGCAGTAACCTTCTTCTTATCTAGCCCCAGTGTCTTCTCCTTCCTCAACTATGCACTACACTTGAGTGTGTATTAGTTGTACAATAAATAGAGAGTCCAACTCTCTATTTATACTAATCCCAACATGACTAAAACCCTACTAGGGCCGACCTCACTAGGAGAATCTAATAACCCTAGTGCCCCGAAACTATGGGGACTTTAACCCTTAGACAATAGGAGGGTTACCCACAATGAATTGACATGACTTGTTTACCTTATATATATCGTCTCGATAGGAACATCAGTGCATGACATGACTCAAGTACATCCTGGAATAAACATCGGGTTACAATATATAAGAAATACAAGTGAAATACATTCCGAAGTTACATATACATCAACAGCAGGGGTTACTTGGTGAGTGTGGCTTCGAATCAGAATACTCAACTACTATTTATTGTGATAATCAGAGTACCATTCAAATCTATAATGATCCAATTCAGATATAGAGAACCAAACACATTGAGATCCATATGCACTACATCAGACAGCTTGTGCATGATGGCACCATTCACCTACTCTTCTGTTCATCTTCATAACAAGTAGCATACGTCTTCACCAAATTTTTTTGTGAGAAGAATTTCAAGAATCTCAAATCACTGCTGGGGATTGCTGATCATGCTGCGAAGCATGATTGATGACAATATTTTCAAATTTTGTTTTACTGTCCATGTTTAAGGGAGGATTTTTCCCACTAGGTTTTTGCCTCTTTCCTTGGTTAAATGGACATGTAGTATGTAAAGGGTGACTAAGCCTTGTTGCTAGGCCCTATTATTTTCAAATATTTTACTCATAATTCAGGCTTAAGGGGGGGTGTTAGAATAATCAACCCATAGTTAGCTACCTTAGAAATTAATTATCTCCATTTTTGTTTTATTTGCCTAGTTTTCATATTCCGCTCTATGCAACTTGTCCTCCACATGTCCTAAATGGTCAAACTTGTTAAAAATAAGTCATGGAGCACTTGGGAAACCTATTGGAATCATTTTTGCTTTATTCCTATCCTTCCTAGTGCATATCTTCTTTTTTCTGCTTTATTGCTGCTTTTACTGAGTTTTAAGGAAATTGGGAAAGTTTGACTAGGTGAAGTTAACTTGTTTTTTGTCCCCATTATAATCCACTCTTTTCTCCTAATAAAAGCATGTATGAGTTGTCCTTCCATCACCTATTAGACTCGCTAATTGATTTTTCCAATTCGTGAGCTCCTAGACAGATTTGGAAGTTGCTTTATGCACCTATGGGGGATTTGCTTAGTTTTAGTAAGCCTGCTTTTGACCAATTCGAATGGAATCCCAATGAATTTGAATCTCTCATGTAATTATTTATTTTGGAAGCCTATAACTTCTCAAGGTTTTCTATTGTACACTTATTCAATACAGATTAGTGTTCTGCTCCATATTTAGTCTCCTTTGTGTGTAATTTGCATGTGTAATTGGGCATTTTTTGTGAGTTTAATTGTTCTAACACCTGGGTTCAATTTCCACAACCTAGGTGCCAATTTTGAATAATTTCCCAATGTTAAAGATATTTTCTTTGGTTTTACCTTGACATATACATGATCACCCATGAGGAACTCTCTAGGAGTTCTTTTCAGATCAGCATAGCTCTTTTTCCTATGTTGGGAAGATTTCAAATTTTGATGGACCTGTTTCATGGTTATCTCCATTTCCTTTAATAAATAAAGTCCTAACATTAATATATCAACAGGGATACTCAAGGAGACTGTAGTACTACACTTATGCCCATATAATATTTTGAATGGACTCATACCTGCAGAAACTTGGAAATTATTGTTATAAGCAAATTCAAGTAAGTGTAGGTACACTTCACATTTACCTGGTTTATCCATAACATACATTCTTAGAATTTATTCTAGAAATTTGTTTACTCTTTCAATATTCCCATATGTTTGTCTATGATATGCAGTAGTGAAGTTTAACTAGGCACCCAAGCCTTTAAATAAGGCTTTCTAGAAATTGACTGTAAACTTTGCTTCTCTATTTGAGACTATTACTTTCAGCACACCATGTAACTTGAATATTTCTTTCATGAAGATATATGCAATATTAACAGCTTTGTAGGTATATTTGGCAGGTATAAATTGTGTCGCTTTGCTCAATTTATCTGCCACAACCACGATGGAATCATGTTGTCTAATATTCTTGGGCAGGTCGGTGATGAAATACATACTGATTGTCTCCCACTTCCATTTTGGAATGTGTAGTGGCTGCAACAATCCTGCGGGATGTTGATGCTCTACTTTAACTTACCGACATTCAAGGAAGAAAGCTAAGTATTTAGCCTCTTCCTTTTTCATATTCATCCAAAAGAAATATTTTATGATCATGTAATCATTTTCTGATAACCTGGATGCCCCCAGTATGATATTTATGTAGTTCATCCATGACGGTCAATTTAATTTCTACAATGTTTGGTATGTACAACATGTTTTTATGTAGCAATAGGCTTTTATGCAGCAATAGGCCTTGCTGGTTGAGGCTGAAATCTGTTTTTATTCGATTTTGTTCATTTTTAGCATTGTTTTCTTTTAACAGTTGATATTATTTATCATAAATTCTAGCGCTTAGAATCTAGTTTTCTAAATCAGATTCACAACTATTGCTTGCAAAAAATAATTTTTTTTGTTTACTTAAAGCATTCGTGATATTATTGTTTTTTCCTTTAATATGTTTTATTTCAAATTCACAGTCTCTTAGAAAGGAAATCCATCAGTCTTGTCTTGCATTCAAATTACGTTGATCAAATAAATATTTAAGGATTATGTTGTCTCACATAAGTAAAAAAATTCTTCCAATTAAGTAATGTTGCCTCATTTTTAAGACGTGAATTATATCAGCAAGTTCTAAATCGTGTGTTTCATAGTCATTCTCATGATCTTTTAGTTTTATATATTCATAAGACACCACATAATTGTCTTGTAATAAGACTCCATCTAAGCCTTCATTGCAAGTGTTAGTACATACAACAAAATCCTTGAATGGATCAATAATTTTTAAGATCGGGGTGGTGGTTATTAAGTGTTCTAATTTGTTAAGAAATTTCTTGCACTTTTTAGTCAACTTGAACTTTTGACCTTTATTTTGTAATGAGATTATGGGGTAAGTAATTTTAGAGAAGACTTCAATTAAATTTTAGTAGTATCTGGTAATCCCCATGAATGATATGATATCATATACGTTCTTAGGAACCGACCATTCCATGATGGCTTTTACCTTGTCTGGATCAACTGAGATTCCATCCTTGGACACTATGTGTCTGAGGTATTGAATCTTTTCTTTGAAAAAGTCCAATTTACTGAAATTTGCATAAAGTTGTTGTTCTCTTAATATTTGGAAAACTAGTTTTAAATGTTTTTCATGTTCTTGTTCATTCTCAGAATAGATTAGTATTCATCAATGAAGACAACCACAAATTTACCTAGATAGTTACTTAAGATGTTCCACATTAAACACATGAACATAGTAGGTTTGTTTGTCAACCCAAAGGGCATTACAAAAAACTCATAGTGATTGTAACGAGTCCTAAATGTTGTTTTAAATATACCTTCATCTTTTATTTGCACTTGATTGTAACTCGATCTTAAATCTATCTTCAAAAATATAGTTTTTCTGCGGAACTCATTGAACAGATAATCTATTCGAGGAAGTGGGTATCGGTTTTTAATAGCCAATTTATTTACTTTCTTGTAATTTGTACATAATCTTAGTGTTCCATATTTTTTTTTCACAAACAAGACCGATGCTCCCCAGCAAGAGACATTTGGTCGAGTGTTCTTTTTATCAATTAGTTCTTGTAATTGTGATCTTAGTTCTGTGATTTTGATTATATTCATTCGATATGGAGATTTCAATGTTGGTACCACTTGAGGTATCAGATCGATTGTGAAGTCCATATCTTGTTTTGGAGGAACTCTGGGGACTTCTTGAAAGATATCCTCGAACTCCTTTAAAACAGGTATGTCTTTTAGTTTAGGTTTCATATCATTTAAATTATCATTCATTAAACATTATCTTACAATTTCTAACAATACTAGTAACCTTTTGTTTTTTACCTGTGGTTAACTGTCCTAGCCAAGACTTATCAAACTTTTCAGGTACTAATTTTCATAAATCAAATATTATAGGTGAAATATAAATCAAACGTGCACTCGTATGAATTAATAAAATGATAGGTTGATGGTTTATCATACCTTCAATTTCTACCATAGAGGTTTGGTGTTCTGCTTGTCGATTTTTCAGTGTAGTGCAGATTCTGGGCATGCGCCATGCCATGTCTCCAACTGTTACTACTTCTTGTATATAATGTACATTAAAATTATTTTTCCTTACTGGTAAGTATTTAAAGTAGTGCAGTGCTCCACACTCCCATAATTTTATAGGTTCTTTTTGTGCTGAGTTTTTCTTAGGAACATCTACAGGTTCCTTTATAATAGAGTTTCGGGGTTTAAATTTTTTATAATTATTTCCCTGGTACCCGCTATAGTTATTCCCTGAATTCCGATGAAAAATATTTTGTTTCTTTTTAGGATCATAATTATTGGGTCTTTTATTCTTCCAAGCAGGCACGGTTTCCCTTTTATTTTTATTCTCGTTGTAACAAAAGTTTTCCTTCCTCATCGCTTCTTGTAGCGGTTTAGATTGTCATATTCAATCCATTCTTTAAACATGAGCAGAAAACATCTGAGGAGCTGTTCTATCTTTGGATTCTCATAAATTATGTAGGGGACATAGAAAAGTAAGCTTAAAAACTTACTACATAGTTCTTTCATTATCATGGACCCTAGCCTTAGTTCATAAAGCTCCTTAGCTTTTTCTTCATAATATTGTTTAGATAATTATTTTATTTTATACATTTTCTTAAAAAATTTCCAGGTTGCAAAGATTTATTTTATACCCTTAAATTTTGTTATGTCTTGCCACCATGTATCTTCCTTTTCGGTCAGATTATAGATGGCCATTATTTCCTTCAATTCATCTGAATAATTATATATTTGGAAGTATTTATTCATTGCGAAAAGCCATAATTCTTCCTCTTTGCACTTCTCAATTTACCCATTAAATATGGGTGGTTTATTTTTTTTTAATTCCCCATATATTTGCTCATAGGGTCTATATTTTTTCTTCTTTTTATTATTCTCACTGCTTTCGCTTGACTCTTGTGATTTTCTGTGGTGTTTAACTGACTCTTCACTTGAAGCGTCAGGGTTATACTTACAAAATTCCAGCTTTCTACCCTTACGTTTATTGTACGGGGCAGTTTTAGATAGTTCCTGCTTAGATTCTTTATTTTTACCTTTTTATTCATTATGGATTTTTGCTAACATGATAGTGTTCAATTCTTATTAATCCTTCAAAATTGGCTCGTTATATTTCTTAACCTTTCTTAATTCAGATCTTAGTTCGTTAATAGTATGTTTGAATTCATATTTATTGTCCCTTATGATACCCTCTTCATCATTTAAAGTTTGTTCTAGGCACCGTTCCTCTTTTGCAAACATTCCCGCATCTGCCATATTTTCTACAAAATATATTTGTACTTCTCGTTATTGTGTGTAAGAGAATAAAAAAAAATGAACAATATTTATTATTATCTTTTCTTTAGCAACATTCCAAGTTTATTTTAGTGTTGATTCTAATATATAATATCACGTTGTTTACATTAGAAAAATTTGATGAAAAATATGGCCAGTTCCTTCGGGAACCTTCAGCCACACTCCCTTAGGTGATGTGCTTCAGTTAACTTTGTTTATTTAATTTTTTTTCTTTAATTTAGGCTGGCCTAGCCAAAGGCATGGGAGACTATTCTTGTCTTGACCCAGCCTGTCATTTGACTTGAAAGTGTTATTTATATGGCTTGGAATTATCATAGATGTACGACCTACCCCTATGTATGAGACCTAAGGTTTGTAAAATCATGTTTTCCATGCATATATTTATTGGTTTGAATATAAAGATGAGGTTAATTAGCCAATGAAGAACAATATGGTTTAATGCATTTGAAGAGAGTTTAGACCTCCATGGCATAATTATTATCATGCATGTGTTATGGGTGTTCATGGTTTTCAGATCTATAATTTACGTGTTGATACTATTAGTTATGCTTATAACAAGGTTCTATTATTATAATAAAAAGGGTGATTGGATTTGTTGATCGTAGCGCTAAATTCATGGTTATGCAACATTTAAATATTTTAAGGGTTTAAGGGTTACCCTAAATCTTATGTTAATACTACTTCCCAAACATTAGGGAAGGGAAACGATTAGCCATGACCTCGATGGAATTAGTCCAACTCCACAATGGAATTAGTCCCAAACCCATACATGAAGGTTTGTATAAAGTCAAACTATTATGGTTTCTGTACTAGTGTTGACCCATAAGTTCTAATGTTTTTTGTTTGGCATATGATTATGGTTACAGTCTCGCATTGATTTATAATATAGTGGTAAATTACACAATAACCAATATTGATTTGTAATTATTGTTGTAATAAACCTGTCCATGCACTTTTGTTGGAACTTTTGCGGTTTCTAATGAATGGCATGGTCTGGCTGTGAGTTGACAATGCAACCGGTCCCATGATGTAGTATGGGACTTCATCTTCCCTTCACATGGAAAATGAGAATGACGAGAGAAAAAGGGCTTTGTAAAATGGATTTCACTTGGTCTGTGGATGTGTTAATGTTGTTTGGGTTGTTAGAAGTTTGATCGAGGGCTGAACTCTACAATTTGTGGTTTCTTCCATGAAATTTTCATTGTGCTTACCAGTTCTAGTTGTGTTCTGAGGTGGAAAAAAAATATGGAGTTTATTTTTTTGGTGGCCCCGTTCGTCCAAGCTCCAACATACCATCAAACATGACCATCTGGTGTTTGGTTTGTGTTAGCAGGTAAGAGTACAAAAACCTTGCTACAAGTCTAGTTTTTTCAAACGATAGACTTGGTTTCTTCTAGACTGATAAAATTTTATTTCTTTTTTTGTAGACCTAGAAGGATAAGGGCTCTTGGAGGAGCTAACCCTTGACCACCCATAACCAACATCATAAGACGCCTCTATAAGTAACTCAACCTCAAATATTAATAAAAGTTTTTACATTTCCTTCTAGGTTTAATAATGTTGACCTGCTTTTGTTTGGCAGTTGCAGGACCCAATGGCAAGGTCATGAGGTTTCCATCGATGGTTGCAACTCTAAGATAAGTTTCTTATTCTTTGTGTTAAAGGGTTCTTGTACAACTTTCATTGTTGAAAATATTGAGGGTGTTTTCCTATGTAATAATTTGGTTTAAGGATACCATCTTCGATTGTTTTACTTCCTGTCGATTGTTTAAACCTATTATTATTTGTGTTTATGTAAAGATTCATTTTTCTCTTTGAATGAACTTCTACATAATTCTTGTGCAGCAATGGTAGCCATTGTGAAATGGTCTTACAACCATCTCGACTACTTAAACAAATTGGATTGGTATGTTTTTAAAGATTAAGTGAGGGTTGTATGTGAACCCTTAGGCACCATCTAGGACGATCTCATGGCCACATCTCCTTTTGATTACTACTTTTATGTATGACATAGTTTTTATTAAGGATGTAAGGTGCAGTGGTGGACTCTCTTATGAGTTCTTATGACCATATTGAAGTGGTTTGTGAAAAAGATATAGTTCATGGGTTACGATTTTAATTATGTCATGTGTTAGACTAGACCCATCGTTCTTTGTGTGCATGGAGCTTGACCCACGAATACTTCTATTTAAAACAATACAGTTTTGATTTATATTTATGTTCTTTTTAATAAATGTATGGGACTCATTCCCATAACTTTTGTGAGTATGGGTTTCCAACTTTAGAGCGCCCGAGGGTATTCCTCTTTGTGAAACATTGCTACTACTATGCAGTTGTTTTAGCATAGCTTCATATAACTCGGCTTGGCAGCCATGTTGTGGTTTTTTCACAAAACGATGATCCTACTGTAGTAAGAAGTATTGAAATTTTTAGTGTAAGTAACTGAATGAAGATTTGTCTTGAATATTGCATTGGGTATCCCAATGGATCCGATCCTAAGATTATTTAGAAAAGGAGTGGAAGTTATAACTAATGGTTTGATGCGCAAAGTGGATTTACCTATGGTGACTGACCTCTGTTCTGATAATATATTTGATAATAATTTATAATTCAGTTTCATAGATTGTATGTTAGTTTTTTTTATGAAAAGTACCTAAAATGGGAAAAGTTAGGATTTTACAAACCATCATTTTATATGTTGTAACCTTAAGGGATTTGATCCTGTGATTGGTGATGTGAATATATAATAGATCAAGGATTTTAAAACACAAACTTTTAGATATGCTAGAAAGTAAAAATATATATAATTATAATACTTAGTTAAGGATCTTTGATCCATGAACTGGTTCTGTTTGTAGAGAGATTTTAGTATATGCTTAATACTGACTTGTTTCCTAGTCATACTATTAGGAATATTAATTAGAAGAAGTTCGGTTTGAGATAAAATATTACAGATATAAAAGCTCACATTAGTTAATATACATTAGATATTTTTAGATAAACATTACCTAACTTAGAAACATGTGCTTACTTAAAAGGATGCAGATCTATTGTGATATTCATACATTATGAGTCTAGTTGCTAATTCATCTTTAAAATGCAAAGAGGATACATGGGATGATGCATAACATTAATATTGAATATTGTTAATTTGTAATGAGAAGTTGAACATATGCTACTTAAATGGATTTTATCTGTAAGACTAGGCCCACCAAATACATATCTATACATATAATGAAAAATCATAATTTATTAGAAGTCCATTAGCAAACTTGAAATTCAAAATACAGAAGTAAAATGATCTAGAAAATGATGCATCTAAGAAATTACAGTTAAATATAAATAACTCTATGTTACTGACCAGATTTACTCCATTAGCATAATACACAAATACAATATTAGATTAGTTGAAATTACAGAGTTTAGCTACTACATATATAGATAATTATAATCTGCAACATGAAAATGTAAAGTAGAAACATGGCACCAACGGTTTGGGAAAACAAGAGTGGAGATGTCGTTCTTCCCAACCAACTCCAGGAGCAACCAAGTTACTTTCTCCAAAACCCCCGAGGTTGTTCGTTGAGACACAAGAGAAAAATATCAACGCACCATCTCTTTCATTTCACAGATGTTTAATCCCCATCCATCGATAGCCTCCTATTGCTCATGGACATACTAATTTATGTTATTCTACCTAGGACTTGGTCATTTATGAGCCTCATGGTCTTTAGCACTCAACTAGGATTTGTGACCTGATTTTAGGGGATGATGCATCGTGCATTGCGAGTTCTCACTCAGTGTTTCTTTCCACTTGTATTTTTTCTCTTGTGGGTCAGCAAACAATCTTAAAGATATATATCCACTCTTATCTCCCTTAAAGATATTTTATTGAATAAAATTGTTTTGATTACAAAATTGTTTTGATTATAAATTGTTTTCAGTGCAATTAATAATAATAATTAATTATGAGGGTGTTACATTAGTATAGTTATGGCCACGAACTATATTGTTGATGTTAAGTTGGACTTAGATGCTTTCATTGTAGTTAATGTAAATTACTTGGTAAAATTGGCCTCATAGGTCTCGAACCCTTAGCATGTGCTAAAAGTTCGTATAAGGGGTGTTAGTTTGATTTTATAGTTATAATGAATCACTCATTTCATTATGTGAAAATTTAACACTAAAACGTTTTTGGGAAATGATAAGGCTTTTGGCTGTGAGATTGATACTCAGCACATTTCTAGAACAAAAATCCTTTCAGCTGCATAAACTTTATATTGAGTAAATTATTAATATGTGTTTCCCTATTTTGGTTCTCGAACCCGAGATGGAAGTCTTTGTGTTTTTGGATTAGATATGTTGTTTTTGGAAAAGAGTTTGTTTGAAAAATGGATTTACTGTGTTTAAAAATATAAGTAAACCCTAACTGTAAAAGAAGTTCAATGTTTGGCTAAAATGATGATAGCTATGTTTTTAACTTTTTGGTTAACTTTGTAATATTTATAAAAAAAATATGGAATACTAATTGTTTATTATTTCTGTATAATACATAATACTAGGTAAAACTATATATAATACAATGTTTAAATAGAAATACGGGACAATCTATAAATTCTACTATGAAAAACTATTTATACAATAAAATTCATTTCTCCTTATAATCTACAGAAATAAACCTTTCCTATCTTATTTTGAAAGCAAATAAGAGTTTACAAACTCTTAACATTTATGAAATTTTTCATAATATAAATTTTTTTTTTAAGATAAAACTCTAGAACACTATAGAACTTATTAACTTTTGATGTGGTAAAACATACAAAGAAGTCGGTTCCTCCCAATCGTCTCTTGAAAGCCGCCAAGATTACTTGATTTAGGACCCCTAAGCCTATTCACTGAACCACTAGAATGAAGATACCTTGTAGAGGCCTATTCTTTCCTCTCTGTAACTTAGAATTCACACTTGCAACAAAAAAATATTAGAAATTCACTTTAGCTTTCCCCTCATCAAATTTCATCTTCTGTTCCTAAATTTTTAGTTTCAAGAAATCCACAAATTCCAATCTCTAGAAATGTAGTGAGCTACCTTCTCATTGGATGGGTATTTATATGCTTTCCTAGGTCTTTGGGTCAGTTTTGTAATTAAATGAGCCACCTTCTCATTTCCTCCTTTCTTGGGAACATGACCAGAATTATAGGAAAGTTGCCTCTTAGAATAGCTAGCAAGTGAATGTTGTTGTTTCCATTTTCAAATTTGCCTCCTACACAAGATCATTCCTCCTAGTAGGTCAGTAAACACTCTTCAATAGTCTTCTTTGGATAGGTGTACCTTTTTTTAATTATTGAATAATTAAATATTTCATTTACAACCATCTTTGACCATCATTTAAAGTAATGTATTTTCATAACATAATTTTTTTTTCAGTTCTAGGTAGGCTACATAGATAAATTTAGTAAGGAACCTGTAATCACTGTTGGGAAAATAGAACTGAAGATGTCGTTCCTCCCAACCAACTCACAGAGCAGCAAAAATGTACTTGCTACAGAACCCCCGAGCATGTTGGCTAAACCATAAGGGAAAATTTTAATCAATGCAACATTTTTTTGCATCAATAGGTTATTTCCCCATTCATCACCACCCTCTTTCTTATTCGATGGGCATACTATTTTGTAGTATTTTCCTTGGAACTTGGTCATTTATGATCATTCTTCTCTTTAGTGCTCCACAAGGAGTCTTGAACTTATTTTGGGGAAGATGCCTCCTGTAAAATACCCCAAATACTTGAATAGATTCTCCAGGTGGGAAGTTTAAATTTACTTCTCTATATACATTAATCACACCAAATAAATTTAAAATTGTTGTTTACTTAACCATAACCATTCTTTTTAATATTAAGAATCTACAAAATACAATCACTGTAATGCTAATCTATATAAGCAAATATTATTGAAAATTATAATAAGGTACAGCTATTACATTAGTCACAAAACTATCATTTGAATGAGATAATGATTACACATTAACCTTATCTTTTAATTGTGGCTAAAACCCTCCATAACAAGGTAATATACTTTGTACTTGATCTTGTGGGTGCAACCATCAGAGATGAGACACAAGTCTCCTCACTGGAAAAAAAAAAAGGTTTGATATTGTTTAGGTGTTAAAATAAGCTAATTAAAAAATATGCAGATATAAAATTGATTTACTCTACAATATCTTTCGAGAGTTATCCCAATTCCTTTCCACCATAGGGACATATATTCTACATCCACCACTTGAAGTCATTTAACTCAACATACATATTACTATATATCAGCATATAAACACAAGAAAACGGGTTTCATAATAAAATTAAAAACAAGATAAATTAAATCCATAAACAAAGGTAACCATTATAGATACATCTTTAATCTGACTTTAGCTTAGGTGACTAAAAGTGTGTCTACAACTTTCCTCCTGACCATAGGATTAATTTGATGTATTTTTCTCGTCCAAAGGAACTCCTAAGCTAGGCACCGAATCAAAGGTTCAAGGTTATAAACAAAAACTATCCAAGTTTCACGTTAAGATAGTATTGTAATCAAAGGGATACTTGGTCTATGAGTATGAGACTTAAAATTCTTAGTCGTCATAATATTTTTAAAACCATTAAGCATGACTAATCCCCTAAACAAAAGGGGCAATGCCTCCATATTGCTTAATTGGATGGAATCTACCCAAAATTCCAAAGTGTAATTCCATTAGTAAAAATAAGCTATTCTACAATTTATAACAACCAATTTCCCTACCATTATTTATACTACGAAACATTTATAAATTACCCATTACATTCAAGAGGATAAGTTCATAAACTACTTCATTGGATATCCATATAATAATATAGGTATCTTCCCTTAGCTAGTGCATTTATATATATATTTACCTCTACGATTATACCATTTACTATCAAAATCCTTTCATCATTATGGAAATATATGAATTTCTTGACATTTAAAAAGTATAATTAAAAATAAATAAAATAGTCATAGTGATTGAGGCTTTATTTTTAATGTAGCATTTGAAAACTCGACTAATTACAAAGGTATTATCATAGCATATTAATGCTTTAGAAAATATTATAAATGCATCCAAAGAGAAACCAAAGCATATCTCATATCATATTAGATTGAAGGTTCAAAAGTCAATTCCACTCCTTAACAAAATCACACTCCACTTCCTTAGTTCGCAGACATTGGGTTTTGGATATTTATATAAATGATTAAGAATGTGTTTCTTATAATTAGTCGCACGAATCAATTCTATAATTACAGAATCAGATACAACATATATTCAAAAGGAAAATGTAAGAGGCCAATGTATAATTCCGTATTTGGATCCAAAATATATCTGAAAGGAAAATCACAGGAATCCATAAAGTTAATCCAAGGCATGGATCTAATTCCAAAACACAAGCAGCAGTCATAAATGCTCAAAACTTATCAAAAAGTAGGAAATAAGTTCATGGATAGAATTTATCAAATCACAAGCACAAAACATTGTTTAGATCATTAACTCAATCTAAAACTAAATCGTAGGAAGTCAAATGAGATCTACAATATCACCCTTAATCTCATATCCATAAGTCGTACACAGTCAAATGAGATCTATAATATATAACTTACTCTCATATCTAGAAATCGAAAGCAGTCAAAATTAGATCTATAATATCAAACTTAATCTCATATGAAGAAATCACAGGGTGTCAAAATGAGATTTATAATATCAAACTTAATCTGATATCCAGAAATTACATGCAGTCAAACTAAGTTTTATAATCTTAAAATTAATCTCATCTCCATAAATCGCAGGGAGTCAAAATGAGATTTATATTATTAAACATTAAACTCATTTCTGAGATCACAGGAAGCCAAAATGAGATTTATATTATCGACATTAAACTCATCTTAGAGATCACAAGAAGCCAAATGAGATTTATATTATCAACATTAAAATCATCTCAGAGATCCGAGGAAGAAAACATGAGATTTATATTATCAAACATTAAACGCATTTTAGATATCAAAGGCATCCAAAATGAGATCTACACATATTTAGATACAAACTATATATAGTAACCATAACATGTAAATAATATAACCATCATTTTTAACTTTTAGATATGTAAAATATATACAACTATCGTCTTCACTTAAATATTATATGATCGTTCATAGGGAGAGATCCAATACAGATTCATAGGTCAAACCTTAGTCATTTGATGAAAACACACATCAATTCCTCCCAGATGTAGATTCATTTCTCACGATCCTCATGTAACACCCTGGTTTTGACCCCGTTTGCATGATGTATATATTGTAATTAATCGTGGCGAGGGGCTAAAGGAAAAAGCCCCACCATCGATTTGTTGTGTATGTTTCGGTAGCGAGGATAGTTGTCGATGGTATGTCGTACTATCCAGCACAGTATAGTTTGGCATCATGTAAACGCGCACATCAATTAAAAAAAAAACACAACCAGCTACTGCAGTGCAACGTTAAAATGAAAAGGGCATGATTCCAAAGGATAAGGGGTGGGGGATGTCAAACCTTGGCCAATGGGGTAAAAAGCCATGTGTCATCTTCCTTTGTTTTATTTTCCAACCACCTACATTAAGAATTGTTGCCGATTAGTTGAGGCAGTTATTGTTTTGGGAGTGGGTGTGGCAGGACTATCAGTCCTTGCCTACACACACACTCCACTCATGTTTGACTTACGAATGGCAAAGAAACCACTTCCATCACTCCCGCAGACCACTACTCTCTCCACGATAGTGCTGAAGCTCTCACGCACTTCCGATCGGCATTCTTTTTTTTGTTGTTTATCCTCATGCGCAGGCTGGGATGCTCATGCAGAGAGAGAAATTATGTTTTCTCCCATGCATAGGATTCTTCATTTGTTTTCCTCACGCAGAGGGATGATCGCTCACCTTATCCTCACACACAGAAATTTTCCTGGTTTTCGGACTCACACAGCGAGATGGGAGCTGTACGTTTTCATGCACGATTTGCTGTGGAGAGCCATCTTCTACACTCAAGGACTGTGTTGTGGCCTGTGTAACTCTTTTTCCATTGCCTAGTTGTCCAAGACAGACTACTTTCTATCCTCATGCTGTGATTTCGTTTGCTGGTTGTATATGTTGTTACATTTGGGGTCCGGTGCAAGTTTTCCCTCACGCACAGACTGTTTGGAGTCATTTTCCATGTGGTGAGCTGTGCTCACTAATTACACTCTGGGGGTCTGCGTATGTGCTTCCCCTGTCTGGGATGAGAATTGGACCTTTTCATATCTAGGAGGGATTGCTGTGAGTTTGTTTTTTGTCACGTTGCTGCTGTTGGTAAAGGCGTGACTGTTGGCTTCCCCTCTATTTTGGGACTATGTATGGTGGCCATAGTTTCACTATGAAGTTGTGGTTGTTGCTCTCCTCTTGGTTTGGTTTGCTGTGGATGCAATCATCTTTTGGGTGTTGTTGCTGAGTTGTTTTGACCACGCTAGGGCCAAGAACAACCGTGGAGTGTGGTTGGACTTGAGCTGTGTTCACCGTATGTTTGGGATTGTCAACCGGTCGTCTTGCCTTCTTCACAGGGCTGTGAAGGGATTGTGTTGCTGCGGTATGCAGTGGTTGGTCTTTGGACTGTGGGCTTGGCCGATTGGTTGATGGCCTGATAAACCCAACTGTGTTGGTTTGCTTCTTTGTGAACCATGGCTATGTGTAAGCCTGCATTGACCCTTACTCCTTGAGGAATCATGCCCAGCTCGGGGTTGGCAATGTTGCTGAGAAATTGATGAGCACGCTGGCCTATGGTTGGGTGGAACGTTGCAGCGACGTAGCTAGTTGCGGGGTGAATTCTTCATCAAAGATAAGTACTGCTGCTTTTCCGTCTCTGCAATTATATCTATTGTTATATGAATTATGATGAGCATGTGAATGCTGGAATGTATATGTTGCTTCCGCTGAATGTTAAATGTTGTGTTACTGTGTATGCTTGTATGTTTTAAGCTACGACAATGTTTACTTCACTGTATGTGTGTTTGCTTCCGTTGTATATTGATGAATTATGAATCCTTGTAAGATGGATTATGCACCTTAACATGCATCCTTGTATGCGTTATGATAAGTTTTTAATTTCAGCATGTATCTTTGTTCATGTTCATGTTCATGGGATCTATGCCCGGTTGCATTGGTGTCCGTCGCGTCCTCTCGTTGGTGTGAGGGTCGGAGACGTGACAGTTAGTGGTATCAGAGCTCATGTTGCAGCATGGGCCTAAACGGACCACCAAGGTACAGTGACAGAAGCAGAATTGCCTTCTACCCAGCAGAGATCAGAGATGGATAACATAAAAATTTGTTGAAAACTTTCTTTATGTGCCGAGCTCATCAGGTCATCGGAGAACTAAATGGTAAGTTCCTCCGATACATTGGAAGGTGTAGTCGAGAGGCCATCCGACGAGGCGTAGCATCGGAAAAGAATTTTTGAAAAATTTGTCTAAGTGTTTGAGCCATTGGAACACTTAGCAGAATTGACTTCCGATGCAGCAGAAGAGTTAGTGGAATGGACTTTCGATGTGGCAGAAGACCGAGGCAGAAGCATGCCCGATGGGAATAGTTGGAAGGAAAATCACGGAAATTTTCTAAGCGCTTTGATGTCCGTTAGAAGAAATTAGCTGATCGAACACCTGCCGTTGCGAATGGAGGAACAGCTAAGCATCCGACGGGTAAGGCCTCCGACAGCCGACGCCGTAAAGAAAGAAGTTTAAAATTTTTCTAAGGAAGAAATCGTCGACTATCGGAAGAATGAAGTTCTTCGTGCATCCGTCGTTGCGGAAGACAAATGCACTACTCTCCCGATGTCAAAATACTACCGACGCTGTGAAAGAATTTAAAAAAAAAATCTTCTAAGTAAAGAATTCGTCGGCTAATCAGAAGAAAATAGCGGTTCGAACGCCCGCTGTTACGGAAGTCTAGATCACTAGATTTCCGATGTGAAAAGCCTGCCGATGCCGATCGGGTCATGCCACAGTAGATTTGGCCACCGATCGAAAGGAGATAGAGGATGACGAGCCACCATTGTGGCTGTTGATGGAACTTCCTTGCCGACGAAAAAAAAGAAAGAAATCTGAGCTGATCAAGTGGCAAAGAAAGAAGAAAGGGAAAAATTTTGAAAAAATCGGCTAAAGTATGGAAACCGTCGGCAAGTTTCGCTGTTTGGGTAGCCGACGCGGTAGCAAGAATCGGAATAAAATAGAAGATGAAGCTATCTATGTAGTAGAAGAAAAGAAGAGAAGTTTCGGAGGTGGAAAACGGAGCAATAGTTTCGGCCGAGATCTTCCAAAGATCACCGAAACGTCGGAAGAGGATAGTTGTTTGAGGATCCGATGTGGAGACAAGAAGAAGAAGAAAAATTGAAAAATTGAAAATTTTTCTAAATGTAGAAAACGTCGAAAGAATTTAGAAGATTGGAGCACCGACACGTCGGAAGAAATTAGAGGATCGGTCTGCTGATACGTCAGAAGCCAAAAAAGGATCGGCCCGAAATGGTGGAAGAAGTTAGCTGTTTTGACAGCCGAAACGTCCGACTGATAGTCGGAATAAGATCCGATTCTGCAAGGGGAAATTCTGAGTTTTCAAGTGGTATTTTTTAGAATATTGCAGGGGTTTTTCAGTGAAATTCTTAGTAATCTTTTGGTAGCTTCAAGGCTAAAAAGGAGAAGAAAAATCCTAGGTGGCTAAAGTTGGCACCCAGACCAAAATACAAGTTGTGCGTTTTGCCTAAAACTGGTGAAAACCTTCATTTTTAGAAGTGGTGTAGTTTCCACACCCAAGGTCGGAATGAGGCATGTGGATAGGCATTGGAAAGCTTATCCAGTAGGGAACAAGGGAAAGTCACCAGAATCTAAACATGGAGCAGCAAAGTGCTAATGATGGCCGCTGCTATCAAATGGACAAATCTGGACAGTTGCATGCCTAGAGGTAGCCAGGACTAATAAGTCAAACCAGCTGTTGTGTGGAAGAGTAGTTCCATGCAAGGATGAAAGACTTGAAAAGGGAAGTTTTCCTTAAAACCCTAACTTGCTGATTATAACTACATTTCCTAAATTTTATGCATGAAATACATGAGAATATGCTTTGCATACATAGGATATTAAGGATTATACATTTATAATAAAACACTAATGATAGTTATTGCATTGGTGTTTGCATTAGTGGGAAAAACCAACGAAGACATGGACCTAGCTAAATATGTTTCTGATGCTGATGAATGTGACTAGAAACCCTATGGAGAAAGGGATAAAGCAGCAAGTCCATAACAAAAGTTGGTGAGCAAATTTTGCAATCTCCTGCAAGGACCAACCAAATTGGTCATGCCATGGGTGTAAGTAGGACCCATGCAGGTAATGGTTTAATTATGACAAACTCCAAGAATTGGTAAAGGTAAGAGACCTCATACCATGTGGATATTTGAATACAGAGAGGTGTCATGCCTATATATATTGATTGAGCTTAGTAGCCTAAGGAAAGTAGGTATTTATGATCCTAATTATAGTAATGCATCCTATATGAAGTAGTCATGGTTAGGCCATGCATGGTATGTGGAATGCATAGTATTCCTGAATCAACACAAGGTAGCATTGAATGGATATGCATTAAGAAGATTTTATGAATCTTGTAGTCATGCATTGAACAGATGCATATGAAGGGTGTGAGTGACTGATTGCATAAGTATAGGGCAGAATGTTGTGATGTATTGCATGAGTGCATTGAGATGAGTGCATGTGATATTATGAATGACTAATGACTGAAATGATGAATTGATGACAATTCAGGAACCATTTCAAAGGTTGTTATGAATGCAGGATAGTCATGATCAATTGGCTGCCAGAAATGCTCTATGGAAGAGCAAGGTGGTACAAATGATACGCTTGTGAAGTAAGGAGTATCTAAACATTTCATTTAATTGCATGAATGATGTGACTATGCCTTGCAAATGTTAGTATGATAATGATTGCATGAAGTAAATGAGTTTTGGTAATATTGATGTGACTAACAGATGGAAGTATTCGAATGTTATAAATTCTGAAAATGCTTCAGTGATGGTTGTAGCAATGAAAAGGTTATATGCATCCAGACTTACCAAGTGTTTGGTTGATTGAAGCTCATGTTTCAAGTAGATTATTTAGAGCATGGAAATGAGAGTAAGACCATGACCAATGCCAGAATCTACCATGTGAAAGAGCCGAACCTTATGAGAAGAGTCTCATGGCTGTGAAAATAGTTGGTATGCATAATGGGTTGTTAAATTTGAATTGTAAATTTCAGATTTAAGAAATTGTTGACGACTACTAATCACTGTTGGCTTGAATAAGATTGTGTCAGGAGGACGCATGGTAAGTGGGTACTCATGATAGGCTAGTAAGCATAAAATTATAATGGGCATAGTAGTGTTGTTTACAAGAGACCCACAATTGAGGATCACCTCATTGCTAAGCAAATTAATTTCTGTAGTAGACAGAATTGCAAATTCTTATTGAATTTGATTACTAATGTCATTGCTTGGTTATGGAACAATCAATTTGGATTGTATTATCAAATAGTGATTGGCTGTTTGGCTATTTGATGAATGTGCCAGGGGTACACATTGCAGGAAGATCATGTGTGATGGCCTGCCGGAGCCAAATTTTATGGGGAGGTTTTTCCTTATCTTGGAAATGGGGTTTGGGTGAAACACCATTGGGCATTTTGGAAATGTCTCATCTGCACTGCATGTTTGGTAGTAACATGAGTGAGATGGTATAAATTATGCCGGTAAGACATGTGTGGATATGAAATGTAAAAAGGAGTTGGGATGGCTAACCGAGGGACTGTTAACTCAGAGAAGGAGCCCCCATCCCTCCTTAACAAAGGAATACTGCGTCGGCAAATGGATAAGTGTTCTGTGACCCTTGCTAAGAATATGCATTTTTAATTGTTAAAAATTCCATATGCAGAACATGTTTTGATGTTAATATCCATTATGACCGATTTGCTTGAGTATGAATAGGGCTTACGTGGCACACACGGGGAAAGGGTGCACAGTTTTCCGATGTCAAGTCATGAAAGGGTTTTCAATATTGATTACACCCTAGGGAGTGGGAACACTCCTGGTGTCTTAATAGTTGATAGTGAATGATATGAAATATGATTACCGTCTTAGAGAAATAATACTGATGAGTTTGCTTATATTGCTTGTGTTGGCAGGTTAAATAGATGTAGTTGGGTGTTGCATCCAAAAGGTAAAAGGTTGTTGTGAGGGGTTGTAGAGTAAGGGTTATTGCTGGTATAAGTGTATGTTGGGTTGTGATATGCATGAGGATCCATAGTAGATCCTAGACCTGGAAATAGTTGTGGTAAAGTTCCAAGCCCAGTTGACATGAGAATGTATTGGCTGGACATTAATTATTTGAGGTTGTGGGGTAGCCTAAGTGCTGACCTAACATCCAAGCCCATAGGCGATCCCAAGGCTTGCCAAGCGAAGTAGGATCCTGTGGACGAACGAGGAAACGCACAATACAGATAAGTATTGGATTATTTTGCTTATGAATATGCCTATGTGTATGATTTGGTTATGATGTTTTAAGCTCTTGTTCTAGAGATAAAACCAATGAGAATAAACTAAACATGTGAATCTATTCAATGTTTGGATATAGGTATCACTGGAAGCGAGGACTATGAGAGCATCCTAGGGGTACATGTGGACATGTGACTGTCCTGGAAAGCTCGGAATGAGCGGCAATGAAAAAGGTGCTAGTGACACCGTGAGGTTCCTAGTAGTTGAGACAAACCATGTCGAGAGACTCCACGGTTTTGAGGACTAGAATAGACCGAAGACACTAAGTGTCATGACCAAGAGTGATTGGTCCAGCATTCACGGTGAAGTGAAAGAGGCTGAGAGTGTGAAAAGCCACCACAGTGGTGTGGGTTCCAAGATGGGGCAAAACAAAGAGGGGAAAAACTCTTGCTGCTCTCTCTCTTGCCTTTTGATTATATATACATATATATTTATGCATTGTCAAAAAAAAAGATTTTTGAATGCATGTATGACTGAAAATGGAATGTGTGTTTTGCTGAAGGTAAATTGTGAATGCTGGAGTGGTTAATTCTCTGCCCAAGGATGGACATGAATGAGCTCATGTGCCTATTGGGGAAGGCATGAAAAATATGAAAGCCTCCTTGATGAGACTTGGACTGTCATGCCAATTGGGTAATTAACTGACTGATTTTAATGTCTATATTATGCTTGGTCTGATAGAATTTTGATGGTGCATTTCACAAGTGAGAAAAGTGAAACTAGGTGGTGCACATTGATCATGGCAACAGATAGAAAGTAGTTGGACTTGGCTGGAAGTATCCTTCAAGTGATTTCCAAGACCCGAGAAAATCTTGGGGAGATGCTCAAGATATAGAAAAGGAAGAATGAAATGAACCACCAGATTTTGCAAGACTCTATTGGTTTGCAAAGGGAGGTGAAAAGCCTTCTGGGAGAAATCGGAAAAGGAAAGGAAGGTGGATTAGAGATGGGACAATCGTTCAAGCGACCCATTGGGAAACAGTCCAAGCCTGAAGGCTCAAAGGAAATTGAGCCGCCAAAGATGAAGCAGCCAGTGAAATGCTGGGAATGCGGAGGACATCATTTACGCTGGGACTTCCCAATGAGGGAACATGATGAGGGAAATAGCTGCAAAGTTCCTAGACTTCAAGATCAGTTGGGAGTTGAGAACCAGTAGGAAAAGTCCATCGAAGTCGAGGGGCTTGGTCTTGAACGTTCAAAGTAAACGATTGAATGTGGGACAGGTCTACAAAAAAAAAAAAAAATTTGAAATTTTGATGTGCAATTGTATATGTATTGTATGTGTATTCTTATGTAATGAAACACTGAGGATGGTGTTATTCCAAGGGGGATGGGAATGTAACACCCTGTTTTTGACCCCATTTGCATGATTTATATATTGTAATTAATCATGGTGAGGGGCTAAAGGCAAAATCCCCACCATCAATTTGTTGTGTATGTTTCGGCAGTGGGGATAGTATCCGATAGTATGTCGTGCTATCCAGCACAGTATAGTTTGGCATCATGTAAACGCACACATCAATTAAAAGTAAACCACAACCAGCTATAGTAGTGCAACGTTAAAATGAAAAGGGCATTATTCCAAAGGATAAGGGGTGGGGGATGTCAAACCTTGGCCAATGGGGTAAAAAGCCATGTGTCATCTTCCTTTGTTTTATTTTCCAACCACCTCCATTAAGAACTACTGCTGATTAGTTTAGGCAGTTATTGTTTTGGGAGTGGGTGTAGGAGGACTGTCAGTCCTCTCCTACATGCACACTCCACTCATGGTTGACTTCCGAATGGAAAATAAACCACTACCATCACTCCTGTAGACCACTACTCTCTCCATGATAGTGCTGAATCTCTCACGCACTTCCGTTCGGCATTCTTTTTTTTTTTGTTTATCCTCACGCGGAGGATAGGATCCTCACGTAGAGAGAGACATTCTATTTTCTCCCACGCACTGAATTCTTCATTTGTTTTCCTCATGTAGAGGGATGATCACTCACCTTATCCTCACACACAAAAAATTTCCTGGTTTTTGGACTCACATAGGGAGCTGGGAGCTGTGCGTTTTCACCCACGATTTGCTATGGGGAGCCATCTTCTATGCTCAGGCACTGTGTTGTGGCCTGTGTAAGTCTTTTTCCGTTGCTTAGTTGTCCAATACAGACTGTTGTCTATCCTCATGCTGTGATTTCATTTACTGGTTGTATATGTTGTTACATTTGGGTTCTGGTGCAAGTTTTCCCTCACACACAGACTGTTTGGAGTCATTTTCCATGTGGTGAGCTATGCTCACTGATTACACTCTGGGGGTTTGCATATGTGCTTCCCTTGTCTGGGTTGAGAATTGGACCTTTTCATATCCAGGAGGGATTGCTGTGAGTTTGTGTTTTCTCACGTTGCTGCTATTGGTAAAGGTGTGACGGTTGGCTTCCCCTCTATTTTGGGACTGTGTAAGGTGGCCATAGTTTCACTGTGAATTTGTGGTTGTTTTTCTCCTCTTGGTTTGGTTTGTTGTGGATGCAATCATCTTTTGGGTGTTGTTACTGAGTTGTTTTGACCACGCTAGGGCCAAGAAAAGCCCTAGAGTGTGGTTGTACTTGAGCTATGTTCATTGTATGGTTGGGATTGTCAACCGGTTGTCTTTCCTTCTTCACATGGTTGTGAAGGTATTGTGTTGCTATGGTATGCAGTGGTTGGTCTTCGGACTGTGGGCTTGGATGATTGGTTGATGTCCTGATAAACCCAACTATGTTGGTTTGCTTCTTTGTGAACCATGGCTATGTGTAAGCCTACATTGACCCTTACTCCTTGAGGAATCATGCCCAGCTCAGGGGTGGCAGTGTTGCTAAGAGATTGATGAGCATACTAGCCTATGGTTGGGTGGAACGTTGCAGCGATGTAGCTGGTTGTGGGGTGAATTCTTCATCAAAGATAAGTACTGCTGCTTTTCCATCTTTTCAATTATATCTATTGTTATATGAATTATGATGAGCATGTGAACGGTGGAATGTATATGTTGCTTCCGCTGAATGTTAAATGTTGTGTAACTGTGTATGCTTGTATGTTTTAAGCTATGACAGTGTTTACTTGCACTCTATGTGTGTTTTCTTCTGCTGTATATTGATGAATTATGAATCCTTGTAAGATGGATTATGCACCTTAACATGCATCCTTGTATGTGTTATATTTCAGCATGTATCTTTGTTCATGTTCATGTTCATGGGCTATATGCCCAGTTGCATTGGTGTTCTTCGCGTCCTCTCGCTGGTGTGAGGGTCGGGGATGTGACACCTCACAATGCTCTTTAATTGCATGTGTAATCTGGTCTTTACCACACATCATGCATGATCTGTGCATTTCTTCAATTGTAGAAAAAGGTCCTGTGCATGAATGGGTGTGATACCTTGCTCTTCCCCACACATCATTATATAAGCATTTTTTAAAGGAGAAACCACTGGTTCCCAAGGAGACCAAATGGTGGTGCTTGGTTGACACATTTCTTTTCAAGGGGAAAACATTCACCAAGTCTCTCCCCATGCACTTCTGCACCAACAAAATACCTTTACTGCGTTGATGAAAACAATTTAAGAAGGAGAACAATTTCTTTTGGTGGCCTCCAAGGTTGTTTTTCTTTTTGGCTAAAATTGTTAATAAATGGAAATACCGATAATTGTGCATATCTTTCTCATGTTCATTGTTATATAAGGTTAATATTTTCCTTGTCCAAGTAACTTTATAATAGTCAAAAGGTCATATGGCCTCCATTTCGTCCTTTTATCCAAACATGAGTCTTTCATTCATTAATTTGTATATATGTATACCCTTATTGTATGTTATAAATGATAATTCCTTTATAATTTGTACATGTATTCAACTAGTATAGTTTTGTATCTATACTTCACTTAAAATATTAACAATACATTCTTGGCACCCCTACTAGAATAATTCTTGTAGATAATCTCTTCAAGATAACGCTTCTTATTATAAGTTCTATGGAAAAGTCATTGGCACTTGATGCCCTAATTAAGGATCAGGTAATAATTATCTTTTTCTTTAAACAAAAGAGGATCATAAAGACCCACCATTTTTTGTCTGAGTAAATTAGCCTACTTGTGACTTACTTCAACTTACGAGGGCATCCAAGAGCTTAGTTCATGAAGGGAATAACTATTTACTTTAGTCCCCAAGGCTCCAATCATATTATACCTTTCCTCTTAGTGGATTCATACCCAAACATTGTTTTAGCTGTGCAATGCTTTAAGTCTCGTAACATTATCATTTTCATCCATAATTTGATGAAGTTAGGATTAGTATTTACATCTCTTTTTACTTACACCTCATATTTCCTGGTCATGTATTAAGGGGATGTTACATCTTTTACCCCTTAGACTTAACATTGTCTTCAATGCTACATATTTGTGAAATCTTTGTGTTCATTTCCATTTAGGTTATCATTTCTTTCTTTTTCATCCTTTGCAATGTCTTTCAACTTTGTTGTCCCCTAACCTATTCTGTATAAGGAATCACAACGTTTATTCAAAATATCATTATATTCATGCATACTTCTAATTTCTACATAATATTGCATAAGTAAAAACATGTTTTACTTGACCTCTTTTAGAGTGTCAATTTTATGTAAATTCTTCATGCGACAATCCTCTTTCCTCGACTTTCCATACGTACTTTAATCCTTTAGATTAATAGTATTACATAAAGTGATTTTATGCCACCAATCCAAAATATGAAACATGCCATTGTATGTCTACTATGATAACCATCAACAATATATGCATAGATGAATAATACAACACTATTAAAATTTAGGATTTATAATGGTTCACGTATTCCTGTTTACTCTATTTATCGATAGATAAGCACATTACCTCATATGAGCAAAAGCAGATATACTTTTTACAAGTATTATTAAATTCCTTTTGGTTCCTCTTGGATGACCTCCATCCAAACAAACATAGTTCCAACAATACTTCAAGTACCATTATAAGCTACCCAACATGACGATGATACCCCTCCTTGGGATTATCTCCTAGCTATGGTATTCAGGGTGCTTCACAGAGCTCAACAGCTTCTTTTCTAAAAAACCATGATACCTGGAGGTTCTTCATGGAGCCCCTACTCTCGTAACAGTTCTCTTACAATGTAAATTCATTTAGAAAGAACTATAATCGTATGTCTTACACCTGAGCATCCCCATAAGATGGATACTGGTGCTTGACTCGTTGAGGGAAAAACATGTACCTCCTCTACATTTCAGTTTCACATGTATTAAATGTCTCTCATATCATCTAGTTTCTTGCAGTCATGGAACTTTGGCTTCTCATCATGGCTCTATATTATTTCCATAACCAAGTCCCTAATTCATGCACTTATCCATGAATAGTTAGTTACAATATCAAATTGTATAATAATTAATATTTCATGTAATAGTTCCCACTAATGAATGATTTCAATAAAATTTCTATGTTATCATTGTTCAATAGGCATAGGCAATCGATTTCTTGCCTAACTAAAATTAATAAGTGCAATATAATGATTTGAATCACCCCATTCCTTGCATAAAAGGTGATATAATATTAGTATTTATACATGTGCACTTTTAACATGACTGATATTCATTTTATTTGATTTGTATTCGCACAATCGTAAAAGCACCTACCTCTATCATTGTCACCCAACTTTTCAAATGAGCTTCCTTGGTTAAAAATCAACTAATAACTATGAAAAGTTCCAGTGATCTCTTTTTTCATAAATTCACAGAAATACTAATAGTATCCAAAACTATTTTTTACCGCAACATTTCATAACATAGTCATAAAGTGAAATTTTTTTAATCATAGAAAACTTTCTCTTAGTTTTCCATATAATCATATACCCATACCCAATGAAAAAGACTAAACTTGTCATTTACCCACAAGTGGTTTTTAACTCTAATAATCAGTTACAAATATGTTATATTTAGTCACTTACTTTTACAACACCATTAATCCGTTACCAATAACATACACTACAATGGGTCAATAGTTTCTTCTCACTAAAATATGAAGTAGTCACCCGTCTATTGACCTAGGTTTCAATGCTTGTGTATACAATACAGTGAGTTCTTCTAACAACATTATCTACTATGTTTATCTACAATCACATGTGGAAACGGAAGTGTTATCACTTAGTATTTGGAAGTTAAGGATACACTTCATAAAACATTAAGGATACTGGAATTTGTAACCATAATTCCTTAATCAATGTTTAATGCCTTTAGTAAATATACATTGTTAACACCATGCTTTTCCTACCAATGTATAAACATGTATTATGAAAAAATAGATTTTTCTAATGACACAGTCTCCCTTTAATTTGACACCTCAAAATTGTCACGGGTTCTCATGCAAGTACTTGGGATATAAGAGATAGGTCATATGACAAAAGAAGAATGGTTGTCCTCTTTTTTAATATGTTTACAAATTTTGTTGTGGGTATAATATATAGATACTTCTTCTTAGGGTTTTCCTTGTATTAGTTTAATTCGCATCTGGATTATTCCTCTTGAAATCCCAAAGGATAACATACTATTTAGTAGTACACAACACTATGTTGTAATGAATCTATACACTATGCATTTTACAATATGCTAAGGCCCTTTTTGATAATGCTAACAAAATTTATCTTTACAGGAATCATGTTTATACTCAAAACCTGAAAATGGTACTTGTCTTGTTCTAGATGACCAACTAGTCACTCTAGGTTAGTTTGCTTTCGTCATTTCATCTCCCACTATATGAGTTTTAAAATTTACCATGCATTCATCATGACAAGAATAAATACATATATAACTAAATAATCATTTTCTTTTCTAGTGGCACTTTCTTTAATCTACATTCTGATTGTCACATTAGTGATTCAACATGGATTAGTTATATACTTACAGTTCATCCCTTAGAATACAAATGACTAGTAGTATGAGAGGGAAAATTTTCCCTGATATTTACCTTATTGCTTCCTATTATGTGTAACAGCCCAATCATTATTTTACCTAACCTGTACATTTTGAATTATGTTCCTCCCATAAAGTCCCAAGTGTTGCAACTTGAGCTCTGATACCACATGTAACATACACCAAATACTTGAATAGATTCTCTAGGTGGGCAATATAAAATTGCTTCTCCTATATACATTTAATCACACCAAATAAATTTAAAACCATTGTTTACTTAACCATAACCATTCTTTTAAGATTGATAATCTACAAAATAAAATCACTTTAATGCTAATCTACATAACAAAATCTTATTGAAAAATATAATAAGGTACAACTGTTACATTAGTTGCAAAACTATCCTTTGAATGAGATAACGATTACATATTAACCATGTCTTTTAATTGTCATTAACACCCTCCATAATAAGGTACCATACTTTGTACCTGATATCCGTGGAACAACCATCAAACACGAGACATGAGTCTCCTAACTGGAGCAAACAACAAGGTTAGATATGATTTAGATGATAACAGAACATAATTAAAAAGTATGCACATATACAACTTATTTACTCTACATTGTCTTTCGAGAGTTATCCCAATGCATTTCCACCATTGGGACACGACTTCTATAGCTACCACTTGAATTCATGTAACTCAACACACAAATAGGTACTATATATCATCCTATAAATCCAAGAACATAAGTTTCATAATAAAATTAAAAATAAGATAAATCAAATCCATAAACAAAGCTAACCATTACAGATACTTCTTTAATATGACTTTAGCTTGGGCGACTGAAGTGTGTCTATGACTTCCCTCCAAACCATAGGCTTCATTTGATGTATGTTTTTCGTCCAAAGCCACCCTCGATATGGGAAATGAATCCACTAAGGTTTTAGGTTATAAACATAAACTCTCCAAGTTTCAAGTTAACATAATATTGTAATCAAAGGGATACTTAACCTATGAGTATGACACTTAAATTTGTAGTCATTGTAACATTTTTAAAACCATTAATCATGACTAATCTCATAAAAGGAATGTCATCCATATTGGTTAATTGGATGGAATCTACGGAAAATTTCAAAGTGTAATTCCATTAGTAAAAATAAGTTATTCTACCATTTATAGCAACAATTTTCCCTACCATTATTTATACCAAGACACATTTATAAATTACCCATTACATTCAAGGTGATAAGTTCATAAACTACTTCATTGGATATCCATATAATAAGATAGGGATCTTCCCTAAGCTAGTGCATATATATATATATATATATATATATATATATATATATATACTCGTCTATCATTTATTATCGAATTCCTTTCAGTATTATGGTAATATATGCACTTCTTTCCATTTCAAAAATATAATTAAAAATAAATAAAATAGTTACACTAGTGGAAGCTTTATTTTGAATGCAGCCTTTGAAAACTCGGCTAGTTACAAGGGTATTATCACAACATCTTAATGCTTTATAAAATATTATCAACACATCTAAAGAGAAACCAAATCACATCTCAGATCATATTAGATCAAAGGTTTAAAAGTAAGTTCCACACCTTAACAAAATCGCAGTCAAATCCTTAGTTCACAGACATGGGATGTTGGATATATATATAAATGATTAAAAATATATTATTCTTATAAGAAGTAGTAGTCATCAATTCTATAATTACACATTTATATCCAACATATATTAAAAAATAAAATGCAAGCAGCCAAATCTATAATTCCATATTCGGATCCAAAATATATCTAAACGGAAAATCGCAGGCAGCCATAAAGTTAATCCAAGGGATAAATCGAATTTCAAAATGCAGGCAGTCATAAATGCTCAAAACTTATCAAAACGTAGGCAATAAGATCATGACCAACATTTATCAAATCATAGGTACAAAAAAGAGTTTATATCATTAGCTCGATATAAAAGTAAATTGTAGGAATTTAAATGACATCTACAATACCATCCTTAATCTCATATCCATAAATCACATGCAGTTAAATCAGATCTATAATATAAAACTTACTCTCATATCCAGAAATAATAGGAAGTCAAAATGAGATCTATAATATCAAACTTAATCTCATATCCAAAAATCGTAGGCAGTCAAAATGATATTTATAATATCAAACTTAATCTCATATCTAGAAGTCGCAAGAATTCAAAATGAGATTTATAATATTAAACTTAGTCTCATATCCAGAAGTCCCAGGTAGTAAAAATGACATTTATATTATCAAACATGAAACTCACTTCAGATATCATAGAAATCCAAAATGATATTTATATTATCAACACTAAACTCATCTCAGAGATTGCAGGAATCCAAAATGAGATTTATATTATCAACATTAAAATCATCTCATATATCGTAAGAAGCGAAAATGAGATTTATATTATCAAACATTAAACTCATTTTAAAGATCGCGGGAAGCCAAAATGAGATCTACACATATTCAAATCTGAACTATATATAATAAGCATAACTTATAAATAATATAACAATCATTTTTAACTTGTAAATCTGTAAAATATATACAACTATTAATTTCAGTAATAGATTACTTAATCGTTTGCAGGAGGAGATCCAATGCAGATTCACAAATCAAACCTTAGTCATTTCCTGAAAAGGCATACCAATTCCTCCCGGATGTAGATGCATTACTCACGATCCTTATAATGCTCTCCAATTGTAGGTGTAATCTAGTCTTTACCACACATCACCTAGACGTAATGTTTGTCTTGTTCCTTGTTATGTAAGGTTAATATTTTCCTTGGACATGTTTAATTCTATGCTAGTCAAAAGGTCATATGGCCTCCATTTTGTCCTTTTATCCAAAGGTAAATCTTTCCTCATTAATTTATATATATGTATACATGTATTGTATGTTATAAATGGTAATTCCTTTATAATTTGTACATGTATTCAATTAGTATAGTTATGTATCTATACTTCACTTAAAATATTAACAGTACTTTCTTGTCACCCCTGCAAGAATAATTCCTGTAGATTAGTGATTATATAAAATATCAGCTTTAATTCATCTAAGGTGACTATAATATAACCTATTAAATATATCACTTCTAATTATAATTTCTAGGGAGAACTCCTTGTCACTTGATTCCCTAATTAAGGATTAGGTAAGAATTATCTTTTTATTTAAATAAAAGAGGATCATAAAGACCCACCATTTGTTATTCGAGTAAATTATCCTAGTTATGACTTACTTCAACTTAGGATGACACCTAAAATATTAGGTCATCAAGGGAATTGTTATTTATTTTAGTCCCCAAGTTTCCACTCATCTTCTAGCTTTTCACTAATGAATTTGTCCCCAAACATATTTTTTGTCGTGCAAGCTTTAAGTTTCCTAAAATTATTAATTTCATCCATAATTTGATGAAGTTAGGATTATTACTTATAGTGGTTTTTACTTACACTTCGCATTTTATGGTCGCATATTAATGAGATGTTACATACATTCCTCCTTATAATTGATACCGTACTTAGTGTTACATATTCGTCAAAGCTTTGTGTTTATTTCCCTTTAGGTTCGCATTGCTTGCTTATGCATCATTTGTGATTTCTTCCAGCTTTGATGTCCTCTAACATGTTCTTTGTAAAGAATCATAAGTTTTATCTAGAATATCATTATATTCATACATACTTCTAATGTATACATAATATTGCACAACTAAAAACATGTTTTACTCAACCTCTTTTAGAGTTTCACTTTGATGGAAATTCTTCATGCAACAATCCTCTTAGATCGACTTGGCATAAGTACTTTAATCATTTATATCAACAGGATTACATCAAGTGTTTTAAGGATACCAACCTGAAATATTAAACATGCCACTGTTTGTCTACTATGATGAAAATCAATAGTATAGGCAAATCAAGAATACAACACTATTTAATTTTAGGATTTACAATGGTTCAAGTATTCCTATTTACTCTATTTATCGATAGATAATCACATTACATCATGGGAACTAAATCGGATATATTGTTTACAAGTATTATCAAATTCCTTCATTTTCCTCTTGGATTCCCTCCATACAAACAAACATAGTTCCAATAGTACTTCGAGTACTAATCCAAGCTACCCAACACGAGGACGATACCCCTCCTCGGGTGTATCTCCTATCTATGCTATTCAAGGTGCTTTAGTGAGGTCAAGCACTTCCTTTATCAGAAACTATGATACCCAAAGGTTCTTCATGGATCCCCTACTCTTATGAGATTCCTATTACACCATAAATTCATACAGAAATAATTATAATTGTATGTATTACACTTGGGCGTCCCCATAGGATGCATACTGGTGCTTAGCTGGGCAAGGGGAAAACATGTAACTCCTAAACAAATATGTACCTCCTGTACAAGCATGTATCTCATGTAAATTTTAGTTTCATATGCACCAAATGTCTCTCATATCATCTGGTTTCTTGTAGTCATGAAACTTTGGTTTCTCATCATGTCTCTATATTATTTCCATAACTACACTAGTAGAAAATGAGAGATTAGTGACTAGGAGACCAAAAAGTTTGGTCACCATAGATTTTTTCAAGGGATAAATGACCAAAATTGATAAATTTAAGTGAGTTAACTAAAAAAGACAAAGATAAATGACCAGTTTTGGTCACGGGATAAAACTAAACTAAAAAGGACCAAGATAAATGACCACTTTTGGTCACAAGATAAAACTAAACTAAAAAGGACCAAGATAAATGACCAAAATTGGTCATGGGATGTCTAGACTTAAAATGAGCACATAATAATTGGTCATTTATTTGGTCATGTTTAGTTGTGTCACTCGGGCAATGGAGAATCACATTTTTGACAACGAATTTGTATAATTTACTAAATTCTAACATATCTACTCAACAATTTGACTACAAATGTCTATGGAGGTGTACATACTCTAACCCCCTTTGAATTTGAACCCATGACCTCCTAGGATTAAACACATGTTATTAACCATCAATCCCACTTACATTTCACTTACCCAAAAAAAAAAGAGCATTACCCATCGTTGCTCTAATTCTTTGTATGCAACACATATTGATATCTAGAATCTAATGTTTTTACAAGGAAATACTCTAGCTCAATTTTCCTTGAATTACTGAGATATATATTTTTCAAAGAAAATTCCTCTTTAGGTAAATGCAAGAAGTCTAAATTACTATGCAGTGTGGAAAAAGTAGATCTTGATTTGCATTTGTCACCTTCATTAGTACCATGGATTTTCTCTTTTTGATGTGAAGCACTTATCACCATATAAAATAAGGTTTTGTGATGGTTAGTATTTTGTAAGACATTTAACACTCCCTCATGAAACAATTGAATGGATTCATGTGACTAAGAGTTCCCTACTTTTATTGCTTAAAATACAATCCCAATTTTTGTAGTATTTTTATGTGAATTTTTGATAGTGTTCATTTCTCTTGTTTGTACATAATTCTTCTTTTTTCCCACTCTCAATTTTCCCACGCCCCATAGGCTCGGAACGAAGCAAGGTATTATAGTAGAATTTCTAATCCGTCGTTTCGATTTGGAGCAGTCCGCCATTTCGTCGATTTGGAGCAGTCCGCCATTTTGATTTGGAGAAGATTCATCCTACTAACATTCCATTCCAAATGTCTTCAGTAAGTGACATTGAGCTATTTTGATTTGGTTCTGCTCTCATTTACATATCTTCCATGTGTTCATCAGAAATTGTTTTCACTAGCTGTAATGTTCAATCTGATACACATACATATTGCTCCTGTACAAAACACTACCAAGATTTTGTCATGGCATAGGTATGTATGTGGATTTGTAGGTCAGAGACCTCAAACTCCTGGTGGCCTCGGGTTAATCTGGTTACCACTTACTCTTTCTTTTTTTTTTCTTTTCACCCTCTTGGGGATCTTTAGGGGTTACAAGCGTTTCTTCAGGCGAGCTATGCTGGAATCATCAGATTTTGTGAAGGACGATACTCTGAAAATATGTTTTACAGTTGGGGTTGTGGTTTTTTCTATTCAAGGCCCCAGATTGCACTATATTCACATCCCTGAATCAAACTTGGGTCAACAATTTGGGGAACTGCTTGAAGATGTTGAAAATGCGGATGTCACATTTGATGTATCAGGGGAAAAATTTCATGCCCACAGAGTTGTTCTGGCAGCACGTTCCCCTGTATTTAAATCAATGTTTTTTGAGTCCTCTAGGGAGTGGAATGACAAAGAAATTAGCATCGAAGGCACAAGGCCAGAGGTGTTTAAGGTGAGCTTTCATTCTTCCTATGATTATGGAATTGTGCTTTCTCTTTATTTTAATTTTGGAATATTGGGTATTTGCCTTGAGTTTGTAATTTTTTTCCTTAAATTATTGTCTCCTTTCTCATGAATGTGTCTCCTTTGTTCTCATGAATGTGTCTCCTTTGTTCAAGAGTCAGATGCCTCTCACAGTAACATAAAAGAGCAAGACCAAACTTAGGGATACCAATCTACACAGAAATCTGATAATTCTGATTAACTGAAGGGCACTATTTTTGAGATATTTCTGGCTTTGGTGATACATTAACTAGGATGCTCCTGAAGCAAAAATGAAAGATATTTTTCACTCTGGAGATCATTTGAGGTGATGAGTTTGTAAGATGCATCCCAGCTTCTGCTAATAACTGTGGAGCAACTAGCATGTTTTTTTTTAAATATCTTTGTGGACTTTCAAAATTGATATATAATTTCATTGTACTATGAGAGATGCACTGTTTCTTTCTAAATACACATGGATATCGAAGCCATAGGAAGGGTGGCCATTATGACTGTCTATTACAAAAGGATCTGGTGCTTATTTGATATCCGATAAAATTCGACCTCTTGTCAAATTGTCAAGGGCTCTATCTTCATTGCTTGGACATGAAATACGGGACACAATGAGGATGCAGTCTTGCATCATATTCTCTGGACGCAATAGAAATAATCAGAACGAGAATAGACAGGAAATAATCCATGCAATGCTTATGAATGTTCAAGGATTGACACGAGAAAATGTTGCAAGCCATCTGCAGGTATAGTTGAGTTTCTACCATATTTTTACATACCTAAAACTGAATCACCTTTCGTGCTTAGATTTTGGATGCTAATTTCTAGATATGTTGTATTATTTGTCATTTTATGATTCTATTGTTTCTTCAGGTCTAATTGATTTGTAATCTAAATATGTGTATAGCTTTGATTAAACAGAGCAGTCATTCTTTTTGACTTACATATTTGTCTGAATTGATTAAAATTAAAGCCTTTTTTGATGGTGTGCTTTTTCTTTTTTGAATAATCTGTAGAAGTATAGACTGTACTTGAAGAGGCTCAGCGGTGTGGTAAGTCAACAGGGTAGCATGGGAAATGCATTTGGAGGAGGCAGGGAATCTTCATTTGGTTCTCTTATCCAAGTAGATGGAATTGGTGATTTGCAAGTTCTTGCTCAATCTGGTCACCTGTCTGCTCGTGCTCTTGAATCATTGCAAGAAGGAGTTCTGGGTAGATGAAATGGTTCAGTAGGCTTGGGTTTACCAAGTCTGAATTCCTATGGAATGCTCCAATTTGCCTCTCTTCCAGGCCTAGGCTATAATAATAGCATTGGAAGAGCACAAGGAATTGCACCTGTTAACAATCCAATGAATGCATTTCCTTGTTTATCAACTAGACTTGAACTAGATCAGCTACAGCAAAAACAACAAATTGCTAGACTTGGAGATATAGGTGCTCCTGTGGATGATCCTGCAATATTTCGCACGATGCAGTGGCAGTTGATAGCTACAAATAGTTCCCCTGTTTGCCTGGGTGGAGGTAGCAGTGGCAACATCTCAATGAATTCAACAAATAATGATTTGGTGTTGCAATTGATGCAACAACAGCAGCAGAAGCATAGAAGGGGTTTGAACACCTTAACCACTGAAAGAACTATTAGTCAAAGATCAGGGGCAAGTGATATTAACATGGTAATGTCTTCTCAACTAGTGGAAACTGGGTTAATGGTGCCGCAGTGTCAGTTTTACCAACAAATGCACGTTCAGTGGGTGGCCCTCTAAGTAGTACAGGTTTTGGTGTGCAGAATGTAAGGGAAAGCCTTTTAAGTGCCTCAAATGTGTATTGTATGTCAATGGACATTTCTGTTCCTCCAGTTAATTCTCTTGTAGGGCCTAGCTCTCATAATCTTATCCCAAGAAATGATCTATCTCTGTCCTCTATTAGTGCAATGAACAATAGCACTGGGAACATAAGCGAAGTTGTGCCATCTGACAATAGAAGACCTAATCTTCCAATTCTTGGTAATATGAATACTGGTCTTAGACAGGGTATGAATCAAATTATAAAGAAAGACTGGCAAAATCATAATCAAGATTTTGGAACCATTTCAAATCCTCTATTAAATACTCAGTTGAGCTGGGCATCTCTTCTTAATCATAAAATGGTGGGAACATATACTGCTCAATCTCAGGGGCAGAACACTAAATTTTGTGATCAAAAGATGAATTTGGATTTCAAACCACCAGTGAACTCAGTTGTTCCAGGGTTTGGTGGACGGTGTGAAAGTGAGCAATCCACTGCAGACAGTCAAATGAAGTTGAGAGAATATTATCCAAAAGATCATGTAAAGATGGAGAATGGATTTCTCTCTGAAAATTGCAATTCTGGAGATGAACTTATGAATATTATATTTAGACAAGTAAGTGTGTTTTTACGAAGCCCTCCTGAGATACAATATAACATTCTAAGCTAGGTCTCTTAATTGTGCTTTTTCTTTATGGTTATTGATGAGCATATACTAATACATTTTGAAAAAATAGGTTTCAAATTACATGTCTTGCAGTCATAGTAGTCTGTTATGCTTTTCTTGGGCACTGATTGAGCCTGTGTTTGTTCTCTTTGGCAAATTTGACTTGTATTTTTTTCCTTAATCTAGTTTTCTTATGTGGATTATTTCCTAGATCTATGTTTCTGTGAAGCAGCTTGTATTGATACAATCTATGTTTGTTATATATGTTTAACATGCCAGTATTTTATTGTGTATTAAGAAAGTCACTTCAGTCAATTACTGTGAAGCACAGACAGCTGTCCTTATTTGTTCTTTGCCTTCCATGACCGTTGCATGCTTTCTCTCTTTCCTTTCTCATGTCATAATGTTGGATGTGGCGAGGTGGGTTTGGACTAGTGGTTAGGGGGTTGGTACTCACAAATTTAATATGTTGGACTTCAATATTATACATCTCAATGTCCCTGTAACTACAGCTGACTATATACTGTAACATAAACAATTTCATTTGCACTACTAACAAAACCCCAAATTTTGATTGAAGGCAAAATTTAATCTAATTTACTTTGTATGAAACTACCCATTTTCTACCTAAGAAAATTCTATACACAGAATATAAGTTAGAAATATAATTATTAATGTTGGTGTTGATGCTGAACACAGCGGCAGCAAAGGGCTTATTTTGTTAAGTTGTTAAATCACCCTAAATATTAATTATTGATGCTTCTTTTTGCTAAAATTCCATCTATATCTTCCCTTTCCATGCACAAAATATTTTCATATTTGAGGTATGAATTTCTATAGAATGTCCTGTTTTATTGCCAATGTTTTGGGTGAAACCATCTAGAATCATCGAACCCTCAACCCCGTGACATCATTGCAGTTTTATGATTATTGAGGCTGCTGCCATCAAAGATGGTAGTCGTGTCCAATTTTCTTTTCTAGGGTGGAAATTTCTTGAATAGGCAGGTCCTATTACATTCAATTTATTTTCATCCATGCAGTTTCATGGTTATTGAGGCTGCTGTTCATCTTTAATGGCAAGTGTGCCCAGTTTTCCTTTTTGGGTGAAAATGTCCAGAATTATCAACTCCTGTGAAATTTGATTTGTTTATCTATCTGTGGAATGTTATGGTTATTGAGGTTGTTATTTAGTGATGTATGATTTTCATTTTTGGGCAAAAATGTCTAGAATGTCAACTCTTGTGACATTTGAATTTTTTCCATCCATGCAATTTTATGTTTATGGAGACTCATTAATCTTCGATGTCAGCTTTTTTGTCCAATTTTCTTTTGTGATTGGCTAAGTGTATTTGTCATGGTGTCTGTAGTAGCACGAAGGGATCAGTTTCACAGATTGTAATGCGGGATGTGATGGTTATCCTCTGGAAAGATGCATGTGAAATGGGTTTGTGCTGGGTGGAAAAGAGGTATGTGCTATCTGAAGCAGCTCAGATATGGTGTGTAATTAAGGTGCTTCAGTTTGTCTCCAATCACTTCTAATCATTGCAGTAGATCCATTCAAAGAGGACTTGTTAACCTTCAACCCCTTCATTACTTCTTGTGGAATTTGTACAACTTACAGTTGCTTGCATATGGTTATTTTCCTGATGTGCATTGAGCCAGTATTTCCATATTTTTCTACATGGCTCAGGTTTGCCAACACTAGCAGACAAGAAGCAAGACGAATGATTAGTTGCAGGAGACCAATTGCAGAGTTTGTAGATGATTAGGAACACTCAGAATTGGTCAGGACAACTAGAGATCATTTGGAATCTCTATGAACACTCAGTGTTAAGAATGACTAGAGATCATCTGGAATCTAACCAAGTTGACTACTGTTTCAATAAATTAAAAGCTAAACACTCTTTCGTTGCTATCCAAATATGTCCAGTATTAACCTTTATTGTTTAGATAGTCAATCCATGCTCTTTCAATATAAAACAGTTTTGTTATTTTCCAAAAATTGTAGCCTATTTCAGAATGGAATGGGAGGAGTCCCTTTTTAGTTGCCTCATATATTGTATGTGACGTTTGCAAATTATGAATACTATATAATTATGCTTCAATTAATTCAACTTGCCGTGTTTATATCATTATGGTGCAATTAATTTAAATAAGACAAACAACTGAATAATTTCCTCTATTGTTAAGGGTGGTGAAACAAGTATGGTTTTCAGTTCTCCATCTCCTTTAACTACAGTGTCGTGTGATGATTGAGATTATGAAGCTTACCATCTACATTCCCCCTTCTTGTGGTTTAGTACCTTAAATATTTTTTTAGGTGACAAGAATAGTATATTTATACTAGAAAGTCAAAAGGCTGCAGAGTTTACAAAGCTAAATTTTGGACAGACTTGAGATTGCCTTCCATTTCTGTGATGTAGCCTTACCATCTACAATCCCCCTTCTTGTGGTTTAGTACCTTAAAGATTTTTTTAGGTGAAAAGAATAGTATATTTTCACTAGAAAGCCAAAAGGCTGCAGAGTTTACAAAGCTAAATTTTGGACAGACCTGAGACTGCCTACCATTTCTGTGATGTAGCCTTACTAACCCTGAAATCAACTGGCATTAGGCCTACCCACATAATCTACTGCCCCTATATAGGTTATTTACTGAAAATTACAGATTGTGTAATAGTTACAAACCCCAATCTGGATTCTGGATCCCTCAAACCGCTCATTAATACCTCTGCTTAAATATAGTAACAAAGATATCCTGTAAAAGGTATACTGGAAAAGGTAGAGGAGCAAGATATCATGTAAAATGTATACGTATCAGCATATATGTATCATGTAAAAGGTATATGTATCAGGATGTCTCAGATGCCTTTGTGTGTCTAATATAAACTCTTGAATTTTCTTGATTCCATTGATTTATGTTCTCTGTTCTTGGAGATTTTGAAACATCTGAAGTTAAAGATGTTGAATTCTCTGTTATTGTAGACTTTGAATCCTTTACTGATGTAGACTTTGAATGTTTTTCTGATGCATATTTTGAATATTTTGTTGCTATATGTTTTGAAATTTTTGTTGTTGTAGACTCTGAATCCTTTGTTGTGATAGGAAACCAATCAGCAATAACAGCTACCATTATTATGTTTCTTGTACAACCGGTGCCATTAAATATCAACTGAAAAATAATGGCTAGTTCCTTGGGTTTATGTTTGGAGTGGCTATGGCCAAATGTTGTGAGCAAATCTGCATCAATATTTGTTTTACTTAAGATTGCTTAATTTGGTCCATCTGGTTGATCTTGTTTTGAGTTGTTTCCTCGAAATTGAGGAACTGTATTGGGGGAAACCATGTAGAGAGATGGAATTTTTGTTTCTGTATATTGATCCAAACTGGATCTTCTTTGCAGATCTATTGCTAACTTTTGTGCCTTATTTATCTTTTTTGTAAAATGATGTGTTTGTTTCTCTAAAGTTTTAAAGTTTTAAAATCACATTATAGATTGCACCAATCTGTCCTATGATAAATTATGTTTTATAAGTATTGATGAGGTTAAGGCTGAACATGATCCCTGTCTTTAGAGAGCTATGATTGCATTTGATTATTACATTTGTAGTGTTTTGACCTTGTTGCAATGTGTATCTGTTAGCCGCCAGAGCAAGTTGAGATCAAATATGTAATAGAAAAGGCAAAGCTGGAAGATGATATGCTTGAAAACTTCAGAAGCGTGTTTGAAAAGTTTGCATTAGGAGATGCAATGGCAATTGCAAAGGAGGTGTGGCTTATGTAGTTTAGTTGTCTGTAGCCTTTTCCACTATGTCTTATACCCCTTTTGCGTTTTAGTTGAAAAATTAAGAGCTGGAGGAACAATATTGATATTATAATTTCTTCCTTTGCAGGATGAAGAAAAGAAGGATGCAACTTTGAGTTTGGTAGCAAAGAAAAAAGCAGACTTTGATTCAGATGAGGAGGACGAACAAGAGCAGCAGAATTAAAAGAAAGGGGTTTCAAATAAAAAGAAGAAGGTTTTGTATTTGTTTATTCCACATTCACTACTCTGGTAGTGTTCTCCGTTTCGATTTCATAGTTCTCAAGGGTGTTGATTTCTGTGTTACTTGACCTGCAGCTTCAACGGAGAATGAAGATTGCAGAACTTAAGCAGCTTTGTTCCAGGCTGGATGTTGTTGAGGTGTGTTATAACTATTTTCTCAGCTTACTTGGATTCTTATCATTCCATTTACAGATTTATATAGGTTTCACTATTTTTTCCATAAATTTCTTTTGTAATTTTAAGATACCTTTGCTTCAGTGTTCATCTATAGCTTTCTTGAGTGTGATTTCTGTCATTTGTGTCTTCTTTACATCTTTTATCTTTTTTTTCAGTATTTTCTATGATACGAAGAGTCAAAGACATTGCACTTTCATGCATGCATTAATGCCATGCTTATATGTTGCCAATTGGCAAAGTTTTGATACTACCCTCTTGGAAAAAATAAATTGAACATCAATGCATACTATAATACTATGTTAATATGCCAGTTGAATTTTGATACCATTGACTAACCAAATTGCCATTTTTTTCCATGAAAAAATCTCTATATTTGATATTTGTAATATATCTATGGAGTATAATATGGGGTACCTAGGGAGGTACCCAATGGGATAATGCTATCTATTATGGCCATCTTTATTTAATAAGGACCATGTAGTGTGAAATAAACAAATGTAATAGTCTTTACTACAAGGTTCTACCTACTAGATTGTTACTTATCTAGAAAGTATCTAGAAGATTCCGACTTCCACCTATTATAAACTTAGAAAGATCCTTCTCTAGAAAGTACCCAGAAGGTTGTATAGAAACTATATAAAGAATAAGTAATGGAATGAGATGTCTTGTGAGGTTATTTGATGTAATACTTGTAGAAAACATAGCTTATCGAGTGATTCCTTCCATAAGGAGTAGTTAATGGTGTTACCCTACCTTTAGGATTTTTTTCCATATTCTTGTGTTTATTCTCTTGTGGATGTATTTGTGTTGATTTCTGAATTTTAAGGGCTTATCTATTTTGTGATTAAATATTTGTTTTCTTTTTCCCAGAAACAGAAACATTATATTTTCAGTAGAAGATATACATTGTGAGGACCTGATCAGGTCTGTTCATAAGATCTGTCCAAGAAAGGATCTCAAGACTGATCTGAAGGTCAGTTTAAGACAAGAAAAAACATGACAATATCATAGCCATAGAGGTATAAAGCTCTAGAATTGAAACTCCATGGCCAGTGTCTCGTGGCCATCCACTAATTCATGGATATCAAAGATGCTCGGGTGGTACTGCAGAGCTTCCTTGAATAGTTGGTCAACCTTCATATTGAGTTCCCTGTAGATGTGTTTGCATGAGAACCATTCTAGTGAACTCATTTCCTTTTTGATGTTCTGTAAAATGTGCTCTACAGAGGGTATGTGTTGATTTCTGAAGTTTAAGGGCTTTTCTTGTTTGTGATTAAATATTTGTTTTCTTTTTCCCAGAAACAAAACTTTATATTTTCAACACAAAATATACATTTTGAGGACCTGATGAGGTTACTTGCAATGCTCACACTACTTGCAACAGTGAATAAAGGCCATTTGGGACTCGATTTTATTCAGTTATCTCCACAGATTTTATTCAGTTATCTCCTTTTGTTTGAAGGGAGGCGATTGTTGTTCGTGCTCTGGAACGTATAAGTGAATGGATTATATTAGATCACTGCAAGTACTACCTCACGCCAAACATCTCTCAAGTAGCAGTATTTTTTTATTATCTCAAATGCCTACGTTGCCTAAAAGTGGATATACCTTATGTTATTCGTGAGGATTATATTTTAGAAAGTTGTCAATGCTCTAGTGATCACTCTGAGGGTTGTTTGGTGCATAATGTTGATGATGCCAAGAGTTCAGTATGCATGTTATGTGGATGTGGCTAAAATAACAAAGAAGTGAAGCAGCAAGCAATAAAAGTTGATAAAGTTGGAAATGAGGCCTCAAAATTGCTATCTTCTGGAAATTATTCTGAAGCAAGAAGGGAATCCTTGTTCAATCATATTGATGACAACTAGGGATACCCTCTTGAAGATATGCATGGATTTACATGAGTGGAAACAAGCTCTCAAGTATTGTCAACCAACAATTCCAGCCTACGAGAGGGCATATCCTTCATATCATCCTATGATGGGATTGCAGTACTATGCTTGAGGAAAACTTGAATGGTTTTTTTAGAACACAATGGAGGAAGCAAAGGCAGGAAAAGGCCATTGGAGTAATAAGTACTATGATTATATTTCCTATTTTTCCTTTTGTTATTCTTGCAACCTTCTACATGTACTAGATTGGAGCAGCGTTATATATTTTAAGTTCAGGTGAAATTCATCATAATGACTCTAATGGGAACTGTTGTGCCTATGATCTCCTTGCCAATAAGGTAAAATGTGAGGATTGTTGTGGTTACAACATTCACTATATCCACAATATTTCTTTGGCCAACATTTTTCATATTTTTTGGAGGTTATTGGATTACCCAGTTTACCATCCTTTGTTGTGTAGGATGATGCTCGGGACGCCATCTCCCTTACCAGGTATCAAATCCTACCACAATCATTTCTCATACTTCATTAGTTTATTAATATTACCCACAACTCTGGCCTTTGTCTAAGGCAACTTGTATTTTTTAGGTAGATCACTCATGGGAATAAATTAGTCAACCTGTGTAGATATTGCCAATAGGTCCTACTGGCAAATGTTTGATCCTGTTAATTTTCTGCTAGAATCCATTGTTCATGCCAATAAACTATAGCCTGTTTGACTGCCTTTCTTACAAGTCTTTGATTTATATGGTCCTTGTCTTAATAAACTTACAGGCATTCCCCAACAAGTAGTTCATTCCATTCAAATCAGATCAATAAAACCAAAGTTTCAGAAGCATTTTGCAATTCCTCTGAATTAACAGCAGCGTATTTGAATACTGGTTCCCTTAAATTGAACGAGTGTTAGCATTATTATGTCGAAGCTACCTAGGAATGTGGACTTTCCAAGACTTTTTAAGGTGATATTTAACTTCCTAAAACCTAGAAAATGAAACTTTTAAGGTGATATCACCTTACTCTTCATTTTCTTGAGAGTGTAATTTTGGAAGGTGCCATATCTATTTACTATGTGAACCACTTGTCATTAAAGTCAGGTATATGTGATATTTGTCAGTTAGACCAGTCTTGGGAATAAATTAGTGAACCCGTGTAAATATTGCTAACAGGTCATGCTGGCAAATGTTTGATCGTGTTAATTTTATGCTAGAATCCATGGTTCATGCCTTTGAAATGTAGTCTATTTGATTTCCATTCTTACAAGGATTTCATTTATATGGTCCTTGTGCTAATAAAGCTATAGATGTTTTCCAGTAAGAAGTTCATTCTATTCAAATCAGATCAAATGAAACAAAAAATTGAGAAGCATTTTGGAATGCCTTTGAATTAACAGCAACAAATTTGAATATCGGTTCCCTTGAATTGAATGAGGATTAGCATTTTATTGCGAAGCTACCAAGGAATGTTAATATTTCCAAGCCTTATAAATTTGATATTGACGTTCATAAAACTTTGAAATTTCATCAGCCTTGAATATAAGTTGTGGTTTATCTCCTTGTCATTTCCTGTATAGTCTAATTAGGGGTACGTAGCATCTAGATTGTGGGTTTCAGTAGGGGATATGGCCCATGGGTCTTTGTTTTTTATTCTTTTAATTTTTGTAGCCACCCTTTCTATTTACAATATGAGCCACTTGGTATTAAAATATGGTATGTGTTATGCTATCTAGGATGGATCTTTTATTCTAGCTGACAACGGTATTTGCTGTATATATGAATTTGATAAAAATGCACGTAAAAGATCATGTATATTCTAGTGAATGCTATGGAATTTGTATTGCACTTGGCCTTTTCAATTACATTTTGATTATGTGATATTTGTTAGTTAGACCACTCTTGGGAATAAATTAGTGAACTTATGTAAATATTACTAACGGGTCATGCTAGCAAATGTTTGTTCCTGTTAATTTTCTGCTAGAATCCATGGTTCATGCCTTTCTACTGTAGTCAATTTGATTTCCATTCTTATAAGGCTTTTATTTATATGGTCCTTGTGCTGGTAAAGCTATAGAATTTTCCCAGCAAGAAGTTCATTCTATTCAAATCAGATCAAATGAAACAAAAAATTGAGAAGCATTTTGGAATTCCTTTGAATTAACAACAACGGATTTTAATATAGGTTGTCTTGAATTGAATGAGGATTATCATTTTATTGCGAAGCTACCAAGGAATGATAATATTTCCAAGACTTATAAATGTGATATTAACCTTCATAAAACTTATAAAGTTCATTAGCCTTGAATATAAACTGTGATTTATCTCATTGTCATTTCCTGTATAGTCTAATTAGGGGTAAGTATCATCTAGATTGCGGGTTTCAGTATGGGATATGGCCCATGGGTCTTTGTTTTTTACTCTTGTAATTTTGGTAGGAACCGTTTCTATTTACAATATGAGCCATTTGGTATTAAAATCTGGTATGTGTGATGCTATCCAGGCTGGAGCTTTGATGCTGGATGACAACGGTATTTACTGTATAGATGAAGTTGATAAAATGGATGTAAAAGATCAGGTATATTCTAGTGAATGCTATGGAATTTGTATTGGACTTGGCCTTTTCAATTACATTTTGATTAGATTTGCATGCCATTGATCCACACCTCTAACAAGATCTACACATTTTCTATTAAAGGTTTCAATTCATGAGGCTATGGAGTAAGAGACAATAAGCATTACAAAAATTGGCATTCAAGCAACTCTCAATGCTCGTACCTCTATCTTAACAGCTGCAAATCCTAATGGTGGGCGTTATGATAAATAAAATCCGCTAAAGGTAATGTCTGCAGGTCATTTTAAAGCCAAAGCATCATTCAAACTTGATTGAGATTTGCAACATGTTTTTTTGGTCTTTCTCATCATGTTGTTTGGTTTTGCAGTACAATGTGCAACTTCCTCCTGTGATTCTCTCCATTTTTGACCTGGTTTATGTTATGATAGATGAGCCAGATGATTAAACAGATCAGATGATCAGACATATCACCATATTGTATATCATATTGTTAGAGTTCACCAAAATCATGAAGAGGCATTATCTCCATCTTTTACTACTGCTCAAATTCAGTGTTACATTACTTATGCAAAAACCCTTAAGCCAAAGGTTGTTTCTTTGTCCCATTTTGAACTGGTCTTCCAATTTCCAAAAGAACTTTTATCATTCTTTGCCTCTTTTCAGGAATCCTTGACATTGCTTTTCAAAATTGATTGTTTAATGCCTTGATTGGTAATTATGCTTGAACTGAGTATAGCTAGGTACTGAAGCCAGAAAGGTTCTAGTTGATGCATATGTATCCTTATGGCGCGGTGATGCTGCACTTGGTAGTCGAGTTGCATACAGAATTATAGTGAGAGAATTGGAAGCTTTGATAAGATTGTCTGAGTCCATTGCTCATGTGCATTTGGATTCTGAGGTACATAGGACTTCCACATTTTCTAACATTAGCAGATACTATAACATATCCTGTAATGATTGTCTGGGATTTTTGGAATGTTACCAGTTGTGGTCGGCCCATGTTCATATGGCAGCAAGAATAATAATCACATCCATCATCAGGTTTCCTTTTTGCAAACGTTCTCTCTTTTACCTTTGTTTCAGTTTGATGCAATATTTTGTTAAGTTATGATCTAATATGTGTCCCTGCTATACAGTGTTAACTCAAATGAGATTGATCTAGCTGATTTTGAAGATGCTGAGAATAATAATATAGATAAAGGTGCTGGGGTAAACGAGAACCAACCTACAGAAGCAGATGGCCATCAACCTTCAGGTAAGTGCATGGAATACATTATGTTAAAAATTGGTTTTTACATGTTAGATGGGCTGCAGCATTGTTATGCCCATGGTTTTGTATTTACAACTTTATTGTTTAGGGGATGGGATAGCAGTAGCAGAAGGAAAAGATGGTGATCAACTAAAGAAGAAAATGACAGTTACATATGAGCATTTCCAAAAATTTACTCGTGCACTTGTCATGCGGCTTAGAAAACATGAAGAATCAAATAAAGATAGTATTGTGACAATTTACATGTTCTATCCATGTTACTGTATCTGTTAGCAACTTGGCACACCATCTGGAATTTTTATAACTTTGAAAGCGATTTGATAAATCACTCACTATTTTGCTGAAGATAATCATATCAAGAAACTCACAATGCTATTGTAACCTTCCATTGTGTTGACTGATGGGTCATTTAGTACTTGTTGTTACAAATAGATTCATTTATTTATTATTTGGTTTCTGCAGAGATTGGTTTGGATGGTTTGAAACAGGCATATTTAATCAAGTGGTACGTTGAATATTTGAACTCCCAGCAGGTGTTTGATACAATGAGTGGACTACTGGAGGAGGTAAAATGTGTGAGATCTATTATACAGGTATGGAAAACTTAAATATATGTTTTCTTTAAATTTCTTCTCCATTAATTTTAAGGTTCTATACAGTATTAGCTAGGGTGCAAAGGGTCACTGTGTTAAGCAATTCATATCGAGTTTTGTATCATTTGATAGATAAGGAAGGTGTCCTCGTGATTCTTGATGATAGCCAGACAGCACCAGTACCTAGGACAAAAGGATCATCCCAATCAACTAAGAATGATTAGAGGGTTTTAGCAGTTAATCCTAACTATGTGTTGGAGTAGTAGGCTCTTTAGTATAAAATTTCAGCTAGACTGTCATGGTTTCCTCCATTTATTACAGGGATATCTTACAGATGGGATATTTTTCAACTAAATCTTTGAGAGGGGTGATCCAATAGAATTTGAAATTGGCAGTGGTCAAGCAATCAGAGGTTAGCTCTTGGGGTTTATAGTTTACAGTTTATAATTTTGGGTTTCCATATATATCTATGCTTTTAATGATTAGGAAAAGTTCTTTGAGTTGTTTGTGAGTTTCTGAAGTTGACATTTACTTGAA
>LPNX010823046.1:306678-394736 GCA_001517045.1 Pseudotsuga menziesii
CACATATATATTATAATATATATATATATAATAAAACTTATAATACAATATAATGTAAACAAAATCAATATACCATATAATATATAATAAACTTAATACAATCATAATGCAACACTATGTAAACTAATAAAATCATCATTGGAATATGACCATAATGCCTCCAGCTGAAACCCAAACATACCATTGACCTCTTCTTGAGTTCATTTATGGAGGATTATCTGATTTCATGAATATTTCCTCCCCAAATTAAGCAGATATGAAGAATTATGTTGAACTCATGGAGATTTCCTACTAGGATTATCTAGATAGACCTTTGGTGCCAATTTTTTTTCTGTTGGCAAGAAGCGAGGAGGGTTTGGTAGGAAAAAATTTGTGAATTTGGTTTGAAATGTGTTTTTGGTGTTTTGGGTATTGGAAGGAAAATAGTTGTGAATTTTGTGTGAGAGGCATTTTTGGGGATTTGTGGTATTTATCAGGCCACCATTGACGCATGTCGACCATTGATTCCTATCGAGGAATTGTGATGCTTAGAAACCATTTTCAAGGGTTTAGAATTTGGGTATTTATTTTCGAGTGCACCCCTGTTCTACTTGTGTTTGGACCTGCCTCTACTACTTAGTCAATTGTCTCTACAATAAGATTTGCCTTTGTTATCCATGCTGCTTAGTTTGTATCCCTTACCCCCACTCTTGATGAAGCTATTGGTTCTGGCACATGAAAGGATACTGCAGAGATTCTACACTTACAACATAGGGCCGTGGTTTTTGGTTGGTTGGAGATTAAATAACCCTTGCCAATTTTGGATAGGAGACCTGCATATGGACGTTTTATTTGTCGTTTCCATTCTAATTAATCGAAATATGAAATCCATGGATAGAAGAGCATTGGAGAGAGGTTGGAGGATCTTGAAGAGGTGGTTGATGAATTCTACATTTTTAATGTCAAACTCTCAAACTTACATTCCAAAATTGCAGGTTGGTTTCTTGGTTTTATTTCAAAATTTAGCTTATGCATGTTAATATTAGTTAGCATCCCACATTGTGAATGTTCAAAATTGTTTAGCATCATGAATATTGATTCTTTATTGTGAATTTTGATTCCTAAATAATGGTTTTTTCAATAACTGTAAGAAGCACTTCAAACTCTTCACTGATACTTGGCCTAAAACACTTCACTAATACAATTTTGAGAAAAGATTGTGTGTATTTTTTTGTATTTAAGAAAAGATTGTGTGTAGTTTTCTTCACATTCAAGCATGTGTTATTTTTTTATGACCTTACAGTATGTATTCAAAGATTGTCAGTTGATGGGGAGTGCAGTTATATTTATTTTGTGGTTTCATTTAAGATTGGATCTTTCGAAGGCATCATATACATGAATTTGAAAGGACGATCAATCATAGTTTCTATCCCGTTGTTGCATTTAGTAGGATACTCGATGGAGTAATTATAAATTTTATTTTGAAGACAAATTATTTTGAGATAACATTGTTGGATACCCAAATTGCACTGTAATCAGGAATATTACTCACGCGTATTGATATTCAACCCTCGTGTTGATGTAATAGTACAATGTTCATAACTGTGTAGGATTCAATTCATATTGCTATCAATATGAAAATAATTTATTTTTTATGTATTAAGAATGAAACCATATAAGTTTCAATTCATGACTACACATAACCCAGACAAATTCTATCAAAATATTGGGCATTAGAGCTTTTATTGTTGGTGAATGTAGCACTTTTCTCCTAACTAATAATTTTTCATCGTTTTTAAATGGATGAACTTGGAATGGGTACATTGATATCCAAAGTTCTATTTTGGTTCTTATAAACTATTTCTATTTCAATTGCGAAGCATCACAATTCGAATATATGCAACCTCGATAACATATCCTCATTTACTACTTGCCATAACTAGAGGCCATGGTTTTTATGAATACCCATTGTTGTTCTCTCTGGGGATGGTAAGATCATGGATAAATGTAAAGTTTAGTGTAAATGCGACAATGCTAAAGCCAATAGGTCTCGATGCAGTTTTGATAATCGTGAATTGAGTTCTAATAGAGAAACCTTATTGTCTTTTGTATGAGATAAGAACTAAGGAAAGTATTGGAAGCTATCCTTTAGCTCTTGACGTCAGAAAAGAAGGCTCTTATGATTCTAACAGTTTCTAGTCATTATTAGAATAGTCTAGTTTTTTATCCCAAAAACATGCCCAAAGGTCAAGGCCTGCATTACATTAAACAATTTTTTTAATTATTTTGGAAGTTTCTTTGAATTATCTTTTCTAGTTGACAAATTATGCAAAATTCCACCTTTTTAACTCTTGACTCTAGCATGCAGTTCACCATATTCCTTGTCACCAACCGGGGGATGTTTCTTTCCTAGACCTTATAATTTTTTTATCTCTGTTGTTGCAGTGACTTAATTTTATTAGTTTTAGGGGTGTAATAAACCAAGCATCCTTAGAACATTCCCATATTTGCTTTACATTACTCCCTAAAAGCTAAAATAGTCCTTAAAGGTGCCCAAAACTGTTGCTTCCAGTAGATTAGGATGCATTAGAAGAAATTTCAACTCAAAATGGGCCTTTTAACTTTAACTCAAATTCCATATCATCATGTGTTAGCCAATGAAATTGCTTTAAATTTAAAATACCGTATAGGTATTAAACACTTTTTTAATATAAATTTTGGGATAGGTATCATAAAAAAAACTACTTTTTTTGTTTGTATTTTCGACATATCTCCCTGTGTTTTACTCAAATTTCGATCGAGAAAGCTCATTGGATGTGGAATTAAATTCTGCATCCAACAAGTACCCACTCGGCATACTTTTGATGGACCCCACTACCTTAAAAACAAGAAATGCCTGAAAAAACATTATGACGACATCATCATCATATTTTTTCAGGTATTTCTTGTTTTTGGGGAAGCGGGGTCCATCAAAAGTATGCCGAGTGGGTACTCGTTGGATGCGGAATTTAATTTTGCATCCAACAAGCACCCTCAATTGAAATTTGAGTAAAAAAGTAGGGAGATATGTTGAGAATACAAACAAAAAAGTAGTTTTTTCTTTTCTTCCTCCAAAATTAATAAATATTATTTTATTATTTTAACTATTATTTTATTAATTTATTTTAGGAGGCNCACCTAAAATTGATAATCAAGGTTATTTGCAGTTGGTTCCAACCTAGAATCACCTCAAAACTACCCAAATCTGTTTAGAGAGTGTCCTAACTTATAATTTAAGCCTCTCTTGTTGTTGTAAATATCTCATAATGCCTTTATTCCTAAGCATGCTCATATCCATTCATGTTGACCTTCCACTACTGCACAAACTTGCTCATTTTTTCTCAGATTAGCTGCTACACTGATGGAATGACCTCAACAGGAGCTAGGGCACCATCAAACTCAACCAAACGAAAAAATTGGCACCCACCTTCATCATCTTGGATGTCAACCCGATCAAAGACTCCAAATTTTTAAAATCTCAGGCATGATTATCTGCTTTAAGATCCCCCTTAGGAATCTGCAATACAATGGTATTTATGTTTCTTATTTTCAATTGAGGGAACCATATTGTCATCCAATGATCCCCATGGGAATTATTTGAATGTCATCTATTTGAACCTATGAATTGTTCATCAAAATTTATATACTGATTCCCACTTATATGAAAAAACAAGATTTAGAAAGGTGGATTATAAAGAGCCAAACTGTACATCATCTTTTATAAATAACACCTTATAGAAAGCATTACATATTAAAAAATAATCAAATACTACATTATTACAATTGTCAATTCAACATCTAGACTTCAGCTAATAGAAAGTGAAAATAGAGAAAACAAAAAAAGCATTGGAATTTAGTCTAGAAGAGAGATTGAAGACATCAAATGAAGGGTCCTAGATCATATTCATTATGAACACATCCTGCTGAGCCCAGATATCAGAAGTCCTTGGAGCCATTAGCACACCCAATTTTGATGATGGATCAACAATGGTGTTCCTTTCTTTATAAACATGCAAAAGAGTGACTGCATTGATTGAATTTTTGTTATTGATGATTACATAAAAAAATGGTGCTAATTGCAAATTTCTCATAGTGGTAATCACCTGAAGTTTATGGATCCTCTTCTCAACAGTTAACTTTACAACCAAATTTAGTGCTAGAAGCTCTACTCTATTGTTGGTTCTCCCTCCCAAACCAACTTTCAGTTTTCAATAATTTGTCTCATAGGTATATAAAATGCCTCCATATCCCCTCAAGGAAGGATCACCCTTAGCAACTCCAAAGTAAGCCCAAGCTCCAGTTCTATCTATATGACTTATTTTCTTAGTACCCTTGGAGGTTTGATATACTGAACACACTTCAAACTTTTAAGTATTAGCATACTTTGAGTGGAACGGACCTCTGGATGAAAACTATGATTTTCAAATAACCTAGAGTTACTTACCAACCATATCCCCCAAGCAACAATGAGTAGTAAGGCTTTGAAAGGCTTTGCTAATTTGTTTCACACCAGTCTCTCTTCTCTATTAATTTCTAAAGCCTCTTTGAACCTCAGTTTCCTTCCAAATTGAGTAAGAATATGAGCATTGTATTAGCAGGAGTAAGGTTTTACTATGTGTTCTGACACAGTGGACATGTTCCCTGTCCACTCCAAAGTTTTCCTAGTGTATATTCTAACTTTGTTGTATATCCTCCCCCTACACGGCTCCTAGATCAGATAAGCTCATTTTTTTCCTCCTTTATTCTAACATGGCTATTTTTTAGTGCATGAGAATAGTTATCCCACCACTTTGCTTATTCACTGAGAAATCCCAAGGTGTCAGTTGAGATTTGCTCCTAGTTAAAGATAGTAGAAGTTAAAGTATTAAGTACTTGATGCAAATAAAAATTATTTCTATCTCTTAGGGATTCCCCCATGTTCCTCGGAAGCTTGAAGTTCTTTCACCACAACCCACCCAAGGGTATTCACCTAAACACATTTTGTTACCTTTCCCCACTCACCAAACAAGCCAATTAGCTACTAGTGGGAATGCCAACACCACTGCATTCAAAATTACTGATGCATTATGATAAGATCTCATCCAGGTCCTTATCCAATCTTCCACAATAAGAGGAGAAATATGCTTCTGCTAAATGGTCTTCACCCACAATCCTCTTCCTTGAATAAGTTTCCAAACAAATTTTGCAGTGGATATTATTGATGTCCCACCATCCCAAGTATTTGGATAGAGCAATATTTCTATAAGATGCCCAAGGAAAACTCTTTCTTCCAATGTTCCCACCCATAAAAATTTGAAGCTTAATTTCCTCACATGTTCCAACACTCCTTTGGTAATAAAAGATAGAGAGACCCTATAAACTAGAATTGATTCAAGCATAGATTTCAATAGCACTAGTGTTCCACCTCTTGTAAGCCACTTGTTGCACCATAGATTTCCTTTTTTCTACTTTCTAGATGATCCAACCCTAATATTTTTTGGTGCAGTCATTTGGTTTTAAATAGAATCATAAGTATTTTTTATATTGGATTGCATCTCATCTCTTTTTAAGGAAACAAATGTAGAAACTCCATCCTATCATATTCACCTATTCCCATAACGGAAATAATATATTTCCCTAAGTTATCAATCATACTAGTATCCACACAATACAGATACAACCATACTAGGATCCATACAATACATATCAATAATCTTTTATAACTTTAAATCATCCCTTCTAGAGCCATTACAGAAAAGAAATATGTTATCTACAAATAGTGAGATAAAAATATCCCTCGCCATTCTAATGCCATGTAGAGTGGTTGTGTTTTTGGACTCAAGAAGGGCTCTACTTAGCCCTTAAGCCATCAAAAGTCTTTCTTCCAAAGATCCTGCCCATAAAATTTTAAAGCTTAATTTCCTCACATGTTCCAACACTCCTTTGGTAATAAAATATAGAGAGACCCTGCAAACTGGAATTGATTCAAGCATAGATTTAAACAGCACTAAAAATATCCCTCCCCATTCAAATGCCATGCAGAGACCTTGTATATTTGTACTCTATAAGCGCTCTACTTATCCCTTAACGCACCAAAAGAAAGAGCCAAGGGGACCAAAAGAAATAGCAAAGGGGAAAGAGGGCACCTCTAACTCAAGCCTCTCCCAAGCCTAAAAAATATGAAGTTGAACCATTAACTAAAACTTTATAAGAAAATGATGTAGTACAATTCATCACCTACTTTACAAAACTTAAGTTGAATCCCAGATGAAATAACATCAGTATTTGGTAAAGCCAAATTACTTTCTATAGCAGACTGCTTTTCAACTTTTATTGTGTGAAAAGTCCCTTGAGCTACCCCTAGGGAATGCATTCAGTAATTATAGGAAGTTTAGCTACTAACTAATCATATATTATGTTATTGTAATGGCATGCCATTATTGCATTGATAATGCATTCTACAACCTAGGTTGTGTAACACATTACAATTTTTTTCAAGGAAAAAATTGTATTACTTTTATTTGTAAGATGAAAAAGGTAATATAATATTAAAAAATAGTTCTTGTGGCACTAGGACCTCATGGGATGAATGTTTTGTGAAGATACTTGAATAGTGTTTACTATACTTTCTGAAGATTATCGTGTTCCATAAAAGTAGAAAAAATAAAACTATACAGGAAACAACAGTGAAGGATGCAAGGGGGATGAGAAATGTGATTTCCCTCCTTGATATCTACTGAATTTAGGATTCTAGTTTGTAATCCATTCAATGTCCTTTCATTGTTTATCTGTTAAAGTATTTACTTTCTTGAATTCATGCTTGGAAGATACTAATGTTAACTGTGCACTTCGATTTTGCACTTGATCCATATGAGCTTGTAGACCAATGTTTTGAAAATCAATGTCGTTAAATGCCTAGTGGGATCATTGGATGACAACATGGTTCCCTCAATTGAAAATATGAAACCTAAATACCATTCTATTGCAGATTCCTAAGAACAATAAAAACAGGCGAGTATCGTAAAGAAAGGTAATTTTATTTCCCTTTTCAAAATTTCAGGGGTTCATGCAAATGAGTAAATGTACCTACACATCCATGGATGATTACCACAAAAATAATCTGACATAATGTGTGGGGATGAACATACAACCAAAGCCACAAGAAACAATCCCCATAATACTCAGTTGAGGTCTTCAAGAAAAAATACTGCCCTAAAGCAAACTCTGAATGGGCCTAACAAACCATGAATAGTATAACCATTGTAGCTAAACAATTCTAATTCTGTATTTGAAACATATCAGTGAAGTAGCAGGACGAAAACCTACAAGTTCATGATTTCCATACAAGAGTGTTTCAACTAAAAACATACTGAGATTGCAAATTGGTGTGCTCTGCTAAAAAGGGTGTCTAGCTAAGCTACAACCTCCAAACACAATGAGCTTAAGTAATAAGGAACCTCAGATATATGCATTAATTGGATGTATATGAATTTATTCACAACCACTCACCTATACAAGAAATCAAATTACTCAATAACTAGTTCAATAAATGTAGCATGTCAACTTTCAAGATGTGATGGTTTTATCTATCATGAATTCCTCTCTCAATTTTAATTTTTATTCCCATAGATTTGAAATATATAATTTTAAGCTAGTATCTGCTAGTTAATGACATAAAGGTGAATGCATGTCTCTTGTATTTTATTATTAATGATCTTTTTTGTTATAACTATGGATGTGGAAACATTCAATGCTTCATATTTTTTGTATACTCTTTTTCTTGGACATGATGTGTAAGTACTCTTAACAAGTTTCTCAAGTTGTGGGTCTGTGAAAGTGCAACTTGGTCAAATTCCATTGATTTTTTGTTTATAGAAGAAGTGGTTTTTGCAATATCTAAATTAATTGAGTCCATCTCGAGCAGGTTGTTTTTTATGTTAAGATTATTCGGAATAAGCAAACTGGACAATGAGAGGTTTATGGTTTTGTGGGACTTGATTCTTGTGCAACTGCAGAGAGAATTTTGTTGAATTTCCATTGTACACCCATGCCCAATTCTCAACAACCTTTTAAGTTGAATTGGGCTACTTTTGGAGCTAGTGACAGACGGATAGAACCAGGCACTAGGTATTCCATATTTGTTGGGGACTTGGGTCCTGAGGTCACTAATATTATCTTGCAAGAGACTTTCCAAAGCTAATATTCATCTGTCAAAGGTGCTAAAGTTGTGATAGATGCAAATACAGCTCACACCAAAGGTTATGGGTTTGTCAGATTTGGTGATGAGAACGAGAAAAACTAAGCTATGACTGAAATGAATGGCATTTATTGCTCCTCGAGACCGATGCGTATTAATGAAGCTACACCAAAGAAGTCCTTGGGATTTCAACAACGTTATTCCATGGAAGGTATGCTTTTCAAGGATGGTAGATTATACTTGTATGTTTTTATCAATAGTTTTATGTATATATCGATAGGTCACTTTACATGTCTTGTAACTCAATTTTGGGAAGACAATTAAGCCAAACTAGTCTGTCTACATGATTACATGTATCCCCCTCAAATATTCATAAGTTATTCTTCTCTCTTTCATGGAAGTTGATTGCCAAGTGGTTCTCTTTTGTTGTTGGCTAGTCAATACTTTTATTTTAAACTTGTATGTTACCATTTTAAACACTATCTGCAACTGATGTAGGAGCTACTATCTCCTATAGTTTTAATTGTATGCCAATTAACTATAGAAGTATACATAGTGACAAGTGTTGACAATTATCCATAAAACTTTTGAATTCTTAAAATTCTCATAGATTAAGAATTTTCACATTGGGAAGTTTCTACTGAATAACTAGTTGCAGAGAAGTTAAGAATAATCAAATAGCTTCTCACTTTGTTATTTAATATATCAAATACATCTTGCCATTGGATGCAATGTTGTTAAAATCGATTCAGGGAATATTAGACAATATTTTGGAAGGAGGACTCTCTCCCACAATGAAATTTTTCAAGATATTTACCTTGTTTCTCCTTAAATTCCATGATAATAATTTTAAAAATAATGGAATAGTTTATTACTATGCTATTAAGACCTATCAGTCAGCTTGGGAAGGGATGCAGGTTATTAGAAACAATTCAGGGCATGCTTCACAATTATTTTGAAGGTGGATTTTTGCAACAACTAAGATAGGGACACTCCTAGTCTATAGACCCACCTTGGCAAGAAGAGTTTGTCTATACAGGGAGAGGTCACTAGTTCCCAGGACCTAACCCCGTGCTATTTTCAGAAGGTGGACACAAGAATCCCCCTTAAATTCTTTCTTCTTGATGACAGTGAAATTGCAGCCGAAAAGTATGAGAAATTGAAAGTGAGGAATTCTCGTGAGTCCCAGTACAACATTAAGAAGAACTAATATGGAAGAAGGGTCTAAGCATATAATTACCCAATTCAAAATCTGAATCAATATATTTTGGATCATAGGTTGCCAATTACCTAATTTAGTTCTATAAATGTTTAGTACAAGGCAAAGATAAGTGAGGTCATTATCCCAACTTTATATTTTTAATCCAAGGATTCTGTTGAATTTTACTTGTGGTATGTTTTCAAAAGTTTGCATTTGGAATCCTTCATTTTTATTTTTACAGAGGCATGCAAGGAGATATATATATTTTTGTGTAATTTATTTACATTCAGTCCAAGAAAGATATTTTCATTTCAAAGAATTGAGAATTCGTTGGATGTCTTTGCCTTTATTTTCTTCACAGGGGTTTGATCCAACCATGTTCATTGATTATGGTCCTCTTGAATTGGTTTTGGACAAAATGGTTTTGTTAAGAGGTGAAGTTGGTTTGGAAGCAAGGATTATATGTTAACTATCTGTCAGATTGGCCCATGAATATTTCATTTCTATTTACATGAACCTTCCTATTTTCCCTTTCATTTTTAATACACTGAAATAGTAATAGGGATCCATTTTCTGAACTTCACCCTTTTATCGTAAAAAGTTTGATTTACAATAAGTTTGACTTAATGTTTCTTTTGTTATATGCAAATCTAGAGTACAACTATGATGGAAGTCCATGCAAAGAAACAATTAAACCTATGGTTGACGGGGGGACTAAAGGATTCAAGGGCCATGCCATAGTGATTTTACCAGGAATCACACCATTCTTTGAGTGTACTATTTGGATTTTCAAACCACAAGTTAAATTTATGCTATGTACTCTTGCTGAGACTTCATAGACAGCTACTCATTGTATCGAGTATGCCTATCTAATTCAATGGAATGAGGTATAATTCCTTATGTTTTCATTTGAAAGTTATTTAGGGCTGCGGGTCTTCTAAATCTCTTGTTTTCATAATACATGCCTGCATAAAGATGTTAGTTTTTTTCTCTTGTAGGAACATCATAGAAAAATGTTTGATGCAGACAACCAAGAGCATATGCAATGAGTTTATTCATAGGTACACTATTATTATAATGATAAATAATTCTTGTTTAATTTCAGTCATTAGAACTGTATAGAAATTGAGACTTAATTTCAATATCATACTATAGACACTCAAGAGAGTAGAGTTATATGGTATAAGTGGAGTCACCTATTCATTAACTCAAGTGTGGTTGAATTATCAAACCTCCATCATATTTTATCTCTTTTTACTATTTGGTCTTCTTACTATCAAATGAACTATGGAATTTCCCTGTCCTGCTCCCTTTATTAATATTGTTATTGCTATAAATGAAACAGTCTATATATTTTGAGAGAGGAACCTTTGGACAAACTCTCCAAGTGAGGACATGTTATGTCCAGTTCATTACTCATGCTAGTTTGTGGGCTATCAAAGAAAATTTTATTATAATATTAATAAATGGTTGTGACAAGAACCATAATCTATCAATAAAGGCTCTGGGTAGTTTATATTGAAGTGGTAGTTCTTCAGGTCTTAACATTTTTTATTTTGTTCAATATATTTGTTTGTGCACTATTTTTTTCCTCAAAAAAAGAATTTTAATTTTATATCATCAAAAAGTGAAATAGAGTTTCATTCTATTAATGCTATGTAAAGCATTGATTTTAAAACTATCACCACATCCAGCAAAAACATACATATTGATTCTTATTGGATCTCCTAAGATATTGAGTCCTCTCTGTTCAACTTCCAAAAAATGGAAAACAAATCATAGTAGCCACTAATAAATTAGTTAGAAACCAGTCCTCATCAAGTGTACACTTAAAAAGTATGTAAACAACTAGAAATATATACAAAACTGAAACAAAACTATACCATCTAAAAACCAAAGTTTTCATAAAATTGCAGAAAGGTAACAAAACAGAGGCCAAACAAACCCATAGGTGTAGTAACCATAATTATGAAAGATCCTTGCTTGGTTATCTTTGTGAAAATGACAATGATAATAATCTAAGGTTTGTCCTGCACGATTCTCCATAATAAACCACATTCCTCTCTACATCTGTAAACCTTATTTTGATAAAATATTAGCAAATCCATTTCTTTTTCAGTAAACATGTTGAATGATGAAATGGTTTAGATTAGAAACAAACCTTTATATTTTTTCCGGCATTATACTCAAAAATAAATTATTGCACTATCATATGCCTTAGCACCACCCAAATGGTCCTTATTGCAAGTTAACCACCCTTCGTCTAGGTAACCAAATAGGGACTCATGGTTCCCCGCATATGCACGACCCTTCATGTAATGGTAAAAGTTATCACAGTGGTATATTTTATAAATATACCTACCAAATCTAAGTTGTATACAATTTTTCCAATTTTTCCATGTGTGCTCCCTATTTTGCCAATTACATACTTTGATGCTGCATGTTAAATCCAAATTCATCTATAAAGAATGTGTCTAAAATAACTTGCCAAGGAAGAAAATAAAACAATCTTAATTTATCGTGCATAGCAGAAGTGATCACTTTAACTTGAAACTATTGAGAGCACACATAAAAGATGATTTCATACAATACATCAAGGAATTAATATGCCCATCGGAAAACACAACCTTGAATGCAAAAAAGAAAACGTACAGGAGCCATATTTTAACATTGTGGGCTTCCCTAAAAAGTATGAAAGGTAGGGAACATAAATGACTATTGATCTACAAGTTGGCTAATAAAAAAAAAAAGATTACTAAATGGGGGGCACATAACTACTTTTATCATGTAATATATGAAATCATGCATGGATAAGATGGAATATAATAGCGGTCAACTACAAAAAAGTGTGTATGTCAAGAAAGAGAGAACCCAAAACCATCAAATGATTTTGCAAGGTTTTTGTATAAGCCACTGTTAAGACCTTATTCACTCCTCTATGTAGTTCATGTGTTAAATGTTTGCAGTGCAAGTTCCTTGCAGGTTTAAGATGCTTAACCTTAGGTTAAGCCTGAGAAAGCTCTCAAGTTTGAGTTAAGTCTTGTGTTTATAAGAATAATGAGGACAACCTGTGTGGGAGAAGTACCATTTTTTAGCATCCGACCTATGCCAATTCATGAATGCTAAACCTGGGGGAAACCTTTGCCAATATGGAATGAATTCATATTAACAACAGCATAGAGGTTTAGTTGAATCAGTGGTAATTCTCTCTCTTTTGAGGACTTGTTTCATGGATATGTTCAAAACAAAAGAATGAGGCAAGGATGTTACAAAATAAATTGAAATGGAAAATGTGCACTACTATTCAGCATGTTTTATCCTAAAAAGTAAAAAATGTGCAAGGTTGTGACATCTAAATGTTTAAAAGTGCGATTTAGCAGAAATAAAATGCAATAGTGTTGTTAATGTTACTATGGAAGTAACCAGGAATATTTTTTTGTCTCTTATCTGACTGCAGTAGAGTATGGACTGCTAGTTGTGGGATAATATAGAGTTCAAATCAAATTTACAGCACAAATTTGAAAGAATATGGCTACAACAGTTAGATTTTGGCTGAAGAGTTGTGGTTTTATATGCCTTCCACATAAGAGGTCCACCTTATCTTGATATAATCACCAATACACATGGCTTTTCTTCTAGACAAACACCGGGTTAACGTGTGCATATGTGCTAGGATTGGTAGTTGCTGCTAGCTATTTTGTTGATGGGCAATATAATTTTCAGACCTATCATTGTAGAGTATACAATTAAAAGTTTGATGGTTGCAGTCACCACCATGGAAAGAATAGCAGATGTGTGGTTGAAATTGCAAGACCTTTTGGTGGTTGAAGGAACCTTGTTGGGGTGTGTTCCTGTAGTATACATCCAACAAAAAGGTATAGTACAAGAAACTTATTCATATCTATTCATGAAATTAAATATGACAACAATGAACAGGAGACCAAAATAAAAGGGTAGAACAACATTTTTATCCATTGTAGAGAAGGTATGAATTCATGGGATGTAGGTGTGAGGAGGTATGGAAAAACAAATTAGCACCTTGTATGTAACCCTTAAGCCTTAATGTTGTTTAATTCATCAACACTTTCTTGTATATGATGATAGGAAAGAGGTCTACTGCATTTATATGCCCCTTAGTTTCTTTCTTTATATGTGTAAATAATTGTTAACTAAACCAGGGAAGGTGAATTAATCACAACTAAAACTATAGGAAATTTTATTGCAGCAGAATAATATAGTTAAAAAGTGTCTTCCAGTGGCCTAGATTAATGGGCAGATGTGGCAGGAGTCACAGGAAGGTCATTGTGGGTGTTGTACAAATTGACAGATAGTTGCAATGAGGAGTAATGCTACAAAACTGATATATCTAAGCTTCTTATAAACTATTATGCTAATATTTTCACCTTATTCTAGTCCTATAGATGAAGGAAAGAAAGGGGGTATACCAGAACATGGAGAAGGTGCACTTATTTGTCAAGGAGGATCTGATTTTGGAATATTGATGCAAACCAGCACAAGGATTCTACCACATGTTCTTTCCATCATGGTATTTATCATTATGACAATAGGAAGAGGGTGCATTTTTCATCATTTTCTTCAATTTGAATGTCAAAATCCTTCTGTATCGAAGGAACCTAGTTTAGGCACTGTCTTGTAGCTACAACCAGCAGAAGGGCACATGTTAGGGGCTGTTGGTGTAGATCTTTTCCATGGATATATGTAACAGTAGAAGAAGAGAATTTTCCTTTGGCACTTTCGAGTAGCAATCAAGAAACTTATAAGAAAGAGGCCATTACCTACAGCAAGGAATATTTCCCACAACTTCTTCATTTTTTCTACCTTTCTATTCTAAAGGTGATGTTGTAGTGAAGTGAGAAATGAGAAAGTCCATAAAACTTATCAAAAAGATGCTTTTGTGTGCCAAGGATTTCTCCAGAGAACCATCTCCCATCGAAGAAAAATAAGGAAATGAGAAATTTGTAAGAAATGATATTCTTCTCATGCAATTAGGTGTTTGTATGATATAGATAATTGAAAGAAATTTTATGAGATGAATCATTATAGATAATTCATTATTATGAGTATTTCATATGGATCAAAATAGTTACAAACTTCACTCTAATGCACCCCACTTACAAGTTACAAACTTCTTGTTCTCAAGATTTATAGGTATGAATATTTGATTTGTGATTTTAATAGGACCTCATTCTCATTATTCAGAACTTTTCTCTCATAGCATGTTATAACTCTAAATAAAGTACGATGAACACAAAAAACATAAAGAGAATAAGCGAACAACAGGCTATAAAACTCTTAAATGTTATTGCAAAAAGATAACTATTGATGGAAAAATCCATATGATTAAAGGACAAAGTTGGAACTAAAAGTTTCCGCGGTCTTCAGTACAAAACATTAGAGGTATTCAAACTACAGCTCTGTAAACTGCTATTTAATTTTCTTGATTTGACGTTTCATACATTCCAACTATCTCACCATAGCAATTGCAAACATAGAAAAAATGTTTTAAAACAATCCAAGCATGAATATATAAACTGTTGTTAAAAAGGAAAAATGTTAGTCAAGTAACTAGCCTCATAGAATAAACAATCCATAGAAATTACAAATGACTAAATTCATCTATAGTAAGGGACCACGAATACCTATAGTTATCCGCAATCCAAACTTGAAACATATGAGTATTACTAGTGACAATCCAACCATATAACTATTAGGATATTTAGACACTTAGGACTTAGTTAAGATCAACTTGTGTAATATATCCGTTAGGTAAAAGTGTGTTTCTTTAGTATGCATTAGTATGCATTTGTAAATATTCTAATCTGATGGTCACGATATTTTCTAGACATAGAGTGATCCGACGGTTCAACTTCTCTTAGATCATACCTACCATTGATCCATGGCTTAACACCCGATTGGTCTATGATCTCTATTTAAAGAGCATAGAGGGTTCTTGGCTAGTTGATTGATTATGAGAATCTCATGTAACTTTCTTTCTTTTGCATAATAAATTGCTCCAAGTAGCTATTTGGTTGGGGCCATGGACTGTTTCCCTCTCAAGGGTTTTAACCACGTGACAAACATTGGTGTGTTGATCTGTGATCTATTTGTGTGAAGCGGTTGCTCAAGGTGTTCATTCTTTTGGGAGTACCTTGTGTACCCGAACATGGTATTAGAGCTTTTATGAAGAGCTCTTTCGGTTTTGATCTAGATCATGAATAGGTGTTCCCGAAACTTTGAAAGGGTTTTTAGTTCTATATTTTCTGTTAATTTTTTGCTTCTGTAAGCTGTTCCATTGAATCCAGAGTGTCGTTTCCATTGGGAAATAGTTTTCGTTTCATCAAAAACTATTTCCATTTGTTCCAGAAACACCCATTTCGACAAATCTGAAGGTATAATGTTACAGTGATGGATTTGTTTTCTTAAATATATCATATCTTATCATTTTTTTTTAGTCTCAGACTGTTGCCTTCCTTGACTGTCTATGCTCTTTACCATGCACCTTACGCGATCGAAACAAATAAGAAATAGTAAGGGAAAGTTTTTTGCTTGTCTTCTCGGCTACGTATGCTCTTTGCCATACACCTTGTGTGATCATGGGAAATCAGAAACAACAAGAAAACTTGAAAATGTACACTTTCCGGGTAATCTAACAAAGATCTAACCCCATTGCGTGGAAAAAAATATTTTGTTTTTGTTTTTTGTTTTTTTGTGATTTGCAGAAAAAAAAAAGGCAAGCAAGGAGAACGAGTGAGAAGAGTAAAAAAAAAAACCCCTTCCTCTTTCCATTCTTTTATGTACCTTTTAAACTTAGCTCACTTGGTCCAAAGTTGCTTTATTCCTTAATAGGTCTTGATTTCAAGTCTTATTAAGCTGCCTTTTAGTGCATGCAATTTCTATTTTCAAGTTACTTTACTGTAAAAGTGCATCTCACATAAATAAAATAAAATAAAAAGTGAGTCACTTAAGTCTTTTAATTTATTGCCGCACTATTTAAAAGTAACATTATTGTAAAAGTGAACCTCACTTATTCTACAAAAGTGATTCACTTCAAAGCAACTTTATTGTAAAGTGATTGTCAAAGGTTGATCTTGGGAAGAGGGGGGTTCTTTTTTTTAGTTGGTCAAGTTAATATCTTCCATCTCACTATTGGAGACATCTTTAACATTTTCTTTTATCAAGCATAACTTCATCATCTAGAATCAGTTTTCAGTGTCGTTTTTTCTTTTAAACCACATATTTTTTCGAGCTCTTTGCAACCAGATAGTTAGTTCCTATTTTCAGAGCCATTGTTTTACAATATGGATGCCCCTTGTGATATTATACTTATAAGTTCTAACTATTTCTCATGGAAATCTCGTATGGAGGATGTTCTACGAAGTAGGGGACTTTTCAGGATAACCTCAGGGAAAGAAATAGAACCCACTGATGATGATAAGAAAATTAAATGGGAAAACAGATGTGATGAAGCTCGTGGATTGATTGGGATGTCAAATTCTACTGATTTGCGATTCCACATATCTGGAATTGATGAACCTGATAAAGCTTGGGAAAATTTGGAATCTTTGTTTGGTAAACAAAATGAAATTCGGGGTCATCAACTTGAGAATGAGTTTCTTTCTTTCAATCCAGATGATTTTTGATGCATTCAAGACTATTAATCTAAGTATAAAACTCTTAGAATCTTATGTGCAGAATGCAAGATTAAGAAAGAAGACAAACAATGCATTTATCATATTCTTTCCAAACTTGGAACTGCATATTATGTTTTTTTATCTACATTCTACTCCATGAAAGAATCCTTGACTGCAGCTAGCTATCAAGAGCCTAGTCTTGAATCCTTTTATAATTACTTAATTAGAGAGAAAGATAAGCTCATTCATCTTGTAATAATTAACAATGCAAAGACATTTGGGAAAACCTTATTGTCCCAACAGAAAGAAAAGTCCAAGCCTCCCAAGAAACATAATTTTTGCAATAATAAGCCAAATAACAAGGGTCCCAAACCCTCTCAGTCAGCTCCTTCTTTATTGACAAAGGATCCAAGCAAAAAGGAAAGAAGACTAAGCGTCATTGAAACTTTTGTCGGAAAGATAATCATGATGAGTCTAAGTGTTTCAAGAAGATGACAGCCTTGGTAGTAGCAATGAAGAAGCACCACATCAGCATAGATTCGTACTCAGGATCTAACTCTTATGGACATGCACTTTGTGCTTCTGGTTACTCTTATACTGCATCTTCTTCTTCTACTTCAAATGAATGGCTTATTGATTCTAGAGCATCTTATCATATGGTTGAGGATCAAGCCATGTTTTCTACTATGCATGAATGTAACACCAAACAAATATTTGTTGGTGATGAAATATCTCTAAGTGTTGTAGGATCTGGAATAGTTCCAGTAGAAAATGGTCATTTCAGTGATGTACTATGTGTTCCAAAAATTTCCTGCAATTTTTTATTAGTCTATCAAATTAATCATTCAGGTGAAGGTAAAACTGTGATGCTTACACCTCACCAAGTTGTAATCAAGGCTTTTAAAAATCCTCAAAAATGTCCTTGCTACTGAAACTGTTGATGATATTACCAGGTTGTACAAATTTACCAACTTTAGGTCATCACTTTTTCCTTGAGTTTTTGTTGCTCATAGTGATAACTTGAGAAAACTTTGGCATGAGTGATTTGGTCACTTAAATTATCACTCATTGCAACGACTATGTAAATACAATATGGTGACTGGTCTTCCAATGGTATCTTGCAAGGATGGTGTTTGTTCCGGTTGTGTACTTGGAAAACATCATTGAAACAGTTTTGACAAACATGCCTCTTGGCACTCCTCGGTTCCTTTGGAGCTTGTGCATAGTGACTTGTGTGGTCCTCTTCCATCTGCATCCTTCTCTAGTTTCAAATATTTCTTAACTTTTATTGATGACTACTCTAGACGCACTTGGGTTTACTTCCTAAAAATTAAGAGCAAAGTATTTAACATGTTCTTGTCCTACAAGGCCCTTGTTGAAAAACAATCTGGTCATCAAATTATTAAGTTAAGATCTGACAATGGAGGAGAATATGTTAACAACAGGTTCACTACTTTCTGCACTGAATAAGGAATTCAACAACAGCACACTATTCCATATACACCACAACAAAATGGTGTAGCTGAGTGGAAGAACCACACTTTAAAAGAAATGGCTAATTGTATGATCCAATCTAAGGGACTAAGCCCTCAATATTGGGTTGAGGCCATAAATTGTGCAAATTGCATAGTTAATCACACATCCACTAAAGTTTTACAAGGTATAACACTGAAAGAAGCATGGAGTAAAATTAAACCAGATGTAAGTCACTTTCATTTGTTTGGTTGTGAAGCATGGGCTCACATTCTAGATGAAAAACAGAAAGCATTGCAGCCTAAAAGTGAAAAGCCCAAATTTGTTGGATATTCTGAAGATGTAAAAGGTTATAGATTTCTTCAACCTCATTCACATGATATAATCATTATAAGAGATGTTAAATTTGATGGAAATATCTTGGCCTGCGAGCCTAACTTGGCGGGTGTGCCATCTTTGGCCTGTGAGCCTGATTCGGTGATTGTGCCTTCTTTTTCTTCTTCCAACTTCCTTGACAAGTTTCCAACTCCACTTTGTAATGATGACAGTGAGGATGAAAATCCACCTCCTCCTGCTCATATTCCTCCAATTGCACCAGTACCAATACTTTCTCGATGGGTCCATTTAACATGTGAAGTAGCTGGTGATCTTTCCTGTGATCCTAGAGATCAACATCGAACACATTCTTAGTTTTAGCAAGCCTCTTCTCTTTTGGCTCAAGTTTCCGAGAATCATGATCTAGAAAATTTTGTAGAAGCTTCAGGAAATCCAGATTGGGATGCAGCTATGGATGAAGAATATATTTCCTTAATGGTGAACAATACTTGGGATCTTATTCCTCTTCCAAAAGGAAGAAAACTTGTCAGATGTAAATGGGTCTACAGAACTAAGTATGCATCATAAGGACGTGTTGAAATACTTAAGGCAAGGATAGTTCCCAAAGTTTTTTCCCAAGTTGAAGCGATTGACTACAATGAAACCTTTTCCCCTGTAACAAAAATGAACTCCATCTGCCTTGTTCTTCTTCTTGCAGCCTTACATAACTGGGAAGTCCATCAAATGGATGTCAAGTATGCCTTCTTACATGGTGATTTGCATGAGGAAATTTACATGGAAAAACCTCCTGGATATGTTCAGAATAACTCTAGCCTTGTTTGTCTCCTTAAGAAATCCTTATATGGCCTTAAGCAAGCTCCTAGAGCTTGGTATGCCAAAATGGATAGCTTTCTCATTGACACTAGTTTTTCTAGATGCCATTTTGACCCCAATGTCTATACCGAGAAAGTAGGAAACCATCTCATCATACTTGTTATTTATGTTGATGATATTATCCTTACTAGTAGTGACCCTAAACTTATAACCCATGTGAAATCTAGTCTTAAGAAAAATTTTGAAATGTCAGACTTAGGACATTTGCATTAATTTCTTGGTCTCCAAGTCTTGCAAACCAAAGAAAGAGTCTTTATTTCCTAGTCTAAGTATGCTTGTGACCTTCTTCGCCGCTTCCACATGGAATATTGTAAACCATCCCCTTCTCCCTTCCAGTCTGGAGTCAAACTTTCTGCCACTTGTACTTCCCCTGAAGTAGATGCCACCTTGTATCGTCATCTTGTTGGTATTCTTTTATACTTGACTCATTCCCGTCCTAACCTTTCCTTTTCCATTTGTTGTGTTTCTCGTTATATGAAAAATCCTCATGAAAGTCATTGGAAAGCAGCAAAAAGAGTACTTTGATATATTTGAGGTACAATTAAGTTTGGGATTCATTACAGTACAGAGGGGAAACCTTTGTTGGTAGGTTTCACTGATTCAGATTGGGCCGGTGATCTTGATGATTAGAAGTCTACTACAGGTTTTGTTTTCAATTTGGGATCTGGACCTATCACTTGCGCTTGTAAGAAACAACAAGAACTTGCTCTTTCTTCAGCAGAAGCAGAATATCCAATTGCAGTTAGTGCCAATCATGAAGCTTTATGGCTTCAACAGATCCTTTTAGAGTTTGGATTTGAGCAACAGCAACCTATTCCACTTTGGTGCGACAATCAAAGTGCCATCAAGCTTGCCAAATATCCAGTTCTACATTAGCACAATAAACACATTGAGCTACACATGCACTTCATCAGAAATCTTGTTCATGATAGTGTTATTGAAGTTCTCTATTGCCCTACAGATGATCAAGTTGTAGAAATCTTCACCAAGCCTCTTACAGAAGCAAAGTTTTCTAAACTTCGATCTATGTTAGGAGTTCAGGAATGTGTCCTTAAGGGGGGATAGGCCCCAGTGCCTCCTTCCTTCTCCTAATAGTGTCACTTTTGTAAATCCTTCAATCCTATCCTGAATTGTTCTTAAGGGGGGATGTTACGATATTTACACACTTAGGAGTTAGTTAAGATCAACTTCTGTAATATATCCGTTAGGTAAAAGTGTGTTTCTTTAGTATGCATTAGTATGCATTTGTAAATATTCTAATCCGATGGTCATGACATGTTCTAGACATAGAGTGATCTGACGGTTCAACTTCTCTTAGATCATACCTACCATTGATCCGTGGATTAACACCCAATTGGTCTATGATCTCTATTTAAAGAGCATAGAGGGTCCTTGGCTAGTTGATCGATTATGAGAAGCTCATGTAACTTTATTTATTTTGCATAATAAATTGCTCCAAGTAGCTATTTGGTTGGGTCCATGGACTCTTTCCCTCTCAAGGGTTTTAACCATGTGACAAACATCGATGTGTTGATCTGTGATCTATTTGTGTGAAGCAGTTGCTCAAGGTGTTCGGTGTTTTGGGAGTACCCTATGTACTTGAACAATAACAAGATATTAAGTTCACATTAGCAACATAGTATTGTGAACCAGATCGTCTATCCACACCTGATCAAATATGGGTTTAGATGTTAGCTTACATTTTGTTCTATAATTTCCCTCTAATGTGCATGGTTATTTAATTAACCAGAAAAAAATAGTTAATTAAAATAAAATAAATCGTCAGTAGTGGAGATGTTAAGTACTTACCTGAGAGCACTGCATGTATTCGATTAAGAACGATAGATGCAGTAAGAAATGGAACCAACTCTAAGACTCTTTCTATGTCCCTTGGGATACTTGTGAAGAGATAACCGAAGACATTTTTGCAAAGAAGAAAAACTATTGCAAAGATTACACTGATGATTAAAGATGTAGCCACTAAAACAAAAACTGTAAAGCATGCAGCATCGGCATTCCCAGCACCAATTTCATTGGAAACCCTTACACTGCAATAGGGAATATTGTGAACAATAAATAACATTTGGACCATAATGCATATGGGAGTCATATATTACAGAAGTTGTTTAATTGTAAAACCCAAGGAATATAGTTAGGAAATAATTAAAGCATTGGGGAGATATTATGGCATGAATTTTCTTTTATCTTATATTTGTAAATGATTTTTATATCTGATGATTTTTTGATTTGATTTTTTGTGTCCTACTTCATGTGCATATTTGATAAGGGGTAACAAAGAAGGACAACAAATTCTATGTAGGCTTATATTGTAGTTGTCTTTTAAACCTTGGTTTCTTGAGGACATGGCAAATGATTTTCATGTCAAATCTCGGAAGTTGACTTTTGGATCATGTAGATAGGGGTTTGGAGAATCATATGGTTATTCGTGGAGCTATTTCATGGCTTTTAATGGGCTTCCATATTCACATGTTGGAGATTATATTATCCCTACCATATATTGGATAGAGCAAGCATGTATGACACACTTACTATTGGACATGTTTGATGTTCACTTCCATCTTTTGGAGCTCACTTAAGTGTTCAATGATGGATTGAATAAGATTCCAAATGAGACACGATGCTTGACATAGATTTGATTTGGTTTATTAGTAATTACAAAACACAAGAAAATATCTAATGAGGTTGATGAGATTATAAAGTGGTTGCATTGGAGAATAAGCTCGATGTTCATGAACAATAGGTTTCATTTATGTTCCCTTTGGCATCTTGGCTCATTCCTTGTTTGTGCAGCCATTTTTGAAAACATTGTGTATTGGACAAGAATATTTTGGATTGTATGTTCGGTGTGATTGAGATGTGAATTTTTGGATCCATCACATAACATGTTTCCTGCCATTCTTTTTTCTTGACAGGTAGATCATGCACGCCAACAACTATCAAATTTCTTGGAGTTTCTCTTGCACCTTCCAGCAATGTACAAGTCCCCATATGGAGCTAGTTGTCAACCTAAAGTGGCTAGTAGACCATGATATCATGGGTGCAGTGATGAAGATTCACATTTATGAAGTAATTCAATATTGGTATCAAGAAGCCTTAAGGATAAATATGTAATATTCCTTTCAACGCTCAAGCAAGGACTGGATCAAGTTAGATGTAGTACTACGAAGTGATTCTCATAAAACTCAAATCTGTTTTAGCAGTTAAGGAACATGCAAATACCATGAATTGCACAGAAGATACATGGTATTTTTGTTGGTGTAGGAATTCAGACCTGATTTACTCAATTGCATGGTTACCATATATGCTAACTGAAAATTAAAGCCAAGAGTAAAAGCAGACAGTAAATTACAGTCTTTAAGAGCCAGAAGGCCTAGAATCAGTTTGATTGTTAAACCAACATGGAATAAGGCCTCATTCAGAGGAGTCAATTTCAATGTTAGGTAGTGTTCTTGATCCACCTTAGGTTGAATTCAAGAAACCAGATTCCAGCATGATAGGGGGATTTGATTCAACATCGACATCAACATAAGATTCTGCTTCAGACCAAGTTCATAGCATACAAAAGTTGCTAAATTCAGTATTGGATTCTCCTCCAGATCGGTTGAGCAAACAGTTGAAAGAAGTGTCAACTTTGGTTTTGACTAAGGACGATGTTGAAGCTATGGATTCCAATTGTAGTTTAAGGAAGGGATCAATGCTAATATAAGTTCATATGCAAACATCTACTTTGGATTCAAGTAAGTAGGAACAAAAGAATGAGAAGGGCTATGATAGCTTGCAAAATATTCAATATTCAAATTATGATTCTGTTTCTAATGAGTTAAGAATCCCTCTTATAAATATGTTATGTCCAACTCTAGAGTCTGTTCCCAGTGAGTCTAACACTGAACCTAATAATATTGAGCTTACCTTAAGAAAAATAACAAATTCAACAATGGATTCTCTTTCTAATCAGCCCAAGCTTGAAGGTGAGAGCTGCATTTGTGATTCAAGAAAAGCATCAATATCTACTTTTGATTTTGTTTCATGTCGGATTGACCCTATAAATGAAAATTCCATGCATTTGAGAGGGGTTTCAGATTCAACGTTTGATTCTCTTTCAAAGAATCTGAGCATAGAGACAAGAGATGACTCGATTTCAACAATGAATTATTTGGATCAGTCAAAGGATGAAGACGAAAATTTATATTGTAACTTGAGAAAGGTTTCTAACACAACAAGGGATTCTGTTTTGGGTCAACATCGTGTTGAATCTGAGAACTCCCAATCTAACTTGAGTATTGTTTCAAATACAGTAATGAATTTTGTACTGGGTCAGACTGACGAGAACATTGAAAGTCCCAACACTTTGAATGATTAAGAACTTCATTATTCTACTCTAATTTATCTGAATATTTAGTAGAAGTAAGAAATGGAGGATAAGGTGGTGATGCCTATGAATGGAGGAGACACTGATTCATTGGTTTCTATTTTAGGAGAGGAGGTAATCCAATCATTATCATCTAATGAGGTTAGATAACTTTTTGTGGGTCCTTAAGTACCATGCAAGGTTGTATCTCTTTGCAATCATTTGGGTTTTTTTTCCCTTTTTAAAATCTATTCACCCGTGGAACCTAATACTTTCCATGGGTATAGATAGCCTATGTGTCAAGTCTAGCAGAATACCCCCAAAGGTATAACATTTTTTCCATTTACTCGATGGTACTCAGTTTTATTCTTAAAAGTTGTTGATATCTTATTGTGGAATAATGCATGCTTTGTTAAATATTGTGTTTGATAATGATTACGAAATTCATTATTCTGCTCTAATTTCTCTAAATATTGAGTAGAAGTAACAAATGGAGGATAAGGTGGTGATTGTTATCCACTTGAATGGCACCTCTCCATCCGAGTGTCGACATCCCTCATGTTGGCACACAAAAGGACATCTATGGATTGAGGTTTGCCCAAAACACTATAGATGGGATTATTATAAACTACATTCATCATCCATCCAACTGGTTACTTTGGCGTTTTAGCTATGTCAAGTCATATATGCGACCCTATATATATGCAACTCGCGGATTATACATGAGTGTCGGTTGTTGTAGGTCGCATATGGATGTATACGCAGGTTGCTCTTATAGCAACTCGTGGATCATATGCGAGTTGTCATTCTTGATACCCACGGATATGTCCCTTTGACATTAAAAATAAAAACTCACGTTTATCTGGGATTAGTTAAGCCATTTAACTTAATCTCCTTAACTATCTGAACCTCCTCAACCTTCGAAACTACCTTATTTCACCATGTATAAATACAGGCCTTGGGGAGGGTGTTTGGTATATACATTTGAAGAGAAAAGTTATGCTGGTGGAGTTTATATAGAAGTATTTGGAGCAGTGGAACTCAGAATCCTTTGGCTAGAGAGGAGTCCTTGTCTCAGGCGTTGGGTTGTACTTTGAACTCTTTCATTATTGTTAATAAAGAGAATCCTTCTTCCATATATGTCTCATGTATTTTGGTTTGATAAATGTTTATGGTTCTACATTTTATATATGATTTATCTAACCTACTTATATCTATATGAATCATCTTGTATTTGGAAGATTGAACCTTGACAGGTGAAGGAGAAGCAACTTTGAAGACTTTGGAGGAGAAGCAGAGCGGAAGAGGACAAACAAGGATCAACCATCGTGTAACGGGTAAGTCTTTCCTATCCTCCTATTTCCTTTACTACAATATGGAGTTGATTGCCTGCAAGCTTATTGAGTATGTTGGTAACCCCAGACCTTCAGTTATAAGGTGTTTATTCCTGTACAACAGAACTGAAAACTCTGCTGGGGAGCCCAGACTGTTGTAGGTTGTTTTTGTCACCCCTGACCAGTCTTTGCTTTGAAGTTTGTGTGTGGTTTTTTACCCTGGTTCATACTTGCCTCAGTATTTGAAAGTCTTGTGAATTTTTCTTGTTTCTTGAGAAACATTTTATACCTATCTGTAGGTTGCTCTTCTGCACAGTCGCGTATACAAGCCTGCATACGTGGGTTGCTTTACTGGACAGTCGCATATCATACGTGGGTTTCCCTTCTATACAGTCATGTATATGCCTGGAAGTAGGGATTTTTGTAAATTAAGGTTTGCTTGTTCGTTTCTTTGTGTAATCCCTGTTTGTCAGTTGATTTTCTTTATGAATACTATGCTAATTGTCTAAAGTCATTTAATGATCACACTTTGTAATTTTTCAAAATCCCTTGAGTCTCTTTTTCTTGGATTATTTTCTATTTGCATGCTGAAGTAGTTTGGCCTGTTTGGGTTGTAGGTTAAACTGTCTCTATCCAGATCAGTGATCAGGGTCTTGGGCTCTGTTTTTTCCAGTCTGTCTTTTGACAGTGGCTGGTTGTCACTTTCCTTTATAAGTCTGCAGTGATTTTGTCATTGTGTGCACCCAAGCTAAGGTTCCTAGCCTTCCATTGTTGGTTTTATTTTGGTTCTGTTAGTCTGTTTGCTTCAGTTTGTTGCTTTTATACAGTTTATTTGATTCAATTTTACTCAAGTATATTGCATTTTAGGTGCATTGAAGAATTTTGAGTATTTTTAAAAAGTGAAAAGAAAACATTGTTAAGCTTTTGCATTTTGTTTTTGCATAAGTAGTGTTTATTTCAATTTAAAGATATTATCTCAAAAACTACAAAAAATATAGGCTTAGTTTCTTTTATCGTTGCATTCAATTCACTAATATATATTTGCAAAAAAGAAAAGAAGTTTGTTTTTATAGTGGTAGTTTGCTTTGAATACACCTTTACTTTTATTTATTTCTTATTGATTCAAAAACACCACAAGTACACCACTCCATTTCCTTCTGAGTAAGAAACAACCCTTTAAAATAAACGCATAAATTAAAATTTACTAGTAAGTTTTGTTTTTAGGGGCCTTTCACCTACTAGCTTAGGCTAGACTTGTGGGCTAGGAAGTGTAAACTTCCCACAAGTTATAAAACTTAGACGTAGTGGACCTTTCTTTAGGTAAATCCTTGACTTTATCGACTGTATCTGGGAAGCTCCTCTCAAATGGGAGTTAAGCACGAGGTCGCGTGGAGGCTTGGACAGAGGAGATAACCCTCTGAATCCTTGTTAAAGCGTAGATCGGGACTTTTACGCATCTGGGGATTTTGTCCTAAACAGATTTTTGGGCTCAGCTACCATGCCCATGCATACGAGTCTGGCTTGTGACTGTCCCCCCAGACTATTGGTATAGCCAAGGTAGCCTTTAGTCTCTTGTCTTTTAGGGTTCATACCTAGGTAAACCGGAAGGTCATTTCTGGTTCACCTTGAATGGGCTTGGAAGGTAACCCTTGTTGAAAGTGTAGGAGGGCCGCTGGGTGATTCCTTCGCTTCTGCCTAAGAACCACTTCAAGGACGACAAGTAATCGATCATCAGATTTTTTCGGCAAAGTATATCTTTTACCCTTGTTTGATTGCTTGAGGCTTTAGGATTTTTATAGTGTATGCTCTGTGGTTTTGCCTGTGTTTAGTTGGCCTTAGGGTGTGATTTGTCAAATTTTCAATCGTGGAGGACCAACCTCCTAGAAGGTCAAGAAGGTTGAGAAACCTTCCTCCTATCACCACATTGGAGCCTCCACCTCCACCCCAAAGGAGGAGATTAGACACTAATGGTTCATTTGCACCAGTAGTGATAAGTGAAGTTCTTGGTGAACCGGAACTGATAGCTAACCATTTTGATCTTGATACAGTTGAGATAGAAGAATTGTAGACTAACGAGTTTGCAAGAAACTTTAACACACCCTTGACTGATTTAAACTATCCTGTGATCGTTCAGGTTAGACCTTTTGATTCACTTGTATTAGGTGTCCCTGTGGGTAGGATCATGTCTTCTGTGAAAGAAAGTCCTTTTGTGTTCACCTCAACCCTTCCAGTTGAATGGGTACTACCTCCCCCGGTAAGTGCCCCTAGATCTAGTTTACCTTCTACACCTTTGACTCCAGCAAGTCGGGTGGTTCAACCACCGGTTCACTCAAATTTAGTAGGTACTTCTGATGACATGGTTACTGGGATCCCTAGTATACCTACCATTCCTTCTTCCTTTCCATATACTAACCAAAGTGGTCCTGTAGGATCCTCGGCCTTTGTCCAAGGGTTTCCTTGGAATGGGGGGCACATTCCCCCATCCAGTCCATATGTAGGTCCATCACCTTCCAATGTAGGAGTGCAGTTTGGGAATAACACCTCTTATGGGCAAATTTTCCAAACTCCTATTTCGCTCCCATTCACAAGCTCTCCCTTTTCGTTGTTTAGCGGAGGGATATCGGCTCCTATCTTTTAGACCCCTGCTTCTATGGGGACGGCCCAAAATTCTTACACTGCACCTCCCACACACAATCCTATGGCTTACGGATGGAATTTGTTTCAAATCAACCTTCCCACTTCGCAACAGGTGGCAGGGGGAAACCCCACTTTTACCCATGGGCATTCAGGGGCAGGTCCCTTTAATCCCCAAGATGGCACATTTAGTTCCCCGGTTCGACCCAAACTTCTGTTCCTGGAAACCTTAAACTTGCCAGATTTGTCAAAATTGATGAATGACCCGGTGAGGCATGACCCCTTGTGTCCACCTGTTCCCACCAAATTGCCATCGAACATCACTAAGTTCGAAGGCAAAACTGGTGAAGATCCTGGGGCTCATGCCACCACATTCCATTTATGGTGTTCTTCAAATTTGCTGAATGAAGATTCAGTGAGGTTGAGGCTGTTCTAGAGAACCTTGATAGGTACGAAGGCAAAATGGTATATTGAATTGCCTTCTGTTGCTTTCAGTAGTTTCTGGAACTTGGCTAGTGCATTTCTTAGCCACTTTCAGCTTCCGGTCTGATATGACTTCGGAATGGACTTGTTGTCTACTTTTAGGAAAAAAAGGCTACCCACATCTTACATCATATCCAAGAGTGGAGGAGGTGAAAGAGCCTTATAAAATACACTATCCCTCCTGAGTTCATTTTAGAGTGGTTCCTTAAATCACTGTTACCCTACATATTTAAGGATGGATCCACCTCAGGAGTGACGAATGAATAAGAAGCCATTCTCAAGGCCCAACAACTGGATTTGATTTATTCACAATCTGGGATCTTATATGAGATCATCCCTAAGGAACTGAGGCCTTTGCATGATGCGAAGAAGCCTAAGCATGGACCCCATGCCGATGGTGTGGTTGGATCCGTTAACTCTCCCATCGTAGAGTCTTGGACTAAACAACTTCACCAGTTGTCTGTCAAACAGTCTATGGCGGAAGAAGCAAGGCTTACCCCCTCCCCCCAGAATGCAAATGTTTTTGCACAAACCTCTCAGAAGGGCAATCAGTAGCCTGACGGGAAGAAAAAGAAGGTAAGAAGGGAGAGGGAAACCAAAACAAACAAAATCCCGTCAACAATGCTGATGGGGGCAAGAAATAAAAGAAGAAGGTCAAGTTACCTTGTAAGTTGTGCCAAGAGGACCACCTTACTCACCTTTGTCCCCTTATGGATCAAGCCCAGAAGCTGGTTAAAGCTCAACAACTGGCTGTCCTCAAGGATCATTTTCCCCAAGGACAGAACTCTGCTTCAGCTTCTAACGTAGCAGGGGGCACGCAAACTGCCCCTGACCCAAACTATATCAACATGGTTTGATCTTCGACTTTGTTGCAGACAAGGAACAAAAATTATGAGAAAGATACTCTCGAGAAGGGTAAAGCTGTAGGTGAAAATTCTAACCCTCTCACAATAGAGAAAGCTGCTGAAATAATGCCAAAAATATCGAAAGGTGTCTTCAAGAAGACCTTGCATAACCCAAATACTAGGGATTCTTCAAACTACTCTATGGTTGAAGAATTAGCTCAAACCCTGTGTGCAATGTCATCTTTGGAGGTGTTACAGAGTTGTCCCGCTTAGCGGGATGCCCTCTTAGCACCTTTAGGCAGCATGGACTCTTCAAGTCTCATGGCAAAATTTCATTTATCTGACGTTAAAATTTGCCTGCCTTACCATGTAGCCCTATCAATAGATGTCGTCCATGGTGGTAAGACCATTGGAAGGGCAGTCGTTGATGAGGGGGCCTCTACATGTGTTATTTTCTTGACCTGTTGGAAAGCTCTTGGATCCCTAGAGCTGGTCCCATCAAACACTTTACTTACTGCTTTTGATGGAAGATCCTTTCGTCCACATGGTATCCTGCCGGATTTTGAGATTAAGTTGGAAGGCAAAGCAATGTCTATTGAAGTAGAAGTGATTGATGCTCCTTTGGACTACAATTTGCTTCTAGGAAGGAATTGGACTTATGCGATGTCCGCTATTGCATAGGTCGTTTTTCGTGTCGTGGTCTTTCCACATGAGGGCAAGTTGGTTACCATTGACCAACTTGATTTTACCTAAAAAGGTCGTTTAGAGTCTGATGAGTCTACTGTTCCATTTGTTGATCAAGTGAAACCTGCTACACAGAGCTTGGGAGCTGGAATGTACACATCCTTGATGGGCACATTTGATCTTCCAGCCCTAGTTAATTATATTGGTTCTACTAGTGTGGGGAATTCCATCACTATGGTTGTCGATAGGACTGATCCTTGGGTCCTCCCAACTCCCCATGAACCGAAAGTGCCCTTATCAGTAGTGGAGGTGGCCTATCAAGCTATCACTCAAGCCACTGTTGATCCCATTCCAGATCCTCTAACAGTCTCAGAATATCTGGAAGAAGTCTATTTGCCTACATGGGCAGAAAACTCTTCACATTCTATAGATTGTTTAGACATGGTTTTACCTTTTGATGAAGCTATTCTGGAAGCCATGAGTGGACGTGATAAGAATTCTGAGGATCTTCATCATTGATCCTATTTTCTTCCATAACTCAGCAAAATAGAAAACCAAGAAGTTCACGTGAGACTGTCAGAAGATGTTGATACACCTATTAATCCCTTTCCTAGGGAAGGAATATTTGCCGAGGGGAATATGGAAAAAATTTCCACCACTATACCTATTAACATCTCTGTGAACCCTGATGTTGTGGAAAACATATATATATATGTGCAAACTGCTCTCCTCAGGAGATTGCTATCTATACTGCCCTTTTTAAGGAATTCTGTGATGTCTTTGCTTGGTCATATGAGGAGATTCCAGGCATATATCCATCGATTGTTGAACATGAAATTCAAACATATCCTGATGCCAAGCCGGTTCGACAAAAATTAAGACCCGTGAACCCGCGTAAAGCGGTGGCTGTGAAGGCAGAAGTTGAAAAGCTATTGAAAGCTGGTTTTATATATCCCATAGCTTTGACTGAATGGGTGTCTAACCCTGTTCCTATTGATAAAAAGCAAGGGACTATTCACGTTTGTACAGAATTTAGAGACCTCAATAAATCCTATCCTAAGGACAACTATCCCACACCATTTATAAAACAAATTATAGATTCCTGTGCGGGAAGTGAGGTGTTCTCATTTATGGATGGTTTCTCTGGATAGAATCAAATTCAAATAAAACCGGAAGACCAACATAAAAATACTTTCATCTGCCCTTGGGGTACATTTGCGTACAATAAAATGCCCTTTGGATTGAAAAATGTTGGGGAAACCTTTCAACGGGCCATGAAATTTGCTTTCCATGACATTAAAGCCATTGTCGAACCATACCTTGATGATTTTCCTGCACATTCTCGTAAGAGGATCCAACATCTAGATCATTTACGGTTGATATTTGAGAGATGCAGACATTATAAAATCTGCTTGAATCCCCACAAGTGTGTATTCTGCGTTGAGTCAGGAAGATTGCTCGGGTTCATTGTCTCTAGTAGAGGCATCTAGGTGGATCCGTTGAAAGTTGAGCCCATTTTAAATTTGCCTCCTCCTCGTTCTCTCAGGAAACTTCAAATCCTACAAGGAAAGTATAATTTTCTTCGATGTTTTATTGTTAATTATTCCAAGATCACTAAAGGTTTCATGCGCCTACTCAAACAGGACACCCCATTTGTATGGGATGAAACCACACAACTTGCATTCAAGGCATTGAAAAAAGCTTTGCTGTCGGCACCCTTATTATGTCCACCAGATTATTCTAGGGATTTTATATTATATCTGGCCGCGTCCAGGAGGATGATAAGCTTGTTGAGCATGTCGTTTATTATCTTAGTCGTGCTTTGTCCGGACCAGAACTTAGATACTCCCATATTGAGAAATTAGCCTTAGTAGTTGTTTATGTTGTGCAGAGGTTACGTCACTACATTTTACTGAGGACCACCATAGTAGTGGTGGATGTGAATCCTTTCCAATATGTTTTATCCTGACGGATTGTTGGGGAAAAATTTAACAAATGGATAGTCATTCTTCAAGAGTTTGACTTGGTTTTCCAATCCGCTAAGTCTAAGAAGTCCTTAGTTTTTGCTGAGCTTATAGCAGAATATCCTACTGAAGAAGATGTAGTGGTCGAAGATGACTCATTCCCAGATGATCACATCTTCCTGATATCCACCTCTGATCCTTGGTACGGAGATATTCTTATATATCTCCAGAATTTGAAGTATCCTGCAGCTTCCTCAAGAGAGGAACGACGTAAGTTACTCCTTCATGCCAAGAACTACCTCATTATAGGAGATACATTATATCAACGAGGGGTAGATTCCATGTTGTGTCATTTCCTTACTCATGAAGAAGCGGAGATTGTCCTAAATGATTCCCATAGTGGAGCATGTGGGGGTCATTAATCTGGGTTAGCAACAACCCAGAAGATACCGCGTGCCGTTTATTTCTGGCCCACGATCTTTAAAGATTTTGTGGAAGCAGTAAAGCACTGTCATATGTGTCAGCTTTACACCGGGAAAATGCGGTCACACCCTGCTCTGTTATTTCCCATTGTCTCGGTAGGCCCCTTCATGAAATGGGGGATAAATTACGTGACATGCAACCCAGCCTCGGCTGGGGGGCATAAGCACATCATTGTCACTGTTGAATATTTTATGGAATGGGCAGAGGCAATGCCTACTTTCAAAGCCGACGGGGAAACAACAACTTTCTTTGTATTTAGTCATATTATTGCAAGGTTTGGTATTCCCAAAGTGATTTTCACTAACCATGGCAGTCATTTTCAAAATGACATGATGAAGAAACTAACTACCATGCTTGGATTTAGACAAGAACATTCTTCTCTATACTATCTGCAAGCAAATGGTCAGGTTGAGGATGTCAACAAGACTTTAAAAACTATCCTTAAACATACAATTGATGCAGCCCGCTCTAACTGGCACATCATGTTATATCCTGCTCTTTCTTCCTACAGAACTAATGTAAAGACTACTACGGGTTTCTCCCCCTTCCAGCTCGTTCATGGGGAGGAAGTAGTTACTCCAATTGAATGTGAAATCCCATATTTGAAGATAGCCATTCATGTGTTACCTGATATGAATGAGCTTGAGGAACGTCTGGTACATTTAGAACACCATGATGAACAATGTAGAGATGCGCTGACTGCTAATCAGGCTCATAAAAATACGGTCAAAACTCAGTATGATAAATTAGTCAAACCTAGGGTTTTCTCTGAGGGGGAACTTGTGGTTAGGACCTTATGTCGTGTCAAAAGTATTGAGTAAGGGCGCATATGAGTTAGTTGATTTTGATGGGAATAAGTTGCCTGAGCCTAGAAATGGGCTCTACGTGAACAAGTACTACACTTAGGCTTAGCACTTTTTCTTGTATTTTTAATGTATGTATTTTTATGTACATTAGGTTGTCAGTTTTGTTTTTTATACTATCTGCTGGTTGTTTCAGATGTCTTTTGAATGGTATATAGGGTTTGCTGATGGCGCCATCCATCATACTTGTAACCTAGCTTCGACAGCATGGGTTATCTATTCTCCCTCAAGACAGCTTGTTGCCACGGGAGGCGCTTGTCTAGGTCCTGCTTCTAATAATGTTGCTGAGTATAGGGCTATAATTGAGCTTCTATGGGATTCTTTGTCACGTGGCATCACCTAGCTTGAGGTCCGGTTGGATTCTCAGTTGGTGGTTTCCCAGCTCAATCGAGCTTATCAGGTATGAAATCCTATCTTATTACGTCAGTTCATGCAAATTCATTTATTGGAAAGACATTTTGAGGTTATTACATTCAATCATATTCCATGAAACCAAAATTCATTAACTGATGCATATTCTAATTACATTTTGGATTGGCATCTCACACACATTTTATGAAAATATACAGCAAACTTATAAAAAACATTTGTAAATAAACTGACAACAAACACCAATATATATATATATATATATGTAAAATATCTGTTCATAGATAGGTAAATTCTGATCCTCAGATCCCTTCATATACAAAATATACAAAAATGTGGATCATAGTCTATCAAAATTCCCTAGAACTAAGCAGGTCCCCCCTCGCCACTAGGACCTCCTTGGTCCCCGTGGTCCCTCTGCACTTTGGCTTCCTCAGCCTCCTCGGCTTCGGTAGCCTCCACCACCTCTATGTATACGANACCCTCGCCACTAGGACCTCCTTGGTCCCCGTGGTCCCTCTGCACTTTGGCTTCCTCAGCCTCCTCGGCTTCGGTAGCCTCCACCACCTCTATGTATACGAGCACTCCTCTAACCACTCATTTGAAAAGATGTAGCCACACCGATGGAACTCCCACTACAGACTCCTGCATGGCTGTAGGGATATGCTCTATCTGCATACTAGGTACTCTTTGGGTCAGCCTGGCCAGCTTCCCCTCTAGTACTCTGATCAATCCTGGATCCTCGCCCATGACAGGACGAACGAACATGCGAGGGTGCCCTTTAGGGCAGACCGATCGAATATCTGCATTTTGACACATGAATAGGATTAAGATTTGTACATATGTATATATATATATATCATTTGAAAAATTCATAAAAATTTGAAAATGATAAAAAATTACTTACCCAGCTCTCCCCATGCTCCTCCTGGAGGGAGGAAAAGGTTGGGGTCACCTCGGAAGTCCATCCCAGAGTATGGAAATTGCTCTAGTGCCAGCAACTGTCGTTACCACCAGGTGTAAAAATAATCATCATAGACACTGTGTACCAAGTCTCCTCCTCCTTGACAGAGGAACATGTCTCCCCACCTACTCAGCCTAGGCTGACATGGAGATCTGATCGGTAAAGGTATAGCGGGGCTCAATGCTAGTACTCTCTTGAAGAAGAACGCCACTAATATACTTGCATAGCCAAAATTATTGCGTCTTCCTCTCTTGTAGTTGGATAGTTGTCTCCTCATGATGTAGGAAACTCCCGATCACCAATCATAGAGAGCACCTCTAAAACAATCAACTGCTAGCCTCATTTGGTTCCTTGTGGCCAAATGTAAAGATGATGATCCTGATATTCTCACAATGGTGCTAGCTAATACCTGGAGAGTAAAATCTTGGATATCTGCAATTGGAATGCTGGTTCCTTTTCTTTGCGTACCTGGTGTACATAACACATCTACATAGTTTTGGACACTTAAGGGGTCACCGCCCCTACCAGTGCCCTCCAAGTTCACCGGTGCTCCCCGTCGTGACAACCCAGTAATGAAATATATGTCTTCCATGGTAAGCTCTAAGGTTTCAATTTGTAGGTTGAACATCCCCATATCATGATCCCAATAATTGACCATGAACTCAAGTATATGGACATTGGCCCGCATGGGTGATGTACAAAAGAATTTTAGTAGCCCACTGGTCTTCAATTCCTGTATAGTGGGCGCACTTTGGAGCGCTGCTTGGTCCATTATTTCGTGCTCCCTTTCCCTCCATTCCAGAACCATATTTTACCTAGCAAAATACAAGTCATCTGATTCAGTATTTCCATATCAAAATTTCAAAATTTTTGACTATCTTTAACCTTTTGTCCTCCACGCAGTATACGCGACTGTCTATTTATACATGTCGTGTATTATACGTGGCTATCTAGTTAGGAAACCTGTGTATATAACGCGTATCCGCGAGTTTCCATATCAGCAACCCGCAGATGCGCCCTGCTACAGTTTAGGATGCTTTTAAAATATTGAATTCACACTTAAACTTAACATTTTCTTGGATCAAATTGAAAAGCTTAGGGTGTAGGCTTACCTGCAACTGGCGGATTTCGATTTCGTCGGTCCAATTGTCCACAATGACCGATCAAAGGTAGAGGGTAAAACTTGCTTTTTATGGCTCAAATGTTCAAATGGTGAGTTTGTTTTAATTTTAAAACTATTTATAGAAATTATTTTTCATAAAGTGGGTATTTTTCTATAGTTTGAAATGTCAATCAACTAATACCATACTCTTTGTGTCTTGGAATAGGTCTATCACTTTTTACAAAGTGTTGTTTCTCCAATAGGGTGGTTTTGTTATTTCCAATACATGTTGGCATCTTTTGACTCCACATTAACCTTAGCATTCAACATTTTTCCATAGACTATTGTATTCTAAGCCATTAGTCCCTTGTCTTTACCATTGTTCTTCCATGGCTAAGACCCTTCTTTCATCAGTATCCTTCTTATATTCCTTTTTCATCCTTTGGTACTCATGCCACCACTATTTCAGGTTCAGGGTATCCTCTTAGCTATTTTTCACGCCAAATAGAGATTCTTTTGAATCTATTTTTATAAGCTATCCCTTTATAGGAATCCCCGCCCTTATGGAGTTTCTTTAGGCCCAGGTCTAACTCCTTCAAAACAGACTTGACTACCGAGTTATCTCGTCCGTTCAAGCTTGTTAAGAATATGTGAACGGGCATCCGCATTGGTGGTAGGTTATCTCTTTCTCGGACCATGCGGAATAATACGAGAAAGGATCACTCTCTTTTCTTTTGATTTGAGAAGAGTATTCTCAGGTATAGGTTTAGCACTTTTCTAGACCTGAGGGACTAAATATATGGAAAAGGAACACTCAGATTGAGCTTAGTTTTCTCTTTTTCATGCTCTGAACCCAAACATGAAAAAGATTCTAAGTGTACTCTGTGTCTTTGTCATGCTCGTTAAACACTTAAGAACAAAGCAACGAGTTTATTGTTGTAAGCCCCATTTCTCGTAACCAAATCGATCTTTCCGAGTGATCTTGCTTTCCTTCACACTCGTAAAACTCAAGCTATTTTATGTTGTTTTGGAAGGAGTGTTGGGTAGGTAGTAATTTAACCTTTTTTGGACCTTCCTAACTAAGTATGAAAAATGTTCACATTTTCTTCTTCAAAAGTTAAGAGAGTTCTTCTATGGTTCGTTTTATACTTTTTCGGCCTCATGAGACTAAATTGGATGAAAAAGGACCCCCTTGGAGTCTTCTTTGGAGTTTTTAGACTCTCTAAATGTGAAAACACCAACTGAGCATGTACTAGTTCGGGCTCATTAAATCCATGAATCAGTGACACTATCAAGCATTATTTTCCCATCTCTTCAAGCTTGTTAAAAAATGAAGAGGGAACCGATTTGACTTTCCTAGACTCGTTAAAATTTAACAGGGAAGGTAAGGAAGAAGTTTTCTCTTATTTTCAGTAATGGCAGCAAGTCATCCTTGAACATAGCACTCTTTGTTTTCTGATATCCATGTTTCAGTGTCCACTTTTGTTCAACTATTACTTTGAGTTTCTTACTCCTCCTCTTGTCCATTATACCTGGGGAATCTGATCATGTCTCCTACATGACAGATAAGTCTAGTTGTTCTATCTATAAGTTATACGCTGCCTTGGGTCATCTCTTTGTTGTGCTCATTGTTCAAGGACTTTTCCCAATGTCTGATCTATAGCCTGATCCCACCATTGTTATATCTGTTATCTATTTGTGTCTTCCTTCTTTTTCCCAGTTCCTAGTCACTCTTGTGATCCGTTGGAGGATCTATTGCCTTCCTTATCACAACACGGTTCTGTTTCAGCACTTCCTGATGACAAAGACCTAGAGTTTTGATGATAGTACCTCAGGATTCACTCTCATCATTGGTGAATTCCTTTGCTTCAGTTGTTGATTATCATCTATTGATTGACAAACTGTTGAATCCTTTCCATGTTCGACTTCAGCTTACCCTTATTCACATGGCTTGGATTGTACTGGTTCTTTGGGATCCTTTATGAAGACCTTAGTTCCTCACTTATGGACTAAGTTGCGCAAGACTATGTTCTACTCCTATATACAGCTTCCAGATCTTTGAAGACTCATCATTATTGTATATTGTGGATTCGATCCACCTTTGTGATATACATGGTTTTATACCCGTATCATATGATGTACTCAACTATTGTAAAGGAGCTAGTGTTCCAGTAAATTGAACATAGTATCCTCAGATGTAACTTTGTATATGACATTACTATGTATTTGTTTCAGGTACTCTCTCTGCTCCATTGGATTTTTGAGTTCTCCAAATATGACGATTATAATGTATTTCGGCCATCGCTTCCCTCTAACCTCACACATTAGGGGGCATATGTTATCCACCTGAATGGCACCTCTCTGTCCGAGTGCTGACATCCCTCATGTTGGCACACAAAAGGACATCTATGGATTGATTTTTTCCCAAAACACTATAGATGGGCTTATTATAAACAACATTCATCATCCATCCAGCTGGTTACTTTCACTTTTTAGCTATGTCAAGTCATATACGTGACCCTATATATATGAAACTCACGGATCATACACGAGTGTCGGTTGTTGCAGGTCGCGTATGGATGTATACGCAAGTTGCTCTTATAACAACTCGCGGATCATACACGAGTTGTCATTCTTGATACCCGTGGATATGTCCCTTTGACATTAAAAATAAAAACTCATGTTTATCTGAGATAAGTTAAGCCATTTACCTTAATCTCCTTAACTGTCTCAACCTCCTCAACCTTCGAAACTACCTTATTTCACCATGTATAAATACAGGCCTTGGGGAGGGTGTTTGGTATATAAATTTGAAGAGCAAAGCTATGCTGGTGGAGTTTATACATAAGTCTTTGGAGTAGTGGAACTTAGAATCCTTTGACTGCAGAGGAGTCCTTGTCTCAGGCGTTGAGTTGTACTCTGAACTCTTTCATTATTGTTAATAAAGAGAATCCTTCTTCCATATGTGTCTCATGTATTTTGGTTTGATAAATGTTTATGGTTCTACATTTTATATATTATTTATCTAACCCACTTATATATATATGAATCATCTTGTATTTGGAATATTGAACCTTGACAGGTGAAGGAGAAGCAACTTTGAAGACTTTGGAGGAGAAGCAGAGCAGAAGAGGACAAACAAGGATCAATCGTCGTGTAACGGGTAAGTCTTTCCTACCCTCCTATTTCCTTTACTGCAATCCGGAGTCGATTGCTTGCAAGTTTATTGAGTATGTTGGTAACCCGAGACCTTCAGTTATAGGGTGTTTATTCCTGTACAACAGCGATGCATATGAATGGAGGAGACACAGAATCATTGGTTTTTGTTTTAGAAGAGGAGGTAAACCAATCATTATTGTTTAATAAGGTTAGATAGATTTTCTGGTTCCTTAAGTACCATGCAAGGCTGTATCTCTTTGCAATCATTTGGGTTTGTTTTTCCCTTTTGTAAAATCTGTTCACCCATTTAGGTCTCTTTTTTGGGGTAAAATATGACCAGGTTTGTACTTTATTATATAAATTGAATATTTAATAGTTCTACACAATTAGAACAATTTTGGTCCCATAATGATGCATTTATTGGGTTAGTGATTGCTCAGATTGCTAGGGATGTACCTATTATATGTATATTTTCCTGTAAGATCATTCAAAGTGGAAACTTACTACTACAATTTATAATAAAAAAATTGTTCTTTTTTTCTTGATTAGTTGTGTAATGGTGTTCTTTATTCATATTGCTTCATAGTAGCTAATGTAAAGTTTCCTCAAATTGGTTTGCTTGCAATGTATGCCAGTCGTGGATTTGTCAAGTTTAGGCACAATATTGTGCACATTGTCAAGATAGATCATAAATTCTTACACAAAAAGTAGGAACTAGTCAATACCTACAGAATATTTCCCTAATAAGGTTAGACTAGTTTTCCTTGTATTTGGAAATAACATACATTATATGGCTGCTACAAGGCAAGAATCTTCAGAACCTTCCTTCCAAAAATGTGGCATTAATAAATATGGCTCACATCACAATATCCCATGCTTTTCCCAATGAGATGGGCTATTCTTTAGGAACTTATTTTTCAAGGTGTGACCATATTTTCTCCTTCTACGCTAGCTTCCAGACCTTCCTACCCAAACTAAGAGATTATTAATATGATGCTTATTGCAGTATCTCATCTCATGCTTTTCCCTCTAAGATTGGCCAACCTTCAAAACTTTATATCTCAATGTCTGGCCCTCTTTTCTACACCTACTCAAGGTGTGATGAATATCCAATATGACACACTTCATAGTATTGTATGCCTTTCCCTCTGAGATTTGCCCAATCTTTAGGACATCACATGTCAAGGAGTGAACATATTTCCCCTTTTACCCAACATTTGACAAATTTCAATATGATCAATGTTACACCATCTTATTCTATTCCCTTCCTGAACTCCTTAGGATCTTAGCTCTCAAATTGGGACCATTTATGTGGATTATGAAAATAGATGATCTTGATATTTCATTATTTTTACTCTCATATATTTTGAATATCCTTTGTCGTATCACCCATGACATTTGCCTATACTTATTTTTCAAGTTGTAACCATATTTCCTCCTTCTACCATAGCTTCCAAACCTTCCTACCAAAACTGTGAGATTATTACTATGATGCTTATTGTAGTATCTCATCTCATGCTTTTCCCTCTAAGATTGGCCAACCTTCAAAACTTTATATCTCAATGTGTGGCCCTCTTTGCTACACCTACCCAAGCTATGATGAATATCCAATATGATTCACTTCACAATATCTTATGCCTTACCCTATGAGATTTTCCCAATCTTCAGGACATCATATTCAGAACATATTTCCCCTTCTATCCAACCTTTGACAAATTTCAATATGATCAATGTTACACCAGTTGATGCTATTCTCTTCCCGAACTCCTGAGGATCTTAGTTCTCAAATTGGGACCATTTATGTTAATTATGAGAATAGATGATCTCGAGATTTCATTCTTTTCACTCTCATAGATTTTGAAGCTCCTTGGTCCTATCACCCATGACATTTTCATATGTCTCAAGTCTAGCAAAACATCCCCAAAGGTATAACATTTTTTCCATTAACTAGATGGTACTGAGTTTTATTATAAAAAGTAGTTGATATCATGTTCTGGAGTAATGTATGCTTTATTAAATCTTGTGTTTGATAATTATTAAGAACTTCATGATTCTGCTCTAATTTCTCTAAATATTGAGCAGAAGTAAGAAATGGAGGATAAGGTGGCGATGCCTATGAATGGAGGAGGTAATCCAATCAATATTGTTTAATGAGGTTAGATAAATTTTTATGGTTCCTTAAGTACCATGGAAGGTTGTATCTCTTTGCAATCATTTGGGGTTGTTTTTCCCTTTTGTAAAAACTGTTCACCCATTTATCTCTACAATAGGGGTTTTTTAGGTCTCTTTTTTTTCAGCTATGCTCTATTTGAATAGCCATGTCAAGTTATTTGTTGGTTCTTAATTTTTTTGCATACAATTAACATTTGGTTTTGGAATTAATACTCCGATAAATAGAAAACATCTAGTATCTATCATAGCTGAAGTGCATCTCCGAAGAAAGAATAATGAGGTACCACTCAATTTAGTGAACGACCAAATTTAGTAAATGATTTGAACAAGCCATGGTACTATGCAATGTGCATATCTTGATCTAATGAAATCTGAGGTAAAAGCTCCCATGCATTAATCCTGTTTTGCAGTTCCTATTCCCATTTTGTCTCTCTTTAGCATTAATACAATAGTTTAGAACATTATGGAATTAATACAGTAGTTTAGAAACATTACCTTGTTTTGTGTATATTGGGGAAGCATTGTTTTATTTATATATTTAAGAGAATGGCCCGAATACATTTAGTCCATATGGTTTTATTATTATCCATCCTTATATAGATTTGAAAGTGTGGCTTTATGCTCTTATCTTATATACATTTCAGGTCATTGAAGGCATATGATATAAAGGTTAACAGTCTAAAGTACTCTCTCATTTTTGTCATCAACTGCAAGACTATTTGGTGGTCTAAATATATATATATATCTTATATTTGAGGAAGCTACACTCTATATTCTCAATACCTCTTATTTATTGATTCATGCTACTATAATTCTTTGAAATTGTTGAGATGATATAATGATCAAGTTACATAGGGTATTTTAGACTAGTTGTTCAAATTTTAGGATACTATATGGAAATTTTCCTTGACAAGTGACACAATCGGTATCCGTTCATTTAAATGTCTATGCCCTTGTTCATTGAACAATTTTTAGAAGGGAAAGTTGTGTTGATTTCGGGCTGCACTGGATTTAGTTAGTTTATCTAGGTGATCTCTAACTTGAAGGACTGTTTTAAATGTAGGTCAGAGGTGTGAATCCTTTACCACTTTCTGAAATGGAAAAAATTTTCAACAACCTTTGGATAACTATTTCTCCAGGAATTGTGAGTATAGTCCTATGTATTTATTTTTACAATATCTTGTCTCTGATTGATCGATTGACTACATGAAAAAATAATCTCTTGCAGGATCCCAATCCTAACAATTTAGTTACAAGTACCACATTTTATTTTCAGGCTACCGAAGCCACACTTTGCTTGGTATACAAATAACTACTCAGTACAATTATTTTCATTTTTCATTTCTTTATTTTTCCCAAGGAATACTATTCTTATGCCATGTATTTTGATGCATTAGATTAGAGTTGAAATAGACCCATTTGATAGAACATAATTGCGGATGACTGTTGCATCATCTGATCCCTTGGCGACATTTGAGTAATCTATCTATCTACTTTCTCTTATTTTTATTTTTACTGAAGGAAAATGCACTTACTGTTACTTTATTTTTACATTCAATTCTAGGTTTAAGGAATTCATCAAGGAGAAGCTTGTCAACAATTGCTCCTTTGAAACAACTTCATGATCAAAGTCTTATCCTTTCAAATGAATTAGTATTAGATTGACTTTCCATGGCTGATATGGCATACCAATACCCTCTTTGTACTCTTGTATGTAGGACCCAAGTTGTATTGAAATTCAAAATCAAGCCTTCATTGGAAAGAAGGTCTAGCGCTGCATTTATTTTTGTATAAACATGATAAGTGACAAATTTCAAAAGGAAGATGCAATATGTTTTAACTGAGCTAATATTGGGAGAAAAATAGGTAGGTTGTTATCCATCCTGAACCTAGTAGTCGTCCAATTAATATAAAATTTTACATTGAATTTGAGCTCCCCCAAAAGGCCATATCTTGCAATTTTTTCAGTTTCTTCCTAGCCTACTCAAATGATAGTGTTATCTCCTAATTTACTTTTTCTCATTTTCAAGTATTTTGGTTTTGTCATTCCAAATGTCATAAGAATTTCAAAATGAAACATAACCCTTGAAAGGTGAAGTGGAATAAATCATACAGAAAGATACATGGAGAAGAACTTACTAAGGCATCTTTTGTGTGCTCATGACACATATTGACATGTTTGCCCATGTTTTTGCATGTTGTGCCATAATTTTCATCCAAACTTGCAATACAGATGATTACTTATTTGGGTCTATCTCTTTGGACTTAGATAGTTGCTAGAACAAACTTTGAGATTAGTCGATTTTTGCAACAATAGTAATTTTTTTTAACAATTTTGAAGAATGCAAGGAAAACCATTTCATTTTTTGTGCCATACCAAATGCGTAAGGCCATGTTTGGATGTGGATGGAGTTAATTTGATGACATTATTATACATGCATAATTTTTAGTTACTATTGTTGGTTTGAAACAAATAGGACACAATGCTCGAGTTTGAGAGAAGAAGAAACATGCATGAGAGATATGATAGAAATGTTCTAAATACTTTTAAGGCCATCAAGAAGAGAGATATGATAGAAATGTTCTAAATACTTTGAAGGCCATCAAGAAGATTGAGGAAGTTTGTCTTAGCAGGGAGGCTAAATTATGGGAGAATAGGTTTGTCTCATTCTCTTCAACTTTCCTTGTAAAAGAGTCCAGGGATAATAACTTAAAATTAGCTAATTGGTTATCTTCTAGATAACCATATTTTATATTAACTTCATATTTTATGTTAACTTTTATTCTCCCATTAAATGAAGGACTCAATCTCATGATGACATTACAATGATAATGTATGTCTTGTTGTTTGTGAAGTTGGATATAAAGAGAATTGAGGTCAAATGCCTGGAAAAATCCAAAGGATTATGGAAGAACATATTTTTAAGTCCTCAATCTCAATCTAAATCATGGCCATCGATTTTATTTTTTTCATTTTTTCCCATGTGTGGTTGCGGACATTTTTTCCCATATATGATTGCGAATTCACAACTTTGAAGCAAAGATGGTGGAGAAAAATGAAAGGATTGTCCTATGTGAGGTCATGTAAAGGCATGCCAAATATATTTTAGTAGTGGACAACAATGGCCACAATGCAATCAAGTGATATAGCGTTCTTAATTGTATTCATTAAAGACCAAATATGTGTATATACTAGACAATGACCATTATAATATTATTTTTCTATTGTTGTGACAATGTATAAAAGTTATCTTCTATCAACAATGATTCTCTCTAATCCCAATATTCACAACCCAAAAATCAAATCATTTGGTGAATCGATTGAAATTTGATTTTTGCATTAAGAGTTTGTGTTGTCATAAAGATTTATTATGTAACATTTGTAATAGTGCATTGTTTTAGGGTTTTCTATTTGGCATGATTATTTATTTTAAAATTGAGTTTGTTGAAATGCTCACATATTTTCCAATGGTTTTCACTATATTGGGTGGTTGTAAAATTTGTCCTAAGATTGGAATCAAAAGGAATTCGGTGAGTATAGGAATTCTATTGCCCCTTGAAGAGGGGATGTTTGATTGATGCATTAATATTTGGGTGCTAATTGGTTATCTTGTATTGGTTATCATTGAAAAGATTTGTTTGTGTAGAATGTGATGAATTAACATACAAAAATAATGATTATCAAGTTACTATAGATACACATAATGGATTATCTTGTAATAGTCCTTCAAGTATTCCAAAAGCATTTATTTAGTGCAAAAATGACTTAAAAGACTAGTATAGGGTAAGCCATTATGGATCTCTAGTAACTTTATAATCTTTGCTTTGTATGCTTGAATAATGCAATATTTGTTTGAATGTCATCATTATCAAGCAATAACTTCTTAAAGGGTGCTAGCTCAATGGTAGAGCACCTGCCTAATTATAGGCAGGAGGTTGTTGGTTCAATTCCTCCATACCCTATTTTAAATTTGTGACTACAAAAACAACTAAATTTACATATATAGTCATGTTCAGGTTAGTCATTTATATGTTATCATCTAGTAGCTAATTTATTGTATCTAGTCGTATTCAACTTAGTCATTAATATGTTATCATCTAGTAGTTTATTTGTCATATATTTGCTCATTAATTGCTGCAATCAGTGACTAAATAAATGACTAATTAGTCAATCTATTAATGACTAATTGAAATATGACTAGCTATAAGATAGTGGAAATTAGGAACTATTAGTCACCGACTCAAAAATAGTCATTTATAGTCAGATTGTAGTCATCTTTTTAGACATTAATTTCTCATTTTGTACTAGTGGGAAGCCCCAGTTTTATTTATCAAGAAGAAGGATGACACTTTAATATTGTGCATAGATTACAGATAATTAAATAAAGAGACCATCAAAATCAAGTATCCTCTTCCTCAGATTAATGATTTGTTCGAACAAGTAGGGGGATGAAAAGTCTTGTCCAAGTTGAATTTGAGTTCTGGTTACCACCATATAAGGATTAAGGAAGAAGATTTTAACCAGACAACTTTTAGGACCTGATATGGGAATTACAATTCGTAGTAATTTTGTTATGCTTAACCAATTCCCCTGCTACACTCATGTGTATGATGAATAATATCATTAACAAGTATTTGTATTAGTTCATGTTAATATTCATTGAAAATATCCTGATGTACTCAAGGACAGAAGAAGAACATGAACAACACCTGAAAATAATACTACGGACCCTAAGGGACCACCAATTATGTGCTAAATTCGAGAAGTGTGAATTATTCAAAAAAGAAATTCAGTACTTGGGACATGCCATCTCATAAAAAGGGATTGTGGTAGATCCACAAAAGATAAAAGAAATTTTGGAATGTACTATGCCTAAGGATGTTGCTGACACATGATATTTAATGGGACTCACTGGGTACTACTAGAGGTTCATCCAAGGGTTCTCAAGGATAGCCTATATTATTACTTCTGTATAAAGGAAGGGAGTAAAGTTTTTATGGTTTTTGAAGTGTCTAGAGAGCTTTGAAAACCTAAAATGACTGTTGACCATGGCCTCAATTTTGAAGTTAGTTGACCCCTATAAAGACTACACAATATGTAGTCATGCTAGTAATGCAGGACTGGGGGTGATACTATCTCAATAAGGTCATGTGGTGTGTTATGAATCTCACAAGTTGAAGGATCATGAATGAAATTGTGTAGTGCATGATATATAACTGGAAGTAGTAGTGCATGCCTTAAAGATGTGGCATCACTACATGTTAGGGAAAAACTTCCTTTTATTGGAAGAAAACACCTACGTAAGGAATCTTTTTACTCATCCTAGACTCAATTCCAGACAGGCATGATGGATGGCCTTACTAAGCGAATTCAACTTTGAACTGAAGAATATCAAAGGTGAGAAAAATAAAGTGGCGGATGCACTCATATGAAGAAATCAAGAACTATATGAGGTCACTGTGAGTCAACCAGAAGGTGAGCTTTTGAGAAGAATAAAAATAGATAGAATCAATGATGTTGAATATGGAAATCTATTGATTAAATTGCTGATAGAGCGGGTAAACTTGAATGGGACATAATTCAAAATATATGAGAAAGTATTAATTTGGTTTAAAGGAAGAATATACATCCCTAATATTGCATATTCAAAACTGCTTATTTTGATCAAAATGCACAAAAATCCTTACGCAAGACACCCTTTCTAGAAAACGATGTTAACAACCCTCACAAAGCAATTATTTTGGCCCAATTTGAAGGAAAATCTAGTTGATTACCTATCTAAATGTTTGGAATGTCAACAGGTGAAGGTTGGACACCAACATCGAGCAGGTTTGTTACAACCCTTACCAATTGCTAAATGGAAATGAGAGGTAATATCGTCGGATTTTATCATAGGTTTTCCTTTGACTCAAAAACAAAATGATTCAATTATGGTTGTAGTTGAAAAAATAAGCATGTCTGCTCATTTTATGCCTGTGAAATCAACTTATAAGGCTGTCAATGTTGCATAAATATTCGTAAAGGATATATTTTGACTTCATGGAGTCCTAAAGATGGTAGTTTCTGACTGAGGTGTCAAGTTTACATCCCACTTTTTGAATTCATTGTTTGCAGGGTTTGACACCAAGATAAAATTTAGCACTAGCCATCACCCTGAAACAAATGGACAAACAGAATGAACAAACCAATTCATTGAGTACATGTTAAGGATGTATGTCATGGAAAGACCCACTAAGTGGGAAGACTATATGCATCTCACAGATTTTGCATACAATAATGGCTACAAGTCCTCTTCCAAGATGAGCCCATTTGAAATCATATATGGAAGAAAGTGTACTACCCCTATTAGTTGGGATAGCCGTATGGATCATTTGATAATAGGATTTGAAATGTTGCAAGACATGGAGCAAATTGTTCGGGAAGTAAAAAAGAATTTGAAGGTGGTGCAAGATCGCCAAAATATTTATTATTACCTAAAAAGAAAACATAAAGTGTTTTTTGTCGAAGACCATGTTTACCTCTGAGTCAATCCCAAAAATAGCTCCTTAAAAATGGGAAGCTACACCAAATTAGCACCATGGTTCCATGGAGCCTTTCAACTCTTGGAAAGCATTGGACCCATGGCATACAACCTTGATCTTCCAACACACTTAAGAATTCATAATGTTTTTCATGTTTCATTACTAAATAAATATATATATGATTCCACTCACATCATTGATTGGAATGTGGTCCAGGTGGAACCAAAGGGCGAATTTCAGGTGGAACGTGTGCACATTTTGGACAGGAAATAAACTGTGCTTCAAAACTAAATCGTCAGTCATGTTAGTGCAATAGAAGCACTTCAACCTGGAGGAGGCGACCTAGGAATTAGAGGATGTCCTATGAAAGAAGTACCCGGGTCTATTCCTAGAGATAATGGAAGATGGCTCAGAACATTATGGACAATGTTACAATAAGGGGGAAAGGATATAATATCCCCAAATTGTTAAAATTTATCTGTAATATTTTTCAAAATATTATTTTACCTTTGTAATGTGATTGGAGGACCTGCAATATTCCAATCGGCCCTTGGAGGACAAATGTAACTAAAAAATTATGCTTACATTAAAAATATGAATGATAGGGGCACCCATGTTGAATGAGGAAATTATGCATGTGAGAGTCGATGACATGAAGAGTCACTCTCAGGGAGGTTACACCAAGTGTGGGAATGCTATTATTGCACTAGACTTACCATGTGAATCAAGGATGCAATAGAAACTGAAACTCCTAGGGAAATTGGTCGTTAACTGCAAAATACCTAGGAAAAACAAAAACTATAAATAAATGACCATATGCTAGGAGGTGGTACATCACCAAGTATGCTGGAACAAGGAATACTTGTTGTGTGAGCACTCTATGTTAGGAAAGTGATTTCTCACTGGAGAACTGGACTGAGTTTGACTGTCACCACTCTCGGAATTCATAGTTTATCTAGGGGGTGATTGAGGACAGAGAGATTTGTTCCTAATCTACGGTTGGGTGGAATGTGGTTGTTCACTTTTCATTACGGCTCATTTACAACTAGGTTTCACCACTAAGGTTTTGTTACTGTTATTTTATTGAACATCAGGTATGTGGTTTAGGTGCACTAAGTGTTTCATTGTTAAGGAAGTTATAATTAGTATCTTCAGTTTCATTGTTGGAAATAATGCTTTGAACTATGGTTTCATACTTTGTTCCTAGATGATGGATCATTGTTTTAGGCTAAATAGAAACTAAATTAGTGTAATAGTGATTTGTAATGAATCACCAATTTAGTGCATGATTTCCTTTGGATGATGATCTTATGGCATGTCTGTATATGTATAATTGTATGATTCAATGTTGCTGAATGATAAGAGAATACCCTTAGTTTTGTTGATGAAAAGTAGGGTTGATGAATGGGATGTGCTAATATCTTTACGATTGCATTGGTTTTGTATATTATTAATGGTAGGATATACACCTACTATGTTCCCATCCCTTGGATCTCATAATTTGACTTAGCTCCTAGAAAAGGATATCCTACTCTTTTGAATGACTATGAGTTGTTGATAATTTTAGGTTTCCTAATGGTGTGATAACGTGTTGTAACGAGTTACTTACATACTATATGTTTCATTTGATTTAAACACCCAGGATATTTATCCCTTGTGGGGAGGCTTGAGCTTTGTTTTGGGTTGAGCCATCCCCAGCTTAATGAAGATCATGGATAATACTTATAGTTTTGAAATGAGGTTTGTTGCATTTGTATCTCCACTTTTTCCTTGTAAACATTCAGGACACGAAATGGAATATTAAGGAAAGGAGGGTTGAGATGGATGTAGGGGAAGATCAAAACTGTAGATGATTTCTCCAAGGAAAGATAATCAGACTTATGTGTTTTAGTAATGGAGGAAGGGTTAACTAGTAGGCCAATTTGGCCATCAGATGGATTGAGGGAATCATATCAATGATGGAAGAGGTTTCACCAACTCAACATGCATGAATAAGCTAATCTTTCAGACTCATGAAATCTCATACACCCCGCATGTTTCAACGATTGAGATTTGATGATGTTGGAGATCAACGAAGGAAGTAGATTTCAAAACCTCAACATGCACAAATAAACTAAGTTTTTGGACTTACGAAATCTGGTACACCTTGCATGTTTCGATGAATGAGATGTGATGATGTTAGAGAGAAATGGCATAAAGTAGATTTTGCAACATGAACATGCATGAAGAAACTAAGTTTTTGGACTTGTGAAATCTTGTACACCCTGCATGTTTCGACAGATGAGATTGATGGTGTTGGAGATCAATGATGGGAGTGTATTTTGCAACCTTAAGATGTGCATGTAAATAAAACTTCCATATCTGTGAAATTTGGTAGGCCCAATGAAGATGAACCATGAAGATAATCCAAGGATTTAGATATATGGAGGAGGTTCATTTCACGAAGTCAACTTGTGGGGGTAAATAAACCTTCCAAATCTGCGAAATCTGGTAGCTCCAACGAGGATAAACAATGGAGATATGAGTTGCATGATCAACGATTGAGATTGACCCCGCAAGAATCAATGATGTGGAAAATGAATGGGTAAAGGTACTATGTTCCGCTACCCGAAGTCAGAAGTCAAAAGTTGGAATGTAGAAAGATCCAAAAAATTCTAGGGTAACTGTTCAGTTTTTTATTTCCACAGTCTGCAGTGAAAGGTGGAAATGTAGAATGTGGAAAGAATAAATTTGGATAAGTGTTTCCATCACATGTTAAGTTTATGATTTTTGCAATCTATAGTGGAAGGATGAAAGGAATAATGTGGAAGGTGGAAATGTGGATGAGTGATTGCGTTGGATGTTAAGTTTCCAATTTCTACAGTCCACAGTGGAAGGTGAAAAGGCGAAATGAGGAAGGAGAAAATGGGGATAAGTGATTCCCTCACATGTTAAGTTTCTGATTTCTATAGTCCCTAGTGAAAGGTGAAAAGGTGGAATGGGAAAGGTGGAATGCGAAAGGTGGAAATGGGGATAAGTGATTTTGTCACAAGTTAGGTTTCAGATGTCTGCAGTGGAAGGTGAAAATCTAGATAAATGACTTCATCGGATATTAGGTTTCTGATTCCCGAAGTTCACAGTGGAAGGTGGAATGGAGAACTGTGGAAAAAAAAAATTCAAAAAATTTAATTTCAGAGGGGAAACGACCATTTTGGTTGCAGAAGTGGATTTAAATGCGGAAGGCTCAATTTCCTTGGAGAAATTAATGTTGATTTTTTTTTTTAAGCAGAAGGATGAATTTTTATGAAGGTTATAGCCAAAATTCATATGAGAGAAATTATATTTTAATTTTTTTTTATGTATGCATTTTTAGGTTTTTTCGGTATGTTACATAATGGTTCCCACTCATGAATGATATCAATAGGCATAGGAAATTGATTTCTTGCCTAATTAAAATTTGAAAGTGCAATATAATGATTTGAATCATCCCATTCCTTGAATAATAGGTGATATAATATTAGTATTTATACCTGTGAACTTTTAACATGTCTGATATTAATTTTATTTTATTTGTATATGCACAACTGTAAAACTACCTACCTGTATTATTGTCACCCAACATTTCAAATGATCTTCCTTTGTTAAAACTCAACTAATAACTATGAATAGTTCCAATGATCTCGTTTTTCATAAAGTAGAAATACTAATAGTATCCAAAACTATTTGTTAGTGCAACATTTCATAACATAGTCATAAGGTGAAATTTTTTTAATCATAGAAAACATTCTCTTAGTTTTCCATATAATCATATACCCATACCTAGTCAAAAATATTGAATTCGTCATTTACCCATAAATGGTTTTTAAGTCTAATAATAAATTCCAAATATGTTTTATTCAGTCACATACTTTTACAACACCACTAATCCATTACCAATAACATACGCCACAATGGGTCAATATTCGATTTTTACTAAAATATTAAGTAGTCAGCCATCTATCAACCTAGATTTCAATGCTTGTCTATAACATAGAGTGAGTGCTTCTAACAAGATCATTTTCTATGTTTTGAATTAACACGTTTATCTAGATTCACATGTGAAAATGGAAGTGTTATCTCTTACCATCTGGAAGTTAAAGAAACCCTTCATAAAACATTAAGGATACTGGAATTTGTAACCATAATTCCTATTAGTCAATGTTTAATGTCTCTAATAAATATACATCATCAACACCATGCTTTTCCTACTAATTTATAAACATGTATTATGAAAAAATTCATTTTTGTAATGGCACAGAGTTTCCCTTTAATATGACACCTCAAAATTCGCACAGATTCTGATACGGGTACTTGGGATACAAGAGAAAGGTCATATGGCTAAAGAAGAATGGTTGTCCTATTTTTTAAAATTTTTACAAATTTTTTCATGGGTATAATGTCTAGATCCTTCTTCTTATGGTTTTCCTTGTATTAGTTTAATTGGAATCTAAATTATTCCTTTTGAATTCCCAACGGATAACATACTATTTATTAGTCCACAACACTATATTGTAATGAATCTATGCACTATGCATTTAACAATATTCTAAGTCCCTTTTTTATAATGCTGACCAAATTTACCATTAACGAAATCATGTTTATACTCAAAACCCAAAAATGATACTTATATTTTTTTAGATTAAAAACTGGTCACTCTAGTCCAAGCGTAATCCTCATCCATCCACAAGTTTCTTGAAGGAACTTTGCACCGCTCATTTACTTCCTATAACACAAAATCTGCAAGTTTAGTTCACTTTCCTCATTGCATCTCCCACTATATGAATTTCAAAATTTATCGTGCATTCATCATGACAAGGAGAAAGAAATATATAAAATAAATAATGATTTTCTTTTGTAGTGGAACTTGATTTAATCTACATTCTAATTGTCACATTAGTGAGTCAACATGGATTAGTTATATACTTACAGTTCATCCCTTAGAATACAAATGACTTGTAATACGAGAGGGAAAGTCTTCCCCGATATTTATGTTATTGCTTCTTGTTATCTGTAACTACCCAATCATTATTTTACATAGCTTGTACCTTATGATTTACCCTCCTCCCATAAACGACCAACTCTTGCACCTTGAGCTCTGATACCACATGTAACATACCCCAAATAACTGAATAGATTCTGTAGGTGGGAAGTATAAAATTTCTTCTTCTATATACATTTAATCACACCAAATGAATTTAAAATCATTGTTTACTTAACAATAACCATTCTTTTAAGATTAAGAATCTACAAAATACAATCACTTTAATGATAATCTGCATAAAAAAATCTTATTGAAAATTATAATCAAGTACAACTATTACATTAGTCGCAAAACTATCCTTTGAAAGGGATAACGATTACACATTAATCCTATATTTTAATTGTTGTTAACACCGTCCATAACAAGTTACCATACTTTGTACTTGATCTCCTTGGTGCAACCATCAAGGATGAGAAATGAGTCTCCTAATTGGAGCAAACAACAAGGTTAGATATTCTTTATATGATAAAAGAAGCGAATTAAAAAGTATGCACATATACAACTGATTTACTCTACCCTAGCTTTTGAGAGTTATCCCAGTGCCTTTCCACCATTGGGACATAGCTTCTCTATCCACCACTTGAATTCATGTAACTAAAGATACATATTAGTACTATATATTAATCTATAAATCCAAGAACATAAGTTTCATAATATACTTAACAAGAAGGTACATGAAATCCATAAACAAAGATAGCCATTACAGATACTTCTTTAAAATTTAGCCTTGGCTACTGAAAGTGTGTCTACAAATATCCTCCCAACCATAGGATTCATTTGACGTATGTTTTTCAATCCAAATCCACCTACGAGCTAGGAAACGAATCCACTAAGGTTCGAGGTTATAAAAAAGAAAACTCTCCAAGTTTCAAGTTAAGATAGTATTGTAATCAAAGGGATACTTGGTCTATGAGTATGAGCCTTAAAATTCTTATTCATCATAACACTTTTAAAACCATTAATCAAGACTAATCCCATAAACAAAGGGGAATGTGATCCATATTTATTAAATGGATGCAATCTACCCAAAATTCCAAAGCGTAATTCCATTAGTAAAAATAAACTATTCACGTCGACCGAGGATTTATTTTTAATGCAACATTTGAGAAATCGGCTAATTACAAAGGTATTATCACAACATCTTAATGCTTTATAAAATATTATAAACTCATCCAAAAAGAAACCAAATCATATCTCATATTATACTAGATCGAAGGTTTAAAAGTAAGTTCAACTCCTTAACAAAATCGTAGTCCAGCTCCATAGTTGGCTGACATTGGGTGTTGGATATATATATAAATGATTAAAAATATATTTCTTATAAGAAGTCACAGGACTCAATTCTATAATTACACATTCAAATCCAACATATATTCAAAGAGAAAATGCATGCGTCCAATCTACAATTCCATATTCGGATCCATAATATATCTAAATGGAAAATCAAAGGAAACCATAAAGTTAATCCGATGCATGGATCTAACTGCAAAATGTAGACACACATAAATGCTCAAAACTTATCAAAATGAAGCAAATAAGTTCAGGACTAACATTTATCAAATCACAGACGCAAGATAGAGTTTAGATCATTAACTTGATAAAAAGTAAATCGTAGGAAGTCAAATGAGATCTACAATATCAACCTTAATCTCATATCCAGAAATCACAAGTAGTCAAAATGAGATCTATAATATCAAACTTAATCTAATATCTAGAAATCATAGGCAATGAAAATGAGATTTATAAAATCAAAGTTAATTTCATATCCAGAAATCACAAGGATTCAAATGAGATTTACAATATCAAACTTAATCTCATATCCATAAATCATAGGTAGTCAAAATGAGATTTATATTATCAAACATTAAACTTATTTCAGATATCATAGGAATCCAATATGAGATTTATATTATCAACATTATACTCATCTCGGAGATAGCAGGAAGCCAAAATGAGATTTATATTATCAATATTAAATTCGTCTCAGAGATCGTATGCAGCCAAAATAAGATTTATATTATCAAACATTAAACTCATTTCAATGATCACAGGAAGCAAAAATGAGATCTACACATATTCATATCCGAACTATATATAATAACCATAACCTATAAATAATAAAACCATCATTTTAAACTTGTACATCTGTAAAATATATACAAGTATTGTTTTCAACTAGAGATTACTTGATTGTTTCAAGGTAGAGATCTCATGCAGATTCACAGGTCAAACCTTAGTCAATTGCTGAAAATGCATAGAAATTCCTCCTGGATGTAGATTCACAGGTCAAACCTTAGTCAATTCACGATCCCCACAATGCTTTTCAATTGCAGGAATTACCACACATCATCCATGATCCACGCATTGCTTTAATCGTAGGCAAAGATCCTGCACAGGAATGGGTTTGATCTTTTTTCTTCCCCCCAGACATCATTATGTAAGCTCATTTTAAAGGATAAAGCACCAGTTACTGAGGATTCCAAATGGCGGTGGTCAGTCAGTACGTTTCTTTTCAAGGGGACAAACTTCTCCAGTTCTCTCCCCATCCACTTCTCCACCAACAAAATATCTTTACTGTGCTAATGAAAAAAATTTAAGAAGGACAACGATTTCTTTTCATGGCCTCCAAGGTTGTTTCCATTTTTGGTTAAGATTGTTATTAAAGGGAAATGCCAATAATTGTGCATATCTTTCTCATGTTTGTTGTTATATAAGGTTAATATTTTCCTTGGCCATGTAACTAGATACTAGTCAAAAGGTCATATGGCCTCCACTTTGTCCTATTATCCAAAGGTGAGTCTTTCCTTCATTAATTTATATATAGGTATACACTTATTGTATGTTATAAATGGTAATTCCTTTATAATTTCTACATGTATTCAACTAGTATATTTTTTATCTATACTTGACATAAAATATTAACAATACTTTCTTGGAACGCCTTCCAAAATAATTCTTGTAGATAAGCGATTATATAAAATATCATTTTTAATTGATCAAAGGTGACTATAATATAATATCTTCAAGATAACACTTCTTACTACAAGTTATAGGGAGGAATCCTTGGCACTTGATGCCCTAATTAGGGATCAGGTAAGAATTATATTTTTATTTAAACAAAAGAGGATCATAAAGAGCCACCATTTGTTATCCGAGTAAATTATCCTACTTGTGACTTAATTGAACATAGGATGACACCCAAGAGCTTAGGTCTTTAAGGGAAACACTATTTATTTTAGTCCCCAAGTCTCCTCTCATCTTCTACCTTTTCCCCTAGTGGATTCGTCCCCAAACATTTTTTTAGTCGTGCAATGGTTTAAGTCACCTAACATTATCAATTTCATCCATAATTTGATGAATTTAGGATTAGTAATTACAATTTTTTTTACTTACACTTTGCATTTCATGGTCACATATTAAAGAGATGTTACATCATTTCCCCCTTAGAAGTAACATAGTCCTCAGTGTTACATATTATTCAAAGCTTTGTGTTCATTTCCATTTAGGTTCTCATTACTTTATTCTACATCCTTTGCGATGTCTTTCATATTTGTTGTCCCCGAACAGATTATATGTAAGGCATCACAAGGTCTATCCAGAATATCATTTTATTCATACATACTTCTAATGTCTACATAATATTGCATAAGTAAAAAAATGTTTTACTCGACCTCTTTTAGAGTGTCACTTTTATAGAAATTGTTCATGCATCAATCCTCTTAGATCGACTTTCCATACGTACGTTAATCCTTTAGATTAACACGATTACATCAAGGGCTTTTAGGCCACCAACCTGAAATATGAAACATGCCACTGTACATCTACTATGATCAACATCAACAGTATAGGAATAAATCAATAATCCAACACTATTTAATTTTTGGATTTCCTGTCATTCAAGTATTCTTGTTTACTCTATTTATCGATAGATAAGCACATTAACTCATAGGAATGAAAGTCAACATACTTTTTTACAAATATTATTAAACTCCTTCTACTTTCTCTTATATTCCCTCCATGCAAACAAACACAGTGCAAATAGTACTCTGACTAATAATCCAAGCTAACAAGCACGAGAATGATACCCCTCCTCGAGCATATCTCCTACCTGTGTTAATCAGGGTGATTCATTGAAATCAAGAACTTCCTTTTTATGACACCATGATAGTAGTGGGTTCTTCATGGATGCCCTATGCCCTTCATAGTCCTCTTACAGTGTAAATTCGCAAGGAAAGAAGTCTAACCGTATGTCTTACACTTGGGCCTCCCCATAAGATGCATATTGGTGCTTAGCTGGCTAAGGGGAAAACATGTACCTATTATACAAATATGTACCTCCTATACAAACATGTACCTCTTGTACATTTTAGTTTCACATGTACCAAATGTATCTCATATCATCTGGTTGCTTGCAGTCATGGAAATTTGGTTTCCCTTCATGGCTCTATATTATATCCATAACCATGTCTCGGATGTCTACACTTCTCCATGAATGGTTAGTTACAATATCAAATTATATAACAATTAGTATTTCATGTAATGGTTTCTACTGATGAACAATTTCAATAACCTTTTTATGTTATCTTTATTCCATAAGCATAGGAAATCGATTTCTTGCCTAATTAAAATTCATAAGTGCAATATTGTGATTTGAATCACCCCATTCCTTGCATAACAGGTGATATAATATTAGTATTTATACATGTGCACTTTTAACATAACTAATTATCAGTTTATTTGATTTGTATATGCACAATTGTAAAAGTAACTACCTCCATCATTGTCACCCAAATTTTCAAATCAGCTTCCTTGGTTAAAGCTCAACTAATAACTATGAACAGTTCCAATGATCACAGAAATACTAATAGTATCCAAAACTATTTGTTAGCGCAACATTTCTTAACATAGTCATAAGGTGAAAAAATTTTAATCATAGAAAACTTTCTCTTATTTTTCCATATAATCATATACCCATACCCAGTCAAAAAGACTAAACTCACCATTTACCCATAGGTGGTTTTTAACTCTAATAATCAATTCCTAATATGTTCTATTTAACCACTTAATTTCACAAAACCATTAATCCATTACCGATAACATACACCATAATGGGTCAATATTTTCTTCTAAGTAAAATATTAAGTAGTCACATGTCTATTGACCTAGCTTTCAATGCTTGTCTATAACATACACTCAGTGCTTCTAACAAAATCATTTACTATGTTTTCAATTAACACTTTTATCTACAATCACATGTGAAAATGGAAGTGTTATCACTTAGCATTTGAAAGTTAAAGAGACACTTCATAAAACATTAAGGGTACTACAATTTCTAACCATAAGTCCTATTAATCAATATTTAAGGTCTCTCGTAAATATACATCATTAAAAATATGTTTTCCCTACTAATGTATAAACATGTATTATGAAAAAATGTATTTTTCTAATGACACACAGTTTCCCTTTAATATGAAACCTCAAAATTCTCATGGGTTATCATGCAGGTACTTGGGATACAAGAGATAGGTCATATGACTAAAGAAGAATGGTTGTCCTCTTTTTCAATTTTTTTACAAAGTTTGTCATGGGTATAACATTTAGTTCCTTCTTCTTAGGGTTTGTCTTCTACTAGTTTAATTAGCACCTAAATTATTCCTTTCGAATTATAAAATCATAACATATTATTTAGTATTCTACAACACTAAATTGTAATGAATCTATGCACTATCCATGTAACAATATTTTAGGGCCTTGTTAGCACGCGGAATCGCACCCAAGCTTGCGGAAAGGAGGACCTCAAGGTAACATTAGAATCTCTTTATGAAAGGGAGCTCGCTTCATCGACTCTAGAAAGGGATCTCTCACAAATACATAACAAGGCCATATATATTGTCACATAATTAATTTCATAGGTTGGTGGTTGAAACAAGGTAAAAATGTATTGGGATATGGAGTAACAAATACCAAGAAATACAGAGCAGTTTGCATAGGAAACGTTTGTAAGAGCAAGGTAGTACTTTGATCACAGTCGATATGTTTTGGGTTTGGAGGAAAATGAAGAACGATAACAGTCCATCAATGTAGAGCACCTTCTAACTAGTGGGGGCTAGACTTCATCAACGAAATAAATCCCAACTCCTTTGGGAAACAAAGATGGATTCTGACAGCTACAAACTACTTTACCAAATGGATTGAAGAAATACCTACAAACAGGGCTCCCAATCAGGTGATTATGAATTTCTTTGAATAAAACATCTTAGCTTGTGGTTTGGGTGCCCCAGGAGAATAGTAACACATAATGCAACAACCTTTAAGTCTAACAAGATGGTCAACTTTTGCCATAAATACCACATCAGCCTCAACCACTCTACCTCCTATTACACCCAGGGAAATGGGTTGGAAGAGTCTTCAAACAAAATCCTAGTGAGCATTATAAATAATTCATTGGAAGACATCAAAAGATATTGGCACACAAAGTTGAAATACGCCTTGTGGGATGACAAGATGATCACAAAAAGGGGGATTAGGATGTCCCCTTTCTAGCTAGTTTATAGAGCTGAATTAGTTTTCCCAGCATCTTTAGGAGTGGCAGTGATGATATTGTTACAGGAATAGTAGAGTGAACCAAATCATATGTAGAGAAGGATAAACCAGATCATATAGTTGAATGAACTAAAGGGAAAATCCTATGACACTATGTAGATGCATCAAGAGAAAATGAAGAATATCTTCGATATGAGGGTTAAGGAGGGAAAGTTCTCGGTCAACGACCTGGTCTTGAAGTGGGATGTGCCCCTCAAAGACAAAGGGAAACATGAGAAATTTTACCACATGTGGGTAGGCCCCTACATTTTTGTGCCACACAAAGGAGAAAATGATTTCATTCTACAACATCAGGATGGATCCCTGTTGGAAGGAGGTATGGTGAATGAGAGGTTTTTCAAACACTACTTGACCTACGAAGAAGAGGTAAGCCCTTGTACCATAGTTGTATATACTCCTTCATTTTCAAGAAATAAAGAGGTAGCCCCAAAAAATATTTGAAGCCTGAGGATAAGGCCATAAGATCTAGGGTGGAAACCATTTTTCTTTTTCTTTTTTTTTCTACCTACACAGCAACAGTGACAGATGTTTGAAGGTCCATAGTAAGGACGATCGCCTAATGGATTTGGTACTTGGTATACAGGTTATTTTCTAGCTCGCAAGGAGGATAGAATCCCTATATTGAGCCACTTGTTAGCACCTTATTTGTGCTAAATAGATGGAGGGGTTTGGACCCATAACGGAAAAAAGAAACTTACAAAATTTTCATGACAAAGAGCCCCGAGAAATGTAATGTGTTTCTGAAAGAAAAGAGAGGATCTAAAGAAATAAATTCAAGAGTTGATAATAATCAGAATGACCCGCACATGCTCTAGCCCATTGAATGAAGGAAATATCAAGGTCTAGATTCATGAATAAACCCCTCGTGTTAGTCATCTGAGAGGAAATAGGAAATTCCAGCCAGGAGGATGATAGAGGGTGAAGCACTTTTCAACGGACATGAGAAAGAGATGAAGTGGATTAACATCAAAGAGCTATTCCACGAGTTTTAAGTATACCAAAAACAAGTTTGTTTCAGATTGGAGAAATGAATAAAACGGTGGAAGCTTTCAACAGTCGAGACCATGAAAGGTTTAGATAAGTGGTGGAAATAAATTCCACTGATCTAAAACGCTAGATGGAGATAGTGATTCAAAACTTGGGAAATATGTTAAATGAAGGATTTATCCAAAGTTAGAGATCAACATGGATAAAAATATATAGCGTAAAGTTGTTTCGCTAGCTGCACTTGCGCGAGAGAAATCTAGGTTGAAAGTTGCAGAATTTGGTAAATCTCTCTACTTTGGATGGCGGGGCGGAAAAAGGGTTTAAGATCGAAAAAGGAGGTTCAATCCTATGAGTTGGAAGTGTGTGAATGGTTTTGGGGAGGAAACATTATAGTAAAAGTACCAGTGACCAAGATCACATGGCTCAAACTCTTAGATCAAATATTTATGGCTAACATTTTATCCGGCGGGAAAGATGCATGCTCAGATAGGGAAATAAAATATTATAAAAGTCGGCACATGGATTGAGACTAGTTATTCTTTAGGAGCATTAGAAAGTGACGGTTTAGACTGTGAAGAATGTGCCACCTGGGATGAGCTTCAAAATCAAACTATCAACCAATGTGTTATGTCTTTTTCTCTAGTAAGCTAGTTTCATGTGGCTGAAACAAAAGATTTAGAGGCTCAAGGTATCAAATTTCATGGTGCTGAAGAAGGCATAAGATAAAGACTCCAAATGTTTTGAAACTATCATATTACATGATAGTATAGAAGATTCTAAGAGTAAAATGAATACTATTCAGCTGTAGGGAATTGACACTCATGCGGTGTTCAGTTTTTTTCTTTTACTTGTCTATTGAGCAAACCTCTAGTTTCTTGAAATTCATGGACTGGTGCATAGATAACTATTCTCCTTTTGAGGGTGTAATGATGGACGTGTCTAGGTCTAGGATGTTGTCTCCCATAAATTCCCTCACCATCCAAAAGACTCTGTTGATCCCTCTTGAGTTTACCCAAATGTCTAGTGAATAAAATGAAGGGAATATTCTCTCATTTTTTTCAAGGGTCTTCAGCTGAGAAAAAGGAAGATTTTATCAAAACCTGTTTGAAGTTGGAAATCTAGTTATGGGACCCTATATTACCCATCAATTGCGACCTGTTTAACGAAGATACATAGTTTGTGATAACCCTAGCAAGCCATTTATCAGGTATGGACTCGAATCAGTTCGTCATTGGAACTTTATTGAGTCTGATATTCACCCTCAACCCAGGTCAAATAGTGTCAAAAACGTTGAGTCAGTATTCACTGTCTTCGTATCTACAATTTGATTAATTCGTAGCCAAAAACATCAGTTCTTAATTGAGTAATTTCCATCAGTCGAGAACCTTTAGGTTTCAGTCCCTCCTTTTGCACATGTTTCTGAGCTTTAATGAAAAGTGAATGAAAAAAACCTTCAACTCTTCGATATGGTTATAACAGAGTACATGTGTAAATATTATTACAAGTTCATGAGTTTACTCATGGCTGCAGTGTATGAATTCCTTTTTCCAGAAGAGGCTGTCAAGGGTCTTACCAAAGATGAAAAATTTGTTACAGGTGTCTCCTGAGAAGAGAGTGGGGGACTGGATCCTCTCCATGGACAATACTGTGATTAGGGTCTATGGGTTTAATCACAAACCATATGTCCTATTGGTGTTTCTAACATTGAGAACATTTTCACTATAGTTGATCAAGCAAAGGCTCATAGTCGAAGATGAACATTTCATAATTTTCAGAAAGCTCGCGTATATTAAGTTTCCATGGGAAGTTGGTCCCTTTATCATTAAAAACAAATCAGCTCTAGTTATGATTGCAAATTTTCTTAAGGAGAAATGGGTTGCAATGGAGTCTATGATTAACTATGACCCTCACCACATCATCTCAAATAGGAGGCATTCCAATAGAAACAATCCTTTCGAACATGTTGAAGTGGAAGGGTTGGTGGAAAAGGAAAATTGGATGAAATATCCTGAAAAGGGTAACTATGCTAAAGAAATTCCATAGAATTTGACCAACTCTACACCAGCAGGTAACTCCGCCAGCAAGACCTCTGCAATATTGAGGATGCGACCACATAGATCACCCCTTTGGAAAGCATGCATGAAAAGGGAATTAAGAGAAAATTCCTAGAAGCCATGGATGTGGATGAATGGGACATAGCCAAAACACCCAAGAAGCAAAAAATTGGAGAACCAGGTAAATTTGTGCAGAGTGCAAATGCTAAAGGAAGGAAGAAAACTATGAAACTCAAAGGTCCAACCTTTGAAATCCAACAATATACAATTGGAAATGTCCCTAAGGAGGAAGTAGATAGATACAAGTCTAAATATGAAGTGCTAGAGAGATACAGAGAAGCTAGTGAAAAGGATTTTGAGGAAAGATTGAAGTTGTGTGATGAAGTAGAAAAGTTGACAAGATAGAGTACCTCCTTAGTGACTGTAGAGACCAATATAAGTGCACATTGAATTTTCCTGCGATTACATGAGGCAAAGTAGCCAAGATGAAGGTAGATCTAAAGAGGGTCCCTAAAACTAACATGATTCACTTACACCAAGGGATAAGTGACATCCTTTACACTGATATTCTCTAGGATACATTACCAATATCCAAATTAATGGCTGGCAAGAAGAGAGTTGAAGAAATTTTCTGAAAGGAGAAAGTGGAGAAAAGGGATCACCACTCCCAAATCAAGAAGCTCCAGGTGGATATATTGGTAGAAGACAGCATGGGAGATAAAGGTGTTGCCACAAAAAATATACTAAAGGACAAGGAAGGTACAATTCAACTATGAAAGAAGAATCTAGACATCCTAGCTACCTGGCTCATATAAACTGCTGAACTGACCGAAATTGAGAAAGAGAAGGAATCCTTAAATACCCATTTGATCAATTATAAGTCTAGACTACTCAAACATCAAGAAAAATAAAAAAAAGTGGGAGAGAGATGCAGAGCTCTAGGTCGGGGAAAAAATACCCTTTGAATTAAGTTAGATCGAGTTGGAAACAGAGTTGAAAGAGCTTAAGGAAAATGGTTGAGAAGAGCTAGTGCATGTGGTCGTGTCTTTCGAGATATTTGGTGTAGACTCCCTCTCTCAAGCCATGTCCCAAGTAAGTCTTAAGAACATCAAAATAACTGTACTGAAGAAAAAAAATGAGGATCTAGAAGACATGGCTGAGAACATGGAAAGAGAAAGGAAAGAGTTGGAGGACCTGTGTATAGAATTAATAGAGAAGAATGACATCATGATAAAACACGCTTTAGGCTAGGCTGCTCTACAACAGGCGAATCACCTCATCTAGGATATGATAATAATAGAGGAAGCAAAGTAATGAACTTACTTGTATTTTATCCAGGATAAAGAAGGTGCTACATAGGCGGCCAAACAGATGTTAAAACAACACCTGAACAAAAGGCCCCTGGACATAGATGAAGGTGCAATTAGATTTCTGAACAGTTTAACTGGAGAAGACATCATATGGGGAAATATCCAAGATAGAATTGTGGTCATAACATGGGCTAGGAGAATGGTACACAATCACCATCATTTAAACATGGTGGAAGTGAAGTGGAACTTCATGCACAGGCAGGTTAATAACTTTGATCAACTTTTTAATCCTCTGGTAAAAAGAGGTCTTCCCTTCTTATTGGAAGAAAAAGGACCAATGCTATCCCAAAAAGAATATCAAGATAGATTGATCAATTGTAGACAAGATCATAGGAAATTTGAAGATATGGCCCTATAGTCGCTTTCAGGTAAAATTGTGGTCGAAAAATTATCCAATGAGTTTGATTTACTGTTTGATTTCATAGTTATGTATACAAAATTTCCAACAACTTCCTATATAGAGTACCTATAACTCAGCATGTTGGCCAAAGAAATGATAAAGCTAGAAATTCCAAATATCAACTAATGGAAGGTGATTGAGAATTATGGCAAGGCTAAATACAAGCTGCACCAATGATGATGTGGCTGAATTGTGACTATAACCAAAGATACATATCTAGAGTGATCAAGCGAGCCTATATTTTGAAGACGTAGCACCTCTTTGGGTCAAACAGGTGTGTTGCCTCCATCACTTTTTGTTTTATGTTATCTCTGGATAAAATGCCATGATGCAGTTTGTTACAAGTTCGTTGCTGGTTTTTTAACCAATTTTGGCCCCGTTTCGAGGTTGGTCTCAAGGGCCTGGACACTATAAATATGCTCCCCACAAAGGGAGAAGGGGTTGGCTAGAACCCATAAGATTGTTAAGTTTATGTATTATTTTTTCCTTTTAATACAAGTTACAGAGCCGAATGTTGGTTATTTGAATGCAAGAATTCTTGTGTATTTCTCAATTGCACTCTGTAATTTCCTTTCTTTACATGCACATACTTCCTATTATTTATTTACATTATGTTTTCTTCATGTATTTAACTAATTGTATAATGGTTCAGAATTAATATTCTTATGCTCAGGCCATTTTTTTTACATTCACCAAATGTTTCTTCCAAAATCAGTGTAGAATTCATCACTACGGTTTTCTACATTGATGGACTATCATCTATCTTCATTTTCCACTAGAGCCAAAACATATCAACCATGATCGAAGTACTACCTTTCTCTTGCAAATGTTTCCTGTGCAAACTACTCTATGTGTCTTGGTATTTGTGACTCCATAGCCCAATACATTTTTACCGTATTTCAACCACCAACCTCCGAAATTTATTATGTGACAGTATATTTGGCCTTGTTATGTATTTCTAAGAAATCCCTCTCTGCAATCAGAGAAGAAAGCTCTGTTTCCTAAATTGGTTCTGTTGTTACCTCAGGGTCCACCTTTCCTCAGTCTTGGGTATGATTCAGGGTGCTTACAAAATGGCATCATTTCCTAGGACAAAATTGAAGATCATCCTAGGGAGAACGACAAATATTCAAGGACAAAAAGGTTTCTATAGGAAAACAGAGACCCTTACAGCTAAATAAGATTGTGTATTTTCCCTGGAGACTCCACATTGGTTCTGAGCTATCTACAGAATACATCCTGGCTTCCTGATCATCACATACATGAGGTAATACCAACACTGAGATCCTACAAAGTGTGGATAACCCTAATAAACTATTTAGAAATAGGGGAATGGACCAGTTAGATATTCCTCAGTTTGAAAATTCCCCTACTCAGGAATTATGTAGCGTGCAAAATTCCATAAGGAAACTTACTTTGAAATATCCTTTCTGAAATCTAAATCACACTGAGATTTGTAGAACACCAAAGTGAATCCTAATAGTTTGGAAGCATATCTGCTAAACTCTCTTCGACAGAACCTTCAAAGGTATAGAAACCCTTCTTTTCAAAACTTTCAACCCTATACTTCCCTGGTGGTGCAAAATTTCCTTTCCTTCCAAGTTTGTCCTACAGTCCCGAACCCACCTAGACCCATGGCCAACATATTCACCCCACTAGATCTACCTATCAGGTTACATGACCTTCCTCAAGTTTATGCCTAGAGAGTCCCCTTCTATGATGGGGAGGGAAATTTCACATCCAGACAACATGTCGATAAGTTCAAAGAATTTTTGAACTTGCACCTGGACCTGGTAGATGACGACGATGTGAAAATGAGGTTGTTCATGTTCATCCTCTCAAGAGAGGCAAAGAAATGGTTCAAATATTTTCTTCTCGAGTCCATTAACATGTTTGTCTCTTTCCTACAAGTCTTGTCCCAGTACAATAGCCTAATTAAGGATGGTTTCGAGTTCATGCATGAATTTATGAATAGTTTTATGAGGGCGTACAATTCTATTCCTGCTGGCATCAAACTGCTAGTGGGTGCTGCAAAGCTCCACTATGTCGATGATCTTGATAGTGATTTTTATTTACTGTTAAGGGAAAGGAAGTGTTCAAATCTTCTTGCAATCTTTCAATATGCCTCAAAGGTGGAGGCTAATATGATGGCAAGCGGGAAAATCAGGAAAAGGATGGAGACAAGGAATGTCATAGAACATGGACCTTCTACCTTTATTGCTTCCGCTAATGAATTGAAGTTTGAAATGATGTTGAAAATAATAGAGAAGTTTATGGATAAATTAGATATAGATTAGGGATTGCTTAATAGGGAACAAAATGAGCCCCAAATCATAAACCAAAAATCCCCGGAACCTAAACGATCAGCAAATACAACCACCTTTTCCTGAAAATTATGTTGACGGTGAAGCTGAAGAGGAAACAACTGAAGAAAAGATCAATCATTTTGGAGGATTAGACATCACTATATACCTCACAAAGATAGGGAATAACTTGTTTTCTCAAGAAGAAGATTTGAAATGTTTCAAGGAAGAATCAGAGCAATACTAGAAATGGTATATGCACGCTATAGATGAGTTTCATAAGAAAAATCAACTGAGAAGTAGAAACATCATTTTTGATAAAGGGAATATCAATATGAACCATCCCTCTAGTAGTTTGCAAACTAGTGATAAAAATAAAGAAAATCCGAAGGAGCAAGTTTGGTGCAAATATCCTGTGAATAAGGGTGAAAACACAAAGGAAGTTAGGCCACCAATGCCTATGAAGGTAGAGAAAACCACACCTGCTTTCAACTTGCAGACTAAAGTTTCAAAGGTAAAAATATAAATTCCCTTCAATGAGTTGCTAAGGAATAAAGAATACATGGATAAGATAAGTGGGATGGTTAGAAGTCAAGGAGAGTTTAAACCCCACATCTTGGAAGGGAATGATGATGCTCCTACTATCATTTTTTAGTCCAGACTTGAAAATAAAGATGAAGAGGAAGTTCAGCATTTTCACTTGAGCCTAAATGTGAATGATATGGTCATTCATAAGGCTATGTTGGATTCTAGAGCATCCCATAATTTGATTCCCAAAGGGGTGGTAGAGATTTTGGGGTTAGAATTCACTCGACCCTACAAATATTTATACTCTTTTGATTCCAGAAAGGTAAAATGTCTCAGGTTTATCAAGGATATGGTGTTGACTCTGATAGAGATTCCCTCCAAGACTATGGTGATGGACATGGTCATGGTAGATATTCACCTTAAGTTTGGAGAATTGATTTATAGATCATGGACATCCAAGTTAAAATGGATATTAAAAATGGACATATCCTATGCCACTATTCCTATTATCGGGGGGAGTACAATATTGTACACCAAGAAAAGATATTCGTATGTGGTTAGCATCCCAGACAAGCTAGATGACCATGCTATATATGCTGTTGACAGTAACCTGGAGTCATCTGATTTCTTCAATGGAATTTCCACCTATAACCTTGAAATCTCAGCGCCAGTTGAAGAAGAAGAAGGAGAGTCTGTCAGGAAGCAAAGCGATTTAGAGGTGAAGGAAAAAGATGAATTTCTTTAGACCTTGTACTTTGATGGTTTAGTCACTAAAATCGAAGCTGATGTAGGTGTGTATATCATTTCTCCCATCCAAGACTTTGAAAGCATCTCTTACCAATTAAACTTTGAATGTACTAACAATGTAGCAGAGTATGAAGCTTTGTTGTTAGGGCTGCATGCTTCAAAATACAAGGGAGGGGGAGGGTATAGATCATAGGGGACTCAGAATTGGTCATAAACTAGATAAATATCATATATATTAGATGAGGAATCCTAGAATGGGAGCATGTATAAATGAATTATGGGACCTATTTGACAATTATTTTATCGAACACACAATCAGGGTATTCCCGAGGTGTGAAAAAATGATCATTGATTCCTTGGTAATATCTACTGGTATATTGAGAACCCCTATGGCCAAACAAAGAGAGCGTAAGGTGGAAATTAGAAACAGGCCCTCTCTAGCCAAAAACTCCATACACTAGTAATTGTTCAAAGATGGCGAGTAGATCAAGAGATTTCTGGAGTTATCGGATGAGTTCGCTAACACCCAAATAGATAACGAAAACTGCCACCTCGAGAACTATCTAGATATAAAAGGTGGTGAAGAAGGGATTGATTAAATAGGGAAATACAAGGACTCCCTGGTAGGGAAGGATATAGTGCAAATGAATGGAAACCATATTCCTAAAGAACTTATCTCCCTGGAGAAGTTGTTAGACCAAATTAATGTGGCTAAGGGCCCAAAGATGTAACCGGTGGATGATGCCATCGAGGATAAGAATATAGGGACCGAAGATCACCCGAAGATCATAAAGCTGTTAAAGAAGCTATCTTCTAAGGTGAAGGAAGATTACGTTAATCTGATGAAGAAATATAATGATGTCTTTGCATGGATCTATGAATATCTTAAAGAATACGATACCTCCATTATATAGCATACCATTCCCCAGGAAAAAAACCTTTTAAATAGAAATTGAGGATAGCCAGCCCAAAACTGTTTCCAATATTCGAGAAGGAAATAAGGAATATTTTTATGCCAAAATAATGGTGACACTGATATTTTCCAAGTGGGTTGCAAATGTGGTGTCAGTTAGAAAAAAGAACGACGAGATTCAGATTTGTATAGATTTAAGGAATCTCAACAGAGTCTCCTTCAAAGATAATTATTCTTTACCCAAGATGGAACACATTTTGCAGACAGTGGTAGGGTTTGAAAATATTTCTACGATGGATGGTTTTTGTGGGTACAATCAAGTAAAAGTGTTGCTTCAAGATCAAGAGAAAACCGATTTCACCACACCATGGGGTACTTTCATGTACGCTAGGATGCCTTTTGGTCTGATGAATGTCAAGGTAACATTTGAGCATTCCATGGATATTGCCTTTGTATAAGAAAAGGAAAAGTTTGTGGTGGTCTATATGGATGATATTACTATATATTCCAGGTCCAATAGGGAACATATCAAACATTTGGAAAATGCTTTTCTAAAATGTAGAAAATACGGGATGTCTTTGAACCTCGACAAATCAAACTTTGGTTAAAGGAAGGAAAATTGTTGGTGCACATCATCTCAAAGGATGGTATAAATATAGACCCAAAAAGGATCAATTCCATCCAAAAGGTCGAATATGCAAGAAGAAAAAAGGAAGTATAATATTTCATTGGGCAGGTAAATTTTCTAAGAAGGTTCATCCCTAGTTTTACTGAAATATTAATGAATATTACCAACATGATAAGGAAGGACCATGATATTAAGTGGACACTAGATGCAAGAGCATGTTTTGGGGATATATAAAGGGCCCTCACAGGATCCCTTGTCCTGGTAAGTCTAGACTTCAGTAAAGAATTCCTTAGTTTTTCTTATGCATCTGATCACACGGTTGTCGGAGTGCTGTTAAAGAAGAATGACCAAAACGACGAACAAGCTATAAATTTTTTTGTAAAGTATTAAGATATGGGGAATTGAAATATACATAATGGAGAAACAATCATATTCCCTAATAAAATCGCCAAAGGATTTAAGAGTCTATGTTCTCCATTCCCAAGTCATCGCCCATTAGAGGAAATTTCAACTCAAAATGGGCCTTTTAACTTTGATTCAAATTCCATGTCATCATGTGTTAGCCAATGAAATTGATTTAAATTTCAAATACCGTATAGGTCTTAAACACTTTTTTAATATAAATTTGGGGATAGGTATCATAAAAAAAAAACTACTTTTTTTGTTTGTATTTTTGACATATCTCCCCGTGTTTTTACTCAAAATTCGATCAGGAGAGCTCTTGGATGTGGAATTAAATTCCACATCCAATGACTACCCGCTTGGCATACTTTTGATGGAACCATCTACCCAAAAAACGTGATGATGACATCATCATCACGTTTTTTCAGGTATTTCTTGTTTTTTGGGTAGCGGGTTCTATCAAAAGTATGCCGAGTGGGTACTCATTAGATGCAAAATTTAATTCCTCATCCAATGATATCTCCCGATTGAATTTTGAGTAAAAACATGGGGAGATATGCCAAAAATACAAACAACAAAGTAGTTTTTTTCTTTTCTTCCTCCAAAATTAATAAATATTATTTTATTATTTTAACTATTATTTTATTAATTCTTTTTAGGAGGCCTATTTTGAGTTGAAATTTCCTCTAATTAGTATGTACCCAGTAGTATTGCAAAATGAATCCTCACATAGCCAAGTCTAGAAGGGACAAGAGCGGATTTGATTTTTGTGCTATTAGAATATGATATTGAAATTAGGACTACCAAACTGGTTAAGGGTCATGGGCTAGCCAAAATGATGACAAAATCCAACTATGTTTCCTTGCATATAAAATTATTAACTAGTCACTCACTCCAACTAGATGCCAACATATCTCCACATCCCCTTGGTATTCTGACATTCTATACATGTTGCGAAATGTACATGCACCAACAGGGTTGATCAAAACAAGGGAAAGGTCAATAAAATTAAAATCAGTGAAATTTTGTATTATGAATGAGTACCTATATTGGAAATACTTGGGAGGTATCCTATTGAACTGCCTGCTAGAAGAAGAAGCCTGAAAGACCATAGAATAATTTCACATGGGAGATTGTGGGGAGAACCATTCTTGGAAATTCACAACGAAAAAAGTTTTGAGAGTTAGTTTATATTGGCCCTCATTTTTTTTCATCGTTTACAAATAAATTACCAAGTTCCACCATTGCCATGTTTTTGAAGGTAAGAGGAAAATCATCCCACCTCCTCTTAACCCCATATCTGTATAAGCACCTTTCCAGCAGTGGGGGATAGACTTCATAAGGGAAATAAATCCCAAATCCTCTGGGAAACACAGATGGATTGACAGCTACACACTACTTTACCAAATGGATTGAGGAAATACCTTCCAGGAGGGATACCGATGAGGTGATTATGAATTTCTTAGAAGAAAACATCTTATCTCGGATTGGGTGCCCCAGAAGAATAGTAACAGATAATGCAACAACTTTTAAGTCTAAAAAGATGTCAAATTTTTCCATAAATACCACATCAGCCTCAACCACTCTACCACCTATTACCCCAAAGGAAACAAGTTGGAAGAGTCTTGAAACAAAATCTTGGTGAAGATTATAAAGAAGTTGTTGGAAGACAAAAAGAGAGCTTTGCACACAAAGTTAAAATATGCCTTGTGGGATGAAAGGATCATCATGAAAAGGGAGATTGGGATGTCCCCTTTCCAGCTAGTATACATAGCTGAAGTAGTTTTCCCAACATCTTTAGGAGTTCCAATGATGAGGTTGCTGCAGGAACAATAGAGTGAACTAAATCATATGCAGAGAAGGATAAACCAGAACATAGAGTTGAATGAACTAAGGGAAAAAGCCTACGATAGCATGTAGATGCATAAAGAGAAAATAAAGTTATCAGTGGGCGACCTAGTCTTGAAGTGGGATGCGCCCCATGAAGGAAAAGGGAAACGTGTGAAATTTGACAAAATGTGGGTAGGGTACTACATTGTTATGGCACACAGATGAGAAAATGTTTTCATTCTACAACATTAGGATGGATCTTTGTTGGAAGGATGTCCGGTGTATGGGAGGTTTCTCAAACACTAATTGACCTGAGAAGAAGAGGTAAACTGTTGTACCATAGTTGTATATATTCCATCATTTTTCATGAAATATTTGAAGCTTGAGGAGAAGGCCATAAGATCTAGGGTAGAAACCATTTTCCTTTTTCTTTTTTCTTTTTTTTCAATTTACCTACACAACAATAGTGATAGATGTTTGAAGGTCAGGAGTAAAGATGATCACCCAATGGATTCAACACCTGGTATACGAGTTCTTTGCTACCTCGCGGGGAGGATAGAGTCCCTAGCTGGACCCACTTGTTAGCACCTAATTTGTGCTAAATATATGGACGGGTTCTGGACCCATAAGGGAAAAAATGAAGCCTACAAAATTTTCATGACAAGGAACACCAGGATTTGTAATGGGTTTCTGAAAGAATGTAGAGGCTCTAAAGAAATAAATTTGAGAGTTGACAAGAAATAGAATGACCCGGATAGGTCCTGGCCCATTGAATGAAGGAAAGATCAAGGTCTAGAGTCATGAATAAGCCCCTCATTTTGGTCATGTGAGAGGAAAGAGGAAATTCCAGCCAGGAGGGTGATAGAGGGTGAAGCACTTTTCAACGATCGTGAGGAAGATTTGAAAGCAAGGGTTCATACTGTCCAGAATGCACCACCTTGGACGAACTTCCGAATTAGATTGTAAACCAACCTGGTATGTCTTTTTCTCTACTAAGGTAGTTTTACATGGTTGAAACAAAATATTTAGAGGCTCAAGGTCTCTAATTTCATGTTACTGAAGAAGCCCTAGAAGATAAATACTCTTAGGTTTTCGACACTATCATATTACATGATAGTATAGAAGCCACTAAGAGTAAACTGAAACTCTCCAGTTGCAAGGAATTGACACTCATTCGGTGCTTAGTTCTTTTTTCCTTTACTTCTCTCTTGAGAAAACCCCTAGTTTCCAAAAATTCATAGACTCGCGCATAGATAACTATTTTCTTTTTAAGGCTATAATAATTGATGTTTGTAGGTCTAGGATGTTGTGTCCCATAAATTCCCTCACCATTTGAAATACTTTGCTAATCCCTCCTGATTTTACAGAGATGTCTAGTGAGTAAAATGAAGGGGATATAATCTAGTGTTTTCAAGGTCTTCAGCCAAGAAAAATGAAGCTTTTCTCGAAACCATTTTGAAGCCAGAAATCCAGTTATCAAACCCTCTACTCACCATTGATTTAGACATGTTTAATGAAGAAATGCAGTCTATGATAACCCTAGCAAGCTAGTTCTTAGTTATGGACTCAAACCATTTTATCATTGAAACTTTATTGACTCAGATATTCACCCTCAGCTCAGGTCAAAGAGTGTAAGAAATATTGAGTCGGTCTTCACCATCTTACTGTCTACAATCTGATGAATTCTTAGCCAAAAACATCCATTCTCAATTGAGTAAGTTTTGTCATTCGAGAAACTTTAGGTTTCAGTCCCTCCTTCTGCAGATATTTTTGAGGTTCAATGAAAACAACCTTCAACTCCCAGAAATGGTTATAAAGGAAAATATGTGTAAATATTATTTCAAGTTCATGAATTTGCTCATGGCCCTAGTGTATGAAGTTCTTTTCTAGAAGAAGTTGTTGAGGGTCTTACCAGAGATGAAAAATATGTTGCATAAGTCTCTTGAAAGAAGAGTGGGGCACTGGTTCCCCTCTGTGGACAATACTGTGATTAAGTTCTACGTGTTTACTCACCAACCGTATGTCCAACTAAATTTTTCAAGATTTAGAAAGTTTTCACTAGAGTTGATTAGGAAAAGGCTCATAGCCGAAGATGAACATTTCATAAGTTTCAAAAAGCTCAGGGATATTAAATTTCCATCGAAAGTTGGTCCCTTTACCAATATAAACAAATCAACTCTCCCTATGATTGAAAATTTGCTTAGGGAGAAAGTGTTTGCAATGGAGGCCACGATTAACTATGACCCTCACCACATCATCTCAAATAGGAGCCAGACCAATAGAAAGAAGCCTTTTGAACATGTTGAAGTGGCAGGGTTATTGGAAAAGGAAAATTGGATGAACTATTCTGGATAGGCTAACTATGATGAAAATATGCCATAGAATTCAACCTCCTCTGCACCAGCAGGTAACTCCCCCCAGCAATACCTTTCAAGTATTTTGGATGATGCCACATTGATCATCCCTTTGGCATGCATATCTGAAAAGGGAAATAAGAGAGAATGCCCAGAAGCCATGGATGTGGATGAAGGGGAGACAACAAGGACACCGAAGAAGGAGAAAAATAAAGAACCAGGTAAACTCTTGCCTTAGTGAAAAGGATAAGGGAAGGAAGAAAACCATGAAATTCAAAGGTCCAACCTTTGAAATCCAACAATATACATGTGGAAATGTCCCTAAGGTGACAGTAGATAAATACAAGTCTAAAGCTGAGGTGCTGGAGATATACAAAAAAACTGGTGAAAATGATTTTGAGGAAATATTAAAGTTGTGTGATCAAGTGGAAAAGTTGTCGAGCTAAGGTACCTCCTTAGCGACTGTGAGAGACCAAGCTAAGGGCACATTGAATTTGGCTATGATTACAGGAGACAAAGTAGCCGAGGTGAAGGTAGATCTAAAGAGGATCCCTAAAGCTGACATGATTCACATATACCAAGGGATAAATGACATCCTTTACACGGATCTTCTCTAGGGTACATTATAGATATCCAAATTAACAGCTAGTAAGAAAAGAGTTGAAGAATTTCTCTGAAAGGAGAAAGTGGAGAACATGGCTCACCAAGCCCAGATCAAGAATCTCTAGGTGTATATATTGGAAGTTGATGGTTTGGGAGATAAAGGTGTTTCCACACAAAATCTACTAAATGACAAGGAAGGCACAATTAAAATTTTAAAGAAAAAGCTAAACATTCCAGCTACCTGGCTCATACAAACTATTGAATGGACCCAAATTGAGAAAGAGAAGGAAGCCTTAAACACCAATTTGGTCAATTCTAAGGCTAGACTCCTCAAACATGAATAAAAATAAAAAAAAGTGGGAGAGAGATGTAGAGATATAGGTTGGGAATAAAACAACCTTCGAACTAAGGCATGCCGAGTTGGAAAGAGAGTGGAAAGAGCTAAGGGAAAAAGGATCTAGAATAGCCAGTGATTATGGTCGTGTCTTCTAAGATATTTGGTGCAGACTCCCTCTATCAGGCCATGTCCCAAGTAAGTCTTAAGGCCCTGAAAATCATTGGCTGAAGAAAAAAAATGATGATTTGGCAGACATGGCTGAGAACAGGGAAAGAGAAAGGAAAGAGTTGGAGCGCCAGTGTAGATAATTAATAGAGAAGAACAAAAAACTAATAAAACACACTTCAATCGAGTCCCCTCTACAAGGGGCGAAGCACCTCATATGGGATATGATAATAGCAGAGAAAGCCAAGTTACGGCCTTGCTTGGGTTTTATCCAAGATAAAGAAGGTGCTACAAAGGAGACCAAAAAGTATATTCATATGGAAAAAAAAGGCCTAAACAAAATGCCCCTAGACACAGCTCAAGGTTGAATTAGATTTCTGAATAGTTTAACTAAAGAATACATTAAAAGGAGAAATATCCAAGATAGAATTGTGGTCATCACATGGGATAGGAAAGTGGCACACAAACACCATTACTTAAATATGGTTGAAACGAAGTGTAAATTCATGCACAAGAAGGTTAATGACTTTTCTTCACTTTTTAACCCTCTTTTCGGAAGAGGGATTCCCTTGTTTTAGGAAGAAAAAGGACCAATACTATCCCAGAAAGAATGTCAGGATAGATTGATCGATTGTAGACAATACCATAGGGAATTTGAAGATATGTCCCAATAGTCACTTTCAGGTAAAACTGTGGTCAAAAAATTCTCTGGTGAATTTGAGTTACTATTTGATTTTAGATTTATGTGCACAAAATTTCCAACGCCTTCCTATCTGGATAACCTAGAGCTCAACATGTTGGAGGAGGAAATTATAAAGTTATAAATGTTAATTATAAACCAATAGAAGGTGATTGAGAATTACAACAAGGATAAATACAAGCTGCACCAATGATGATGCACCTGAAACATGACTATAACTGAAGATATAGGCGTAGAGTGATCAAACAAGCCTGGATTTTGAAGGCATGGTGCCTCTTTCGGTCTAGCAGGAGTGCTACCTCCGTCACCTTCTATTTTATGTTCTCGATGGAGAAAATTCCATGATGCAGTTTGTTACAAGATTTTTACTAATTCTAAATCCAATTTTAGCCCCGTTTCAAGGTTGGTCTTGTGGGCCCAGACATTATAAATATGCTCCCCACAGAGGGAGAAGGGGTTGGTTGAAACTTGTAAGACTCTTGAGTTTATGTAAATTTGATTTTCTTTTAATACAAATTAGACAACCTAATGCTGGTTATTTGAATGCAATAATTCTTGTGTATTTCTCAATTACAGTCTATAATTTCTTTCTTTATGTGCACTTACTTCCTATTATTTCTTTACATTATGTTTTCTTCATGTATTTAACTTAGTGTATAATGGTTTGGAATTCATATTCTTATTCTCTGGCCATTGTTTTAGACATTCAACAAATGTTTCTTCCAAAATTGGTGTATAATTCATCCTTGCGGTGCTTTACATTGATGAACTGTCATCGTTCTTCATTTTCCACCAGACCCAAAACATATTGACCATGATCAAATTAATACCTTGCTCTTGCAAATTTTTCCTGTGCAAACTACTCTATGTTTCTTGGTATTTTTGACTCCATATCTCAATACATTTTTACCTTGTTTCAACCATCAACCTATGAAATTCATTATGTGATAATATATCTGACCTTGTAATGTATTTGTGCGAGATCCCTCTCTGGAATCTGAGAAGCTAGCTCCCTTTCCTAAAGCAGTTCTGTTATTACCTCAAGGTCCACCTTTCCCCAACCTTGGGTGTGATTCTCAGTGCTAACATGCCCTTTTTGATAGTGCTAACCAAATTTATCTTTATAGGCATCATGTTTATATTCAAAACCCAAAAATGCTACTTATCTTGTTTTAGACGACCAACAAGTTACTCTTGTTCAAGCATAATCCTCTTCCATCCATAGGTTTATCGAAGTAACTTTGCACCCCTCATTTAGTTCCGAGAAGATAAAATTTTTAAGGTTAGTTCACTTTTGTCATTGCATCTCCCACTATATGAATTTCAAAATTTATGGTGCATTCATCATGAGAAGGAGAAAGACATATATAAAATAAATAATGATTTTCTTTTCTAGTGGCACTTTCTTTAATCTACATTCTAATTGTCACATTAGTGACCCAACACGGATAAGTTATATACTTACAGTTCATCCCTTAGAATACAAATGACTCGTAGTATGAGAGCTAAAGTATTCCCCTATATTTACCTTATTACTTTCTATTATCTATAACTGCCCAATCATTATTTTACCAACTTGTGCCTTCTGATTTATGTTCCACCCATAAAGGCCCAAGTGTTGCAACTTGAGCTCTGATACCACATGTAAGATACTCCAAATACCCGAATAGATTCTCCAGGTAAGTAGTATAAAATTTCTTCTTCTATATAAATTTAATCACACCAAATAAATTGAAAATCATTGTTTACTTAACCATAACCATTCCTTTCAAATTAAGAATATACAAAATACAATAACTTTAATGCTAATCTATATAAGAAAATCTTATTAAAAAATATAATAAGGTACAACCATTACATTAGTCACAAAATTACCCTTTGAATGAGATAATGATTACACATTAACCCTTTCTTTTAATTGTGGTTAAAACCCTCCATAACAAGGTACCATACTTTGTACTAGATCTGTTGGGCACAACGATCAGAGATGAGATATAAGTCTCATGATGTGGGAAAACAAGAAGGTTAGATATTATTTAGATGATAAAAGAAGCTAATTAAAAATTATCGACATATACAACTGATTTACTGTACACTATGTTTCGAGAGTTATCCCAATGCCTTTCCACCATTGGGACACAGCTTCTGCAGCCAACACTTGAAGTCATGTAACTCAACATACATATTAGTACTATATATCAACCTATAAATTCAAGAACATAAGTTTTATAATAAACTTAAAAACAAAATAAATTAAATCCACAAACAAAGTTAACCATTATAGGTACTTCTTTAATTTGACTTTAGCTTGGGTGACTAAAATCATATCTACGACTTTCCTCCCAAACACAGGCTTCATTTGACCTATGTTTTTCCTTCCGAAGCCACTCTCGAGTTGGGAGACGAATCAACTAAGGTTCAAGGTTATAAACAGAAACTCTCCAAGTTTCAACTTAAGATAGTATTGTAATCAAAGGGATAGCTGGTCTATGAATATCAAACTTAAAATTCTTAGCCATCATAACATTTTGAAAACCATAATCATGACTAATCCCATAAACAAAGGGGGCATGCCATCCATACTGCTTAATTGGATGGAATCTACCAAAAATTACAAAGTGTTTCCATTAGTAAAAATAAACTATTCTACCATTTATAAGAACAATTTTCCTTACCATTATTTATACGAGGAAACATTTATAAATTACCCATTACATTCAAGACGATAAGTTCATAAACCACTTCATTGGATATCCATATAATAAGAAAGGGATATTCCCTTAGCTAGTGCATATATATATATATATATATATATATATATATATATATATATGACTCTACTCTCCTACAATTTATTATCGAATTCCTTTCATGATTTTGGTAATATATGAACTTCTTGCCATTTAAAAAGTATAATTAAAAATAAATAAAATAGTCACATTGACCCAAGATTTATTTTTAATGCACCATTTGAGAACATGTCTAATTACAAAGGTATTATCACAACATCTTAGCACTTTATAAAATGTTATAAATGCATCCAAAGAGCAACCAAATCATATCTCAAATCATATTAGATCGAAGGTTTAAAAGTAAGTTCTACTCAACAAAATCGCAGCCCATCTCCATAGTTCACAGACATTGGGTGTTGGATATATATATATGATTAAAAATATATTTCTTATAAGAAGTCGCAAGAATCAATTCTATAATTACACATTCAGATCCAACATATATTCAAAAACAAAATGCACACAGACCATCTATAATTCCATATTCGGATCCAAAATATATATAAAAGGAAAATCAAAGGCAACCATAAAGTTAATCCAAGGCATGAATCTAATTGCAAAACACAGGTAGTCATAAATGCTGAAAACTTATCAAAACACACGCAATAAGATAATGACCATAATTTATCACATCACAGGAACAAAATAGAGTTTGGATTATTAACACAATATAAAAGTAAATCGTAGGAAGTCAAATGAGATCTACAATATCAACCTTAATCTCATATTCAGAAATCATAGGCAGTCAAATGAGATCTATAATATCAAACTTACTCTCCTATCCAGAAATCACAGGAAGTCAAAATGAGATTTATTATATCAAACTTAATCTCATATCCAAAAATTGCAGGAAGTCAAAATGATATTTATAATATCAAACTTAATCTCATATCTAGAAATCACAGGAAGTCAAAATGAGATTTATATTATCAAAATTTAAACTTATTTCATAGATTCCAGGAAGCCAAATTGGAATTTATGTTATCAACATTAAACTCATCTTAGAGATCGCAAGCAATAAAAATGAGATTTATATTATCAACATTAAACTCATCTCGGAGATCACATGAAGCCAAAATGAGATTTATATTATCAAATATTAAACTCATTTCAGATATTACATGTAGCCAAAATGAGATCTACACATATTCAAATACAAGGTATATATAATAACCATAACCTGTAAATAACATAACCGTTGTTTTTATCTTATAGATTTCTAAAATGTATACAAATATCGTTTTCACTTACACATTGCTTGATCATTCACAGGCGAAGACCCAATGCAAATTCATAGGCCAGACATTAGTCATTTGTTGAAAACCCGTACCAATTCCTCCAGGATGTAGATGCATTACTGACAATCCTCACAATGCTCTTCAATTGTAGGTGTAAACTGGTCTTTACAACACATCACCCACAATCAATGCATTGCCTCAATCGCAAGAAAAGACCCCATGCATGAATGGGTCTGATATTTTTTTCTGCTGCCCACATATCATTATGTAAGCTCTTTTTAAATGGAAACCCACTAGTTACCAACGATGCCAAATGCGGTGGTTGGTTGACACGTTTCTTTTCACATGGACAAACTTCCCTACTTGTAATATCTCAAATTTTGACCTAACACTAATGGCCATAAGTCCCATTGCACATGATGTTGCTTTGATGTTTATATTTTGTATATTGGACGTAAGACCCCACTACACCTGAGTATGATGATTTTTTAGACATATTGAGCATAATTTAATGCATATGTTTTATTTAACATGCATGTTATTGTATGTGTTGGGTGTGGAACCTGAAGCACATGATTGATGATATTTTCTGTTGAACGCAAGATCTCGATCCGATGAGTGATTTGATGTTTATGTTGATTGCGAGCTCTAGAGCACATGAGTGTTCTTGATGTTTGTGTTCAGTGATAGCTCTAGAGCACACAAGTTATGAAATGTTTTTGTTGAGCGCGAGCTCTCAAGCACATGGGTGTTTTGATGTCTGTGTTGAGCGCTGGATCTAGAGCACATTATTTATGAAAGTGTTGGGCATAATACGTGGAGCATTCCAATTTGATGTTGGGCATAGGCTCTTAAACATAGGATCCTTGGCCATTGTTTCCCTAGGTGTGTTATACAAGTACATCCTAGCATTAGTGCTAAGCGAGAGGCTCTAGAATTGCACTAAGTGTAACTCCAAGTTTTTACAGTTGAGTGTGGGCTCTAAATAATGCTAGGAGTTACTAGAAATTAATTGTGTTGAGTGAAAACGACTCTCATAAACACCGACCTCATCTTACTTATTTTTAAGTTGATTAAATGAAATTTTGAATTTCTAATTATCATCAAGTACTAAAGAACTACCAAGATATATAGGGTAATCCAACATGCAAGGATTTTTAGAGCTACCTAACTTAGTTTACCAACCCTACTTGAAGGCATGAATAAAATAAATGATTATAAGCTCATGAAAGTACCTTGTGATTGGGACCATCCTATATGATGCCTAAAGTAAATGTTAACAATGATGTAAACAAATTTTAATAAATCAACCAACAATGTGTATCCACGCTAATATCTAAACCAATATTCATGCTTATAGCAACAATGTAAATCCAACCACATTATTAATAAACTAATGTATCCACATTATTCACCACACACTGCTACCATAAGAAAAAGTTACACAGATGAATCATCATTGGTGCCATTGCAAGCAATGGAACTATAACTACAAGGAAACACATCATAAGAATAGAAAAAGAGCCATTACCCAAACAAAGATTCCCATTAATTTAAATAAAAACCAAATATTGATCGTTGCAGAACAAAAAATTCGCATACATAGCCAAGCCAAGCTATTTTACAGTCAAACATTTATCCAATCAAACTGTAACTAAAAGGAAACACATCATAAGAATAAACAAAGATCCATTACCCAAACAAATATTCCCATTAATTTAAATAAAAACCAAATATAGATCGTTGAAGAACCAAAAATTCGCATACATAGCCAACCCAAGCTATTTTACAGTCAAACATTTATCCAAAAATTACATATGGCACAACCATGAAAAAGCTACAGAGTCGCACATTTAAATTCCAGGAAAATATCAAAACCCCAACCAACAAAATGACTCAACGAAGCATTTTCCCCACCCAAAGCTCGAACCCTCTCCTAAAACACACAGTAGTTTAAAGGCCATTTCCAATTTCGGGGCTTACCCACAGATTGGCTTCACAAGAAACCTATGGCACCACCCTGAAGCCACACTGAGTGCCACACCTTTCCCACATGCATAGACTTGAAACAATTATCAGAAGTATGCATTTCAAAACCAAAAAACCAAACAAACAATACAAGTGCAAACCAATGCTATTGCATACTAGTTCCAAGACGGTGGAATCTTGCTGGTAGCACAGCATGAGAATCACAGCTTGTGCCAAGAGCACGAGACCACTCTCTCCTCCACCATTGAAAACCCAAACAAATAATAACAAACCCTACACAATGCTTGAGGCATGTTATCTGCGTTTCCCAAAAAAATTTAGATTTCCACCCTTCCCACCACTACCAGCTAGATCAAAACCCACATTGCTATAGTTTTGGTTCACATTGTATGCACCAATGTATACAAAACACCATCTCCCAACTCTTAAAACATCGATCATCATACTGTTGTATAGTTAAACCATAAGTTTCAATGGCATATAATTATGCCATAATCATATGGTTTGTACAATTAAGTTTATAAACATGCATACATATAATCTCATAAACCATATTACCATAGGATTTAGGTATGGTTTAGTCTTAGGACTTTACTCTTCTTTTCACACATTTATGCAGAGGAATATTGTAGTGTAGATATAGTTTGTTGTAGATGTAGGATGTTTTATTTCCATGATCATAATACTAACTTTACCAATGAAATAATGTGCACAAGAAAATCGGAGCCTGCATTAGTTCATGACAAACTAAGTAAACCCCGTAGCAATAAGAATCCTTACATTTTCAAGTGGACCCTTAAGAGATAGAACCCTGCCACTCCACCCCTTAACACACAGAGGTAAGTCAACCTCTTATTAATAAAACCATAAAATAATTTAAAGACATGTAAAATAAAAGTAAAACATAACATAAGTAAGAATCTACAAATGTATGCAACTAATAGTGAGGAAAAGTAAACTTACCAACATGTCAAAGTAATAGAACAACATAATGTAAAACATCATCATTAGAGAAGAAAACAAATAGAGCGAAAACAACTTATGACACTTAGGTTCAATATACAACCAAGTTTTATTTTGCAGAAGTTTTAATGATGTCCTTGATGTTAGTATTTTATTAGCCTATGATTTTTTTATTATTAAGAATTTTAGGGACATTACACTAGTTCTGTCCCCATCCACTTCCCTAAAAACAAAATATCTTTACTGCGCTAATGAAAATAATTTAAGAAGGACAACTATTTTTTTTTCATGGCCTCCAAGGTTGTTTCCCATTTTGGTTAAAATTGTTAATAAAGAGAAATACCCATAATTGTGCATATCTTTCTCATGTTCGTTGTCATATAAGGTTAATATTTTCTTTGGCCATGTAACTCTATACTACTCAAAAGGTCATATGGCCTCCATTTTGTCCTTTTATCCAAAGGTGAATTTTTCCTTCATTAATTTATATATGTATACACTTATTCTATGTTATAAATGGTAATTCTTTTATAATTTGTACATGTATTCAACTAGTATATTTTTGTATCTATACTTCACTTAAAATATTAATAATATTTCCTTGGCACCCCTCTAAGAATAATTCCTGTGGATAAGTGATTATATAAAATATCATCTTTAATTGATCTAAGGTGACTATAATATAATATCTTTAAGATGACGCTTCTTATTATAAGTTCCACATAGGATTCCTTGGCACTTGATGCCGTAATTAAGGATCATGTAAGAATTATCTTTTTATTTAAACAAAAGAGGATCATAAAGACCTACCATTTTCTATCCGAGTAAATTATCCTACTTGTGACTCACTTCAACCTAGGATGAAACCCAAGAGCTTAGGTCATCAAGGGAATCCCTATTTATTTTAGTCTCCAAGGTTGCACACTCATCTTCTACCTTCCCCCCTACTACATTTGTCCCCAAACATCGTTTTAGTCGTGCAACACTTTAAGTCTCATAACATTATACATTTCATCCATAATTTGATAAAGTTAGGATTAGTACTTAGAGTTCCTTTTACTTATACTTCATATTTCCTCATTGTGTATGAAGGGGATGTTACACCTCGTGCATCACATGAGTTCTCAGTGAACAACATTCATCATTAATCATTTCCCCTTGTCAGTTAACAAACATTGAGTATTCATTCCACTGAGTCATTTAATTAATCAATAATAATAATTCCATTATATTTGTTTTCAGTTTATTTGTAAAAAAAAAAATCAATGTAAATAAACAATTTAACAATTGTTTGATGTATTGCATCAAGGCCAAATCCTCCCATTTGATCATTAACAAGAAGATTGTTATATCATTTCTATACAATATTAATAACTATAATCTAAAAGCCCTATGATTTATACTTTTTTTACAATTTTTTTTTTATCATTATTTGAAATCTTGAAAAAAAATATGAAATTTTTTTAGAAAAGTGAATCCATTTCTATATTAAAAAAACAAGTTAAGCATTAAAAAAATTACAATTTAAGCATTAAAAAAAATGCAATTTAACAAATTATTCTATTCGTCAATTTAGATGATCATAAATAAAAAATATATAAATCCAAAAAGATTTAATCAAATCCCTTACACAAAATTTTGTATAGCTTGTTAGAAAATGTTATAATATTAATCAAACATTTATCTATAAATTTATGGTGTTTTCAAAGATATAATATAATACATAAAATATTAATCTTTTATATATATATATATATATATATATAACTTAATTTTTTAATTATAATTTTATAATGTTGATTTTGAATTAATTCATATAAATTGGTAAAATTACCATTTAAATTCAAGATTAAATTAAAATGCATTTTGTAAAAATTTACTATTGTTAAAAATAAATTTATCTAGAAATAAACATACCTAGTGCATTCAAAACAAAACCGATCCATCTATGATCCATAAGCTTTGAAATCTATTAGTGTTAACCAAACCCAACTATCTAAATCATTTCAAACTATAACTTTAAAATTTAAACATTAAAACAAATTTACCAAATTGGTTAATTGATTGTTAATGGCCACCTTGGCAACATAAGATTGTTAATGGCCACTAGGTAAAATAGGAAAGAGCTTTGAAATCTATCTATGTTGACCAAACCCCACCATCTAAATCCTTTCAATATAGAACTTCAAAATTTAAACACTAAAACAAAATTACAACTTCAAAATTTAAACATTAAAACAAAATTACCAAATTGGTTGATTGATTGTTAGGGCCACCTTGGCAAGATAAGATTGTTAATGGCCACTAGGCATAATAGGAAAGAAATGTACTTAATGGTGCATTAAATTGTTAAGTAAATAAAAATAAAAACATTAAAAAAATTAATCAAGGGAATCCCTATTTATTTTAGTCCCCATGAGGATGAAACCCAAGAGCTTAGGTCATCAAGGGAATCCCTATTTATTTTAGTCCCCAAGGTTGCACACTCATCTTCTAAATACTAAAACAAAATTACAACTTCAAAATTTAAACATTAAAACAAAATTACCAAATTGGTTAATTGATTGTTAGGGCCACCTTGGCAAGATAAGATTGTTAATGGCCACTAGGCATAATAGGAAAGAAATGTACTTAATGGTGCATTAAATTGTTAAGTAAATAAAAATATAAACATTAAAAAAAATAATCAAGGGAATCCCTATTTATTTTAGTCCCCATAAGGATGAAACCCAAGATCTTAGGTCATCAAGGGAATCCCTATTTATTTTAGTCCCCGAGGTTGCACACTCATCTTCTACCTTCCCCCTATTACATTTGTCCCCAAACATCGTTTTAGTCATGCAACACTTTAAGTCTCATGACATTATAAATTTCATCCATAATTTCATAAAGTTAGGATTAGTACTTAGAGTTCCTTTTACTTATACTTCATGTTTCCTCATTGTGTATGAAGGGGATGTCACACCTCGTGCATCACATGAGTTCTCAGTGAACAACATTCATCATTAATCATTTCCTCTTGTCAGTTAACAACCATTGAGTTCTCATTCCACTGAAACATTTAATTAATCAATAATAATAATTCAATTATATTTGTTTTCAGTTTATTTGTAAAAAAAAAAAAAATCAATGTAAATAAACAATTTAACAATTGTTTGATGTATTGCATCAAGGCCAAATCCTCCCATTTGATCATTAACTAGAAGATTGTTATATCATTTCTATACAATATTAATAACTATAATCTAAATGCCCTATGATTTATATTTTTTTCACAATTTTTTTTTTATGATTATTTGAAATCTTGAAAAAAAATATGGAATTTTTTTAGAAAAGTGAATCCATTTCTATATTAAAAAACAAGTTAAGCATTAAAAAAATTACAATTTAAACATTAAAAAAATACAATTTAACAAATTATTCTATTCGTCAATTTAGATGATCATAAATAAAATATATATAAATCCAATAAGATTTAATCAAAGCCCTTACACAAAATTTTGTATAGCCTGTTAGAAAATGTTCTAATATTAATAAAACAATTATCTACAAATTTATGGTGTTTTGAAAGATATAATATAATACATAAAATATTAATCATTCATATATATATATATATAACTTAATTTTTTTAATTATAATTTTATAATGTTGATTTTGAATTAATTCATATAAATTGGTAAAATTACCATTTAAATTCAAGATTAAATTAAAATACTTTTTGTAAAAATTTACTATTGTTAAAAATAAATTTATCTAGAAATAAACATACCAAGTGCATTCAAAACAAAACCAATCCATCTATGATCCATAAGCTTTGAAATCTATTAGTGTTAACCAAACCCAACTATCTAAATCATTTCAAACTATAACTTTAAAATTTAAACATTAAAACAAATTTACCAAATTGGTTAATTGATTGTTAATGGCCACCTTGGCAACATAAGATTGTTAATGGCCACTAGGTAAAATAGGAAAGAGCTTTGAAATCTATCTGTGTTGACCAAACCCCACCATCTAAATCCTTTCAATATAGAACTTCAAAATTTAAACACTAAAACAAAATTACAACTTCAAAATTTAAACATTAAAACAAAATTACCAAATTGGTTAATTGATTGTTAGGGCCACCTTGGCAAGATAAGATTGTTAATGGCCACTAGGCATAATAGGAAAGAAATGTACTTAATGGTGCATTAAATTGTTAAGTAAATAAAAATATAAACATTAAAAAAATAATCATTTCAAACTAGAATTTCAAAATTACCAAATTGGCTAGTTAATTGTTAACTGCCACGTTGCAACATAAGAGTGTTAATGGCTACTTAGAAAAATAAGAATGAAATGTACTTAGTGGTGCATTAAATCCTTAAATAAATAAAAAGGTCGTATGCATTATCACGAGCTGTTATGTTGTATGATTACTTTATTAATGGTCCATTAAATGATTAAGTAAATAAAAAAGTTGGGTAAGCATTATCATTACTTGTTATGTTGTATGATTACTTTATTAATGGTCCATTAAATGATTAAGTAAATAAAAAAGTTGGGTAAGCATTATCATTACTTGTTATGTTGTATGATTACTTTATTATTATTGTTAATAGAGTGCACTGATTTTTTTACCATTGTAGATCCAAAGCCAAGATGAATCAAATCTCTAACTTCTTTTTAGGTATCCATTGATTTGATTCAAACCAAAAGACACATCTTTTTATTGAAGGTCCACATATAATTTTATTATTATTAATATTTAATATTATTTATGGCCGACATATAATATTTTTTATTTTGTTAAAAACAAACATTGCATCATTTCCCCACACATGGTTTTAAAACCATATGCAAGGCCCTCCTACAATCATGGGTTGTTTAGGAGGCGTTGCACATGGTCTTAAAACCATTTGCAAGGCCCTCCTAAACCATATACAATAAAACCATGGGTTGTTTATGAGGCCTTGCACGTGGTTTAAAAACCATGTGCAAAGCCTCCTAAACCATCTACAATAAAACCATGGGTTGTTTAGAATGCCTTGCACATAGTTTTAAAACCATGTGCAAGGCTAACATTTTTTTGCGGATAATTCAATTTTGTGTTTTTTTTACCCACATTTTTTTTTTACGGATAATTAAATTTTTACTTTTTTATTGTAAGTTACAAAAGTGATATTATTTTTTATTTTGTGTTACAAAATCTCTCCCATAATATTCACTATCACTATTATTTTTGGCCGACATGTTACATACCTTAGTAATGTTACATCACATTACAAGATCTCTCCCATAATATTCACTTTCACTATTATTTTTTGCCCCTCTAGGCGCAATTAAACAATACCACCATAGATTAAAAATTAGTTTAAATTCGATTAAAATAATCATACTATGTTTTTATTATTATTGTGAATAGAGCATAA
>LPNX010823047.1:5205-30892 GCA_001517045.1 Pseudotsuga menziesii
GAAGATAGATACTACACTTACATCTGATCAACACATGATGCGAAGACTGGCACAACACTTATGTTTGATCAACACATGATGCGAAGACTGGCTCAATCATCTCTATCTGATCAACACATGATGCGAAGACTGGCTCAATCATCTCTATCTGATCAACACATGATGCGAAGATAGATACTGCACTTACATCTGATCAACACATGATGCGAAGAATGACAATGCACTTACGTCTGATCAACACATGATGCGAAGACTGGCACAGCACTTACGTTTGATCAACTCATGATGCAAAGAATGGCTCTGCACTCACATTTGATCTTGTAGGAACCAATCCTACAGTCATATCAAAATGGCCCCCAGTCCTCCTCGACTGAGCTACCTGGTAACTGACTAGGCGCCTCCATTCTCCTAGAGAATGGCAGTTGCCCTTACATCCGACCTGCTCGTCAGAATGGCCAACACTCACATCTAACATGGAAGGAACTAAATCCTTTAGCCATGAATAGAATGGTTCAGCCCTTACATCTGATCAAGTGGGAACACATCCCTCTATCACATCAGAATGGCTACTCAGCTTTTACACTGAGTGTTCCTGGTAACTGACTAGGTGCCTCCATTCCTAGAATGGTAATTGCCCTTACATCTGTCCTACTCGACAGAATGGCCAGCACTCATATCTGACATGGAAGGGAGCAACCCTATCACCATGACAGAATGGCTCAACCCTTACATCTGACCATGGAAGGAACCAATCCTCTCACCATGTCAGAATGGCTATGGATCTCAGCACTCATATCTGACATGGAATGAACCAATCCTCTCACCATGACAGAATGGATCAGCCCTTATATCTGACCTACTCGTCAGAATGGCTATGGATCTTAGCACTCATATCTGACATGGAAGGAACTGAATCCTCTCACCATGACAGAATGGCTTAGCCCTTACATCTGACCTGCTTGTCAGAATGGCTTTGGGACTCATCACTTTCCCTTGGAGGAAACCTCGATCTAGAGAACACCAAGCTTCTCCTTGAAGTACTCAAACTTCACTCTGGCTAATGGCTTCGTCAACACATCAACTATCTGTTCCTCTGTCACAACATACAGGAGCTTCACTGCTCCTCTCTACACCATATCCCTGATATAGTGATACTTGATCTCGATATGCTTCGACTTGTCATGGAACACTGGATTCTCTGACAACTTCACGCAACTCTGGTTGTCACAATGTATACAAGTAGCATCCAACTGGAGATCAAATATATCAGACAGTAGCTTCCGTAGCCATACTGCCTCACAACTAGCTGAACAAGCTGCGACATACTCTGCTTCAGTTGTACTCAGTGCCACACAGGATTGCTTCCTGCTAAACCAAGAGATCATACCTGATCCCATACTGAAGAAACATCCTGAAGTACTCTTCCTGTCGATGGCACTGCCTGCCCAATCTGAATCAACATAACCTTCTAGGTTAATCTTTTGATTCACATCGTACTTGAGCCCATAATAAACTGTACCCCTGCATGCTTTGCAATCATCAGGTGAACATGTCTCAATGTGTTCATAGCAAATCAAATATCTGGTCTCAGGTACATCAAGGACCCAATCATCTGACGATACATCGTAGCATCAACTGTCTCTAAAGAAGCATCACTCAATAGCTTCAGGTTCGATGCCATAGGTGTGGCCATAGTCTTGAAATCCATCATCATGAACCTCTTCAGGATCTCTACTGCATACTTCCCTTGTCCAAGGAGGATCCCATATGTACTCTGACACACCTCCATGCCTAGAACGATAGTGCATCGACACATAACAGGAGCATCACTGGTCTTCTGTCTTCAACCTTGAAGCAAAGGTTGGAATCCGCTTTACTCTCAGTAAAGCCTAGAGTCATCAGTAATCTGCCCATCCTGTCGTACCATGTCGATCCTCAGGATATTCTGTAGTCACTCCCTCTGAAGTGAAGCATCATACTCCCTCTGCCTTCTGTGCTCTATGCACTGAAAACATTCTGTACTGGAGTGACAAGTAGGTTCCTATGCTACTAATATTCTATGTGACCATCTAGTGTATAGACTTGCATCTTCAACCTTGTAGCAAAGGTTAAGATCTTCATCAATCTCATCATGTATGTGTTTCAACTCTTACTGGTTGCAAATGTCTCTTTGTAGTCTAGGCCTTCCTTTCATGAGAAGCCTCATGCTACGAATCTTGCTTTGTATCCCACGAAGTTTCCATCTACTGCATGATGGAACTATGAATTTCTCTTCAGGTCTTGATACTGCGCTCTGACATCATTCTTCTTGAACTGGTCTTCCCTTTCTTCTTGGTGGCTGGAAGGTTCTGCATCAATGATGTCACTGCACTCGTCATATTATTCTTTGTCTTTGAACTGTCGTCACTTGTTCTTCGGAACAAATCTTCATTCTTCTTTGCTTGTAGATGATTATGTGTGCGATCTTTCCTACAAGTCAAATGCAGTTGTATGGTTAGAACATTTCATAAGGAATATTTATACTGGCATGTTCTTATGCATAAATATATGATCATGCAACTACTTTAGCCAATACAACATTCATCCATATCTCACAGAAACTTTCTAGATGCCTTCCATCTCTACCAGGACAACATTGGGATTGTGCACTAATCCAATATGTTAGCAAAGAGGTTTCATTCTAGATAAGTAGCAATGGAGAGTTGTATAGCACCATGAGCTACTTACCCATCACATGCATATTAGTAGTATACTGTCGTTAATGCAAACATCCTATCATGCATAATACATCAACTGAATATGAACAAATGCATAACAAAACAATGAAATGACAATTGAATACTTATCTTTATTTGTTTCGTGGGTATACTCCTTCTTGAGTCTTCAGCTTCATCATCTTCTTCATTCATGATAGCATCGTTTCTTATCCAAATTCTAAAGAGGATAAGAGGTGCTTCAAGAGTTCAGATATTCACATTCCTCATCGCTTGAGGGATCTTCTTTGGATGGTAAGAGCTTGATCTTCAGTTGCTCCCACCTTCTCTTCTCGAGCTTCTTCTTCTTCCCAGAGTCTGCTGAAAGTAATCACTTCCTTCTGGAACACATTCCTTGAATGAATGAATTCCACGATCCTGGGAGGCCATTCAAGGTGGCCATCACCACTTCTGCATTCTTCACTTCTTCTTTTACTGCTTCAAGTTGTTCTTTGATTTGAGAGACTCTCATGACTGCATGGTCTCTGCATTCTAGATCTTCATATTCTTCAACTGGTTTCTTTAGGTCATATTCTGATTTTGTTCTTCCCTTCAAATAGCTTGAAAATCTGGAAGACCTTCAACAACTTTACTTGCAAAAGGTAGTGCTCTGTAATGCACATGTGCAAGCCTTCTATGCCAAAGCTCATTTGGCTCTACTGAATCATGGATCAAGGCTTGTTCTGGATGGCCCTTCAATTTGTACAGGCCTCCTTCTTGTTCTCCAATCACTACCGCATCATCGATAGTCTTTCCTTTTGGCCACATGATGACTTGACCATTTATGAATGCAACCCGCATTCCTTTTGCATTAATGCTGAAATGGAGAGAAGGTTCTTCTTGAGTCCTGGAACAAACAATACTTCTTTCATTGTTAGAGACTTACCAGAGACTAGCTTGTATGAATATTCCCCACTACCTTTTATTGGATATTGGTAGCCATCTCCTAGTTTCACCTTGTGAGGTGATTCATGTTCTGACAGTCTTAGAAAGGATTCCTTTTATCCCGTCATATGTTTGGAAGCCCCACTGTCTATAAGCCAATCATCACTTCCATGAGTAATGTTACCTGTGAGAGCTGATATCAGAACATATTCATCCTCGCTTGAAGAATATTCACTTTCATATCTGGATCTCTTTCTGGATGGTTCATCATCTTCTGCAGCATGAGCATGATGTCTTCTTTGGCCTCGTCTCCCTCTGAAACTGGAACCTCTATACTCATGTAGGTGTCCAATCCATTTTCTTTAGAGAGATCAAATACTTCTATGCTTGGAATTTGTCAACTTCACCAAGCTTATTACAAAGCTGATGTGATAGATCACTTTGAAATGAGAACCTCAAATGGAAATAGCAAAGGATTAGATCTTACCGAATTGAGGTGTCCGTCCTTGTCCCGGAGTTCGCTAATCTAGGGTTTGTCACAGAAACCATAATTTTCAAAACTTGGAATCTTTCAGATCTGATTGGATGAACAGATATGTCTCTTCAAATGGAGCTGTCCAATGTACTCCTTTTCTGAAAGCAGTGGAGGGAAGCTCCCGGAACAGGAAGCCCTAATTTTCCAATTTCTTCTGCAGAAATGCCTGTTACTGTTTCTATGATATCTCCAAAATTACTGATCCTATGTGTCTAAAATTTTTCACTGAGGTAACCTCGCATGTACCTGATCCAACACCATAGGTTTCATCAGAATTGGATTCACCATTGGGTATTTATGATCCTTTTCCCAAGGTGACCTGTTACAGGACTGTTCAGAACAGTGAAGTTTTATGGCATGCCACGTGTCACTGGTTCATCTTTGGAGTCTGATATTCGCACCAACGAAAGTAAATTCCATTCCATTTCTAGAAAATCTTCAGGAATTCCATTTGGACCTCTGTATCCCAAGATATTGCAGATCTCCCCAGATGTCCTGTTTAGGGATGAATTATGGAAGAGGTTGGAACCCTAACGTGGAGGGATCATATTTCCCAGAATATAGCGAATCTGAGGCTGATTTTTGGATACAATGTTCATGAGGATTTTATCTTTGGCCCCTGCAATTTTCAGCTTCTGAGACTTCTCCAACCTCGGAATATAGCAACTGTACCAAAACTTAGCAGTTTTAGTATTTAGGGTTTCTCTAGCTCGGGGTCAAACTAGGGTTTGACTTTCTTGGAGATTTACCCAACCAAATTTCTTGATCCAGGTCTCTAAACTTCGGTTTTGATGAGGAGAAAAATACTATGTTTGTCTCACTCAAAAATTCCTCTTCTGTAGAAAGCCCTAATTTCCGCATCGAAGACTGAAAATGCTCAGAATCGAATTTCGCTTCGACAGAAAGATGCACCCTAAGGAGGAGAGTTGTTCCACCTTACTTTTGATGAAAATATGTGGAGAAATGTCCATAAACTAGGAATACCTAGTTTCTGTAGCTGTACAATGTCTTCTTTTCAGGTTAGCTCTGATACCATGTTAGTTTTTCATCACATTAAGCTAGCATTATGATCTTAGGATCTTTTCACTAAGAGAATAACAAGCACATCAATAAAACATAAGCACATCACAAGAGACAAGAGACACAAAGAGTTTTCCTCGGGGAAACCATAAAGGAGAAAACTCCACAACTTCCTTAGAGATAGAATCAGCACCAAAACAGTAAGAGATCTCCCAAAACAACAGTAGTCTTCTTCTTCTGTCTAGTCAGAGTATTTCCTTCTTCACTAGTGCACTACACTTGAGAGAGTGAATGATGTGTGTGATAAATAGAGAGTCTCACTCTCTATTTATATTCTTCCGTTCACTTGAAGTGCATTTTCTCACGTAGGCTCAACTTACAATTACTTACTCGAGCCTACACCTTAATTAGTGTATAATAACTCAAGTGCCCCGAAACTGTGGGGACTTCCACAATGACTTGACATGACTTGTTTACATTATAGATCCTCCCGATCGGAACATCGGGGCATGACAACATGACTCAAGTACATAATAGAAACATCCCGGAATAAACATCGGGTTACAATACATAAGATACATAGAAGAATACATTTCGAAGTTACATATACATCAACAATGTTGTGCTAACCCAACATTGTTTTCTCCTTGTTTATTACAGGAATTAGGGTTTGTTGGTTGGTTCAATTTCATCCTTGCGGTCTCTTACGAACTTCAACATGGTATACAAGAGAGTGTGGGAATTCCTTACTCATTTCTTTATTGGTTTATACTGACAACTAGGGTTTATGTCCTAGCTTCGACCCTAGGGTTTATTAACCTACTATTGTGTTGATTCAATGGACATTGATAAAATTATCTTATCAATATTACCTTTTGTCATCCATAGCTACATGCTCGTGGTTTATTGTTAAACATTGAATTGATTTGTGATATTCTTGTTGATGATTAATTTCATTTGATTTTACCATTTCTCAAACTATCATAAGTACTCTATGTCTCGATTGCCTTACCTATTTGCTTTTGAACATCATATTTCCTTAAGCTATTTGTGAGTTCATTACATCATTTGTATCTCGAATATGCATTTGTCTTGAGTCTTTGTACTTGTATTTATGCAAGCAAGGAAGGAACCAGGGTTTTGGGGGCAAAAATTTGAGGACACTTGAAGTGTTAATGTTTGAGTCCTTTTGTGAGATGGAGGTAGACCCTAGGGCATGTGACAAAGAAACCCTATTGGATACTTGGATCTATTTGCTGAGAGAGCTTGTGTGAGGCACGCTTAGTGAAATAACAAAATTGGACTTGATGGTGTTGGTAATAGCTTGTTGTAGAGCCTTTGGTGTGGCTTGAGAGCATGGTGGGTAGTCAGACATGCAGACCACCAAGGAAGGTTCCAGGTTGACCGTTGTCATTCATTGAGCTCCTCTTTGTTTAGAGAATAATTTCATATTCTCTACTGAACATGACCAACCATGTGAAGGTGGAAGGTTTTATGGTCCCTCTCCCCCCGCCCTCACATCACTCTCAATTCCCCATACCTAATGCATGTGCTTGAAAAAGAAATTATGTGCAAACATGCATATTTCATTATAAAGAAACATTTACCATTCACTCAATAAAATCTAACATTAATTAAAGTATTCATTCATTCAGTAGGGAAAAAAATATGCATGACATTATATTATCGAAAATAATTTCATAGTATTGCTTCAGTCACTTCTTTCTATTTTTTTTCTCTTTACAAAATCAAGAAGAAACTCATCATCTGGAGCTTGTTGTTCAGTTCTTAGTGGTTCATCAACTTGTCATGGATTTTGCGACAAGGTGTCCAGATTTTTTGCATTAATTTGAAAATGTTACATTGATATATTATGGTATTATAATGACGAGTATTTCATTTAAAAAAAAACATTAAAAAGGTGTTTTTTTACACGATGTACTTCATATTCTTATACTCTAGGCTCAACATATACAGTGTGACCCTCTACATGCTCTGCAATTGAAACATGGAAAAGTACAATTAATGTTCACCATATGCAATGCAATATTAGAAATTGTATCATATGAGAAAATTCATTACCAGGATTCGAAGCATGATATTCGATTGGTTGTTGTCCATATTTGATATTGATTGGGTTGTTGCTTTCCTGCTCAAAACATAGTCAATATTTTATGGCAATTTTTATAACGAATAGATTGCACAAGTAATAAATCTTCATTAAACTATATAGATTCTATATACATGTGCGTGAGATGGATCATCAGAAAACTGTGTTTTCCCAAACAATCTTTTTAAGCTTTCAACAATAGCTCCAAAGGCATGCTAGAAGCCAAGCTTCAAGTCTTCCTCAGTGGGAACTTCTTTGAATAATTTGGCCTTCATATTTGCATAACGTCATGAATTTACCTTGTGCGATGCAATAAAATGAAAATAATTTGCAATTTATTATTTGGATGCATTATTGGTTTTTCAATACTTACAATTCATGCCGCCAAATTTGAATAACCACCAGGCCCAAGCTTGTGCTGACCAATTTTTTCTTGTCTTTCCTTTGTGGCATTTGATGTGTCAGACAACCTATGAAAGTGTTGAAATACGTTAGATGTTCCAAATTTGATATATAAATTAATAATAATAAGGTTTAGAATTACATTGTGGAAAGTATTGCATAACCCCTTGTGCCTGGTGATAGCTTTCCTTGTTTTCTCAGAGCCCTCTCATTTCCATCTTCCATTAGGGATTTCCACTCTCTAGCTGGAATCATCGGAGGGCGCTCATACCTAGGGTTCCTTTGTAGGTGAACCTTATATTGGTCCCAAAAAATCTTCATATGTTGTCCAAACTTCTTTAATACTATGGCTCTATTAAATATCTCGTTGCCGAACAGGCCAACCAACCGATAAGTAAGCTCATATTTTAAATTTTAATTTATTTATCCCACCTTATTCAGATGGTGGGCCTAGATATGTCCAAGGAAAAATCATTTATATGTTTATAAAACACATCATTTCCTGCAAAACGATCATGCCATAATTAGTTGAAAGACAATGTTTTATCGGTATATTACAGTCAAATTATAAACACTAACTTGAACAATGCATATTAATTACCTGAGATATTCTCTATATTTATTAGAACGAGCTCTTCATCCACCAAGAATGTTTTCTGTATTGTACCCGTTCTAGTGACACAGGAAGATCCAGTAAATTTTTCTTCAACAATATCAATACTAGCAGGCTTTGCATAGACCCCTTCTTATGCACAATCTGGTGTGTGTCAGTCACTAGCGAGTGCACTCACAGCTGACCCATGGGGTGTCACAAAACATGTTGCTGATTTTTTAGTCGACAACACTGTCACATGAGATGTACATAGAGTCATTTTCTCATGTGTCGACTCTCCACGAGCATCACTGGGGCCAACACCGCCTTGACCACTAGTGTGGTCGCAGAAAATTCTGTAAATACAAACCATATTTTATAAGTTCACCATCATATACAAGTAAAAATTATAAAGTACTAAATGAATTTATATTATGATTCAAGATTATGTAACTTACTTGCAAGGAATGTGATCTCTTTTCCAAAACATCAACCTTGGCTTTAATCTCATCTGTCTATGGTTGAATGAATAGCAGATGAAGGATATGCTCATTAATTTTTCTCTAGGAATTCTCTATCATCTTAATAGGGTCTATAGAAGAACCAATTCCAGCATCGCACATCAACTCATCCACATCTAAAGCTATTGATTTCTTTGACGCTGGTTCATATGTTGAATCAGTGGTATGCAACAAAAATATATAAAACATTAATGACATGAAAGCAATAGACTGAAGAAAAAAATACATTAACAAAACATATCAATAATGATAGTTTCATAAAATTATAATTAGGTATACATGATTCCTCTATGTTTGTGTCGTATGATCCATAGCTGGGGACTTGCCTCAATCATCCCCCTTCCAAAAACAAGTAGAAAACATTATTAGAATGAAACCAATATACACACAAAAAAAGAAATTAAAAAAAAACATTACGCTCCATATTATATTTGTACAATTACAATGAGTTATACCTCCTTCCTTGAGGATTGTCTACTCATCAGATCAATGGTTATAGGGGACTTGCCCCAATCTACTAATATGGAGGTGCCCCTTACCACACCCTACATCAAAAACATAGAAAAAATGATCTAAATGAAAACAAAATACTCATGGTAAGAACATAATAAGAAAACATTTTGTTGTATTTAAATTGTACAATTCCAATCAAGTATACTTGTTGCACCGAGGATACTGTCGTCTGATCAATAACCGGGTGGTTTTGCTGATTAACACTTGGCAAAAAGTATATAGATAACATTATCTAAATGAATAGAATATTATACTCATGAAAAAATACAACAAACAAAACTTTTTGTTCATATTAAATTTGTACAATTGCATCGATGTATACTTGTTGCCTCGAGGCAGGTCTGGTATCATCTACTGCTAGGGAGGTGCCCCTTACATCACCCTACTTCAAATACATAGAAAAAAATTATCCAAACAAAACCAAAATAGTCACATAAACAACATAATAAGAAAACATTTTGACATATTTAAATTGTACAATTTCAATCAAGTATACCTGTTGCCCCGAGGCTATTGTAGTCTGATCAACAGCTGGGTGGTTTCCCTAATCAACACTCTGCAACAAATATACAAATAAATTAAATGAATATACTCATGAAAAAACATAGCAAAAAAACTCTTTTTTCAAATTATATTTGTACTATTACAAATATGTTGTCATGTCTCCACCCCTCTACTAGAGAGAGGACACGACTATGTTGCTGTCAATCTGGGAAATCTAAGCCCCATGAATGTAATATAAAATGCATTGAACTTAAAAAAAACATACACAGATATACAAAACATGCAATATACAACAGAAGCATTTACATTTCATTCAAGCATTCATCCTGTTTACATTTCATTAAATAAACATATACAGTTGCAGAGATAAAATAGACAAATAACTTATCTTGAAAGAAGCTTGTCTCGTAGCCAGCTATGTCTCTACAACGTTCCACCCAACCATAGGCCAGTGTGCTCATCAATCTCTCAGCACCACTTCCACCCCCGTGTTGGACATGATTCCCACAAGGAATAAGGGAACACTAGTAGACTCACACATAGCCAAGGATATATCAAAATTCAACCAAGACAAAACTACATTTGGGTTTATCAGGCTGCTAAGGAGGTGGAAATTTTGAACTGCTAAGTTAATGAGCTCAACCACAGAGCTATGGACACCTGCACTAGATCTGGCTTGGCTTCTAAACATCTACACAGCCAACACAAGGAAGCATCCCCTTCTCTGCTGCATAGTCCCTCGGGATATGCCTTCCCTACCAGTGCTCTTCAGGGTGTGCAAAGAAGAAAACCAACCCCTCTAGATCTATTTGTGAGGTTCCTTCCTACACTAGGTTTATCAAACTAGTTCAAACCCAATTTCACTCCAAACCAGTTCAGACCAAAACAAAAGATGCATACACAGCAAGACACATGTTATGGGCATGGGAAAAAACATCCTGGAGCCAAAATCGGAAATGGTAAGTGGGTAAAACAACCCTGGGAAGCAAAATCGATTTCACCAAATGTTCATTGGCTTCACGTGGGAAAAAACAATCTCAACAAACACTAGAAATCGTAGCCTCCTCTCCAATTCATTAGGCATTTCAAAAACGGATCCCCATCTTGGGAAACAACAACATAATCGTCAAGTAAATATCGCAGCCACTGATCTTTCAAAAAATGACTTCCCAACCATGGGGAAAATGAAGAAAATTGTAAAAAACGTAAATGGCGAATGCACAACAACTCCAAAAATGTGACGGAGCACCCAACGTGAGTGAGGAAACTACATAAAGAAAATGTTAGGGAGATAGCTCAGCCACTGAGCATTGAAAAATTGAATTCCCATCCATGGGAAAAAATGAAGAAACAACAACCAACGTGAACGAAAAACCCAGGAGCTCTCCAAAAACGTGAGGAAGAGAAAACCATGGACGCATGAGGGAATGGGCAGCATTTTTGGGAATTAACTTGCCCCATAAGTCAAAAACACATTTCTCAGAAATGGGTACTCTTCCCAATTCAAATTTTGACCTCCATACCTTGCCCATCCCAAGGAAAAAACTTCCTCACCAATTTTTGGAAGAAATAAATGATTGGGCACAAAAGACAAAAATAGGTGGTTGAGAGTGTTGAGCCTCATTTTGTTATCATTTTTGGCGATTAAATAACATATTTAAACACATATTTTATTCCCTTTAGCATGTTTCATGTCATACAGATCGTTATTTCGGCACAAGGTAAGAACAAATTTGATGTTATTATAGTTGTGGTTATTAATATCATTTTTATGATTTTATTAACTCAAAACTATGTTATTTAAAACATTTTTAAATGTATTATCTGATATGTATATTTGTTTGCAAATTTTATAGTTCGTTTGGGAAAATTAACAATAAAATGTATTCAGCCTTTCTTTCACACCATATGTCCAGCCCACAATCCAACTTGGCGTTTAGCTTGTCATCTAGCTGCTGCGTGAGATTCATTGATCATTTTCCATGTGTGCCCTAGATTGACGCACTACACATCTAGCTTACCGTTCAATGTTTTGTTTAGCTTTCCATTTAGCTCTCTTATCAGCCTGCGCACTGTCCATAATCAGTTTTGGGCATTTAAAACATGAAACAACCTGATTACCTTAGCTCGCCATCACACCAACCATCTCTGTGCTGGACCGATGCATTTAACTCATCCTCTAGAAGGATCGCCACCTAGCTGCTCGTTATCCATACGTTCAAAGGAATGGACATTTGTTGTTAACTCATGGCCTGCGTTCCAGAAGACCGACTGTGTCACCGCCCCTGCTCTCCACAACACCACTAGTCTGCACGCTCGCGCTGATAAGGGACCTGCGTTCCAGAACCTTGCTGTTGTGTACAAACCCGTGCTCAACACCAATCCATCCTCCACGTCAAGGAAGGGATTCACTTCATGATAAAGAGGATCTGCCCAACGCGAAGGAAGAATATCACACCACATCAAGCACGCTATAGAAGCCTATCCACGCTAAAGAAGGAGCAGACTCGTCACGTCATACCACGACCACACTGAATGAAGAGCCATACCATGCATCGTTGTAAATCAATTATGTACTTTAAATATTGCCTAAAATTAGAGAGCAGTCGACCTTTAGGGTCGACTTGCTCATCTCTTATGTAAAACTATATATATATATATATCAATCTCTGAATGAAGAGAAAGTTAGTTAGCTAGAGCCAGAGTTAGTCATAGTTTTTATAAACACTGTATTTTTTCTGAAGATTGAATAAAGAGTTGTATGCATTGCTGTTGAGGATTCCGTTTGAGTAGGAGTTAGCAGACTTCACCCCTGACTGTTGAAAGGGCCCCTCATCAACCAGAGATTCATTAGCTTAGTTTTAATTCAATTCTTTCTTTTCTGTTTTAGTTAGTCTAATTTAATTTCCAGCTTGTTTTCATTAGATGCTATTTTATTTTCTGTATTGTATTAATTTAGTTTTCTTTCAATAGTTAAACAAGTATATTATTTCCTGTATTGCATTATTTTAATTTTGTTTCAGTAATTAAATAAGTAGATGCACGCATAGTTTTACTTTTAGTCATTTACTTTTAGTCTTTTGTTCTTAGTTAGTTGCTTTTAGTTAGTCATTTCATTCCAGTATTGCATTCAGTTTTTAGTTTTAGACAAGTAGAATAATTTATTTCCATTTGAATTTAGTTTTGATTAGTTATGAATTGGTTTAAGTAGAATAGTTTGTTTTCATTTCAATGTAGTCTTGTTTATTTATTTCTTGTTATTAATTTATTTATATAGAATAGTTTGCTTTCATTTAAATTCAATTTTGTTTATTTATTTTTCTCTTATGAATTTGTTTAAAGTAATTTCCAGTTTGTTCAAGTTAATTTCAGTTTGTTAATTAGTTTACCATGCAATGTTTTCTTTTTGTTTAAGAATTAGTTTGAAGTTAATTTGTTGGTTAAATAGGTTTGTTTATTAATTCTATGCATTAGGTTTAGAACTGCATAACTTCAGCTGAAGAATTAGTTCATTTAGGTTAGTTTTTACCATTTTTACTGTACAGACCGCCATTCTGTCTGTCCAGTCTGCCATTCAGTCACCTGTTACAGACCTACTCTTTAGTCTGTCATTTAACCCTTGGTTTTGTTTTTACTGTTTTTATGCATTTTTCATATTGTTTTTGGTTTTGTTTTGTCAATATTTGGATTATGTTTATAGTTGGTAGTTTTATTTAAGCATTTCAATTAAAGTTTGGTTGTTTTAAATTATTGATTAAGGTTTTATCATTTTTCTTTTACATATGAATTAAGTTGTTTTTATTCATTGAATATTAAATACTAATTTTGTTTTACTGTTGTTTTATTTCATGGTCATCTTCGTTTGCATTTAGAGTTTGGGGTTAGATGTACTATTTTTAAGAGGAAGTTAAGTTATTTGTAATAATATGAATCATTCATGTTTTTATGTGTGTATTGAAAAATAAAATTTAAATATCTTTATTAAGTTTTCTAGTTGCTTCTGTTTATTATCTTTATTAAGTTTTCTACTTGTTTATTTCAAAGTTTTATCTTTATTAAGTTTTCTACTTGCTTTTTTTCAGTTTTCTATTCTTTATAAAATAAGTTGTTTTTTACCCAGCCTTCCAGCTTAAAGAGTAGTTAGTTGGTTATTTGTCAATTTAGTTGTTATAATTCTTTTTATGTATGAGTTAGTGTCTGAAGTTATAAGTATTATTGTTTATGTCTTTCTTTTCAGTAGTTGTTTAGAATTTGATAGTCCAATCCATTCTAATTATTTAGATAATTTTAGGAGTTTGACTAGGTTTTTTATCTTTCGATCTTTTGTTTATTAAAATATCTCTACGACACCCTAGGATCCTTTTTAACTTTGCATATATTTTGTATCAACTCTAATCTTACCAACTTAGGCTGATAATTAAATATTAGGTGAATTAATCTAGTCGATATAACACCCAACAATTTTGGTGCCGTTGTCGGGGTGTTGTTTTATAAGGTAGAATAAATAGGGTTCCTTTATGAAGTTTAGATAGATAGATAGATTAATTTTATATTACACAACAAGAGGGAGGGGATAACAGTAAGAAGCAGAGATGACTTCACTACGAAATTTCCATGGTGTAACAGCCAGACTCATCCACTATAGTGGGGTGCCCCAAATCCTTGTTGTTTCTTTGTTGTTTTTGTAAGTGTGTTATTTTCTGTAATTGTCATATGCTTGTTTTCTGTTTTTAGAACCGACACATATGTTATAACAGGTGCCCCTAAATCCAGCAACAATAGTATAGCATAAGTTTCCTTTAATTTAGTTTTCTTTTCATGAACAGACTTAGAGATCCTCAAGGTAGATTTATTAAGGTAGGAAAAGCAATCGACATTTCTGCTAACTTTTCTAGGGGACGTAACACCCCAACTACTAACTCACCAGAAATGTATCGAAAAACACACGAAGGGAGTAATTTTGCTTGGAAACCTAAAGAAACTCTTCCAAGAGATCTTACCAAGGGAACCATAGAAGGAGAAGAAACCTTGACCGAAGGTTCTAAGGACCTCATTTCAGAAGAAATTCAGAAGGATCAACCATTAGTAACCTCTAGTTCTCCACTAGTCACAAAACCAAAGGATACGACCTTTTCACTAGTAGGAAGTCCGAAATTTGTTGACCTTGTTGATCATGAGTAGGTAAAATCCCTCTTTGGAAACCCCACAGATGCAGTTATCTCACAAATTGAGACATCCACAGTAGAACCTACTCTCCCTCTAGGGTTTAATAAGAAAATGGTTGACCAGAGGAAGATCTCTCCCAAAACAGAGCGTTGGGACGCTACATTATCACCTCGAAAGGAGCTTCCTAGGTATATTTATATTAAAAACCTAGCCTATATGGAGGGGCCGGGAGAGAATGAATATCGTAATGAAGTTAGAAATAATGAAGGAGAAGGAGAAAATAAAATTGAGGCTACCTTTAGGTTTCCTATCCTAGATATTGTACTGGATGTAAATATGAAGAACATCCCTCCTTCTTCTTTACCTAATTTTTATGGAAAAAGTAATGAGGACTCGGACACATTCTTGTTCAAGTTTGATATTCTCTATAGCAGCTATAATTACCTACAAGATTCTCACAAACTAAAACTATTTCTCGCTACATTGAAATATTCTGCCTTGCGATGGTTCATGGGATTAGACGAATCTGTAATAAGGACTTGGGACGACATGAGAACCTCATTCTTGTGAAAGTATCAAGAATATTGCAAACCTAAAGACTCTCGACATGATATATTCAAGATACAACAACTTGAAGACGAAATCCTAGAGGATTATCTCGAAAGGTTCATTTATACCCTTCATAAATCAAAGTATCATGACCTTCGAGAAGATGCAATACGTACACTTTTTCTCAAAGGAATCTCCAAAGACTTGCTAGAGAGTCTTAATCTCATGGTAGCTGGAGATATTTCTCACGATACTTTTGCACAAATCGGTGAGATGTGTAAAAATTATTCTAGAAATAGGGGGAAAGTTGGGAATTTTTTTTGAGAGCCTTATAGTAGAAATATAAGAAGAAATGTTCCTAGTTCAGGAGGAGTTACAAGAATGGAATTATGTAACCTATTGAATAATTTTAAGACTGACATTTTAGGAGCCATGGATTCTCAATTAGATGCTTTACAATCCAAGAAAAGGCAAGATGAAGAACGGGCAGCAATGAGTATTTTCTGTCTAAGGTGTAGAACAAAACATCCCCAAAGGGAATGTCCATTAAATATCATTTATGTATGTCACATTTGTACAGAGGAACATCCAACAGATAACTGTCCATCCTTGCTTAGATTTCAAGCCATCTATAAGAGTGGGGATGTAGGTGAAACATCTAGGAGGCCTCCTTGGCAATATAAAGATCAACCAATATACCATAATTTTCCACCACAATCCCCACCCTATTACTCTTCATACCAACAGCCCCAACAATGGAACAATCCTAGTTGGCAGAGTTGGCCACCTCAGTATCCTCCTCCTCAATCTCCATAGTAGCAGTATTGGTCACAAGGGTGGAGAGGACAGCCATATCCTCAGTCACAACCTATCCCTCCACCTAGTCATCCTTATCCTCAGCATCAATCGAATTTCTAGCAGCATTTGCCTGGATTTATACCTCCAGTTACTCTCATTATGCAACAACCTCATCACTTCTAGAATACAAATCCTCCACGACCGACATTATTACCTACACAACTGATACCTAACCCTAATAATAAACCAACTCAAGCTCTTAATAATATTGGGTTGTAAACTCTCCCATCCTACCTTGTTTCGACTGTACCTATACATGATATTCAATTACGGCTTGGAAGAGTTGTTAATGATAAACCCAGAACATCAGTCATCATTCGTGAGGAAAATGAAGAAGAATAAGATTCAAATGAACCCATGAATGATTCCATTTTGGAGGATGTGAATATTTCAAAAGTTCCAGTACCTACCCGTCCTCCCCAAGAACTTATTCAGGAACAAAGAATTCCTCCATTTCCAACAAGAATAGTAATAGAAAAACCCGTAGTTCACTCTGACTATGATATCTTGAATGAATTAAAGCATATCTGTATCAAAATCCCGTTATTACAAGCTATTAAAGACATACCAATTTACAGCAAGGTGATAAAGGAATTATGCCTTAAACGCCTAGGAAAGAAACAAAAAGACCCCCTTACAATTCATGTCATAGGAGAGACGTCTGAATATATGACAAATCAGTCCTGGATTGCAAAATATACAAATCCAGGAGCCCCAATAGTGACTGTAATCATAAATAATACCGCCATAGGTAACACATTAATCGATTTAGGATCAGCCATCAATATGATGACCACCACAGTTTTGGAAGTTTTACAGTTGGGACAATTTCTTCGACTTACCCCTTCCACTTGGAACTAGCAGACCGTACTATGGTAAAGCCTGCTGGAGTCCTGGACGACATTATTGTATCAGTAGCTTCATGGAAATACCCCATTGACTTCATGGTCATAGAATCAAAGGATCCTTCTAAAAGACATCCTATTATCTTGGGAAGACCATGGTTAGCTACTACCAATGCTTTTATAGGATGTAGGGATGGGGAGATGACCATTTCTAATGGGTTGTCTACCCAAAGACTTATTTTATATCCCCCAGCACAACCAATAACTAAAAATTCTTGGTGTTTAAATTGTTCCTTTGGGGACGAATATTTTGATGACATTTCCTTTCCTATTGATTTCTCCTGGGCATTGCAGGAGCATACTATTGAGAATGTATTGAATCCGTTTAAATCCTCCACCACTAGTATAGATTTACTCAGTCGTTTTCTAAATTTGATCAAATATTTGGAGATGAGGTTCAAGAAACTATGGCTCTCTCAATGTTTATAGAAGCACCTTGTGTTTTCACCATCGAATAGCATATAGGACCTTTCACTATACCTTGTGAAGTTGGCCCTGAAAAATTTCTGCACATAAATGAAGGATTACGTGAAGATCAACAAGCTCAACTACTTAAGGTTCTTAAAAAACAAGTCGGGGCATTTGCATGGGAATACACTGATATGAAGGGTATACACTCTAACACTTGTATTCACCACATTTATATGGATCCAAATATACCACCTGTAAGATAGCCTCATAGGAGGATGAATCCTGCTTTGAAGGATGTAGTAAAAGAAGAATTACAAAAACTCCTTACCACTGGTTTCATCTATCCTATTTCCGATAGCAAATGGGTGTCTCCTCTAGTAGCAGTTCCAAATAAAGTTACAAGGAAATGGTGTATTTGTATTGATTTTAGGGAACTAAACAAAGCCACTCTTAAAGACTACTTTCCTTTGCCCTTTATTGACCAAGTATTAGATACCTTGTCAAGTAAGCAGTATTTTTTCTTTCTTGACGGATATAGTGGATACAATCAGATCCTAATAGCACCTGAAGATCAGGATAATACCACTTTTACATGTCCTTGGGGGACATTTGCTTATCAAGCTTTTCCATTTGGCTTATGTAATGCACCCGCTACTTTTCAGCGAGCAGTCTTAGTCATCTTTTCTGATCTTATACATGACTGTGTTGAGGTATACATGGATGATTTTACAGCTTATGGTAATAGTTTTCAAGAATCTCTTGACAACCTTGAGAAATTTTTGATCCGATGTTAAGAGACAAACTCAGCTCTTAGTCATGAAAAGTGTAAAATGTTATTGACAGAAGGTATAGTTTTAGGACACCATATTTCTTCTCGAGGAATTAAGGTAGACCCTGCTAAGATTGAATTAATAGTTGGCCTTCCCTCTCTAAAAACCCAGAAGGAGGTTAGAAGCTTTTTGGGTCATGCAGGCTATTATCGTCGTTTTATTGAAAACTTTACAAAGATAGTTGCACCAATGTTTAAATTGCTCATAAAAGATGTAGAGTTCCAATGGACAGAATCTTGCCAAAATGCTTTTGAGATTTAAAAGCTAAACTATTAGTAGCACCAATACTTAGGGGCCATGACTGGACCCTTCCCTTTCATATATCTACTGATGCTTCTGATATGGCTATAGGATGAGTCCTAGGCCAAAAAGAAGGATAGTCACCTTATGCCATTTATTTTATCAGCAAAAATATTTCTCTTGCCGAACTAAACTATACCATTACTGAAAAAGAATTTTGGTAGTAGTTTATTCTATTAATAAATTCCACCATTATATTACAGGATACGAGGTTTTTGTGCTCACCGATCACTCTTCCATTAGATTCTTAATGAATAAACTGATCACCAATGGTAGAGTTACTCGGTGGCTTCTCCTATTGCAAGAATTTAATATTACCGCCATTGATCGACCTGGTAAAGAAAACTTAGTAGCAGATTTTCTTTCTCGTATACAACACGATAGTGATACTAAACCTATTGGTGATACTTTTCCTGACGAACATCTATTTGTTGTGTCTGTTCAAACCCCTTGGTTTGTTGATATTGTAAACTATCTAGCAACTGGAAAAGTACCACACCATTTGGCTCTATACGAGAAACACCGCATAATAGTACAAAGCTCTAACTATTCCTGGGTTGATAATGAACTCTTTCGCACTGGCCTAGATATTATAATTAGAAGAAGTGTGCGAGAGGATGAAATGATAGATATCCTCCGAGCATGCCATGATGGACCATATGGAGGCCACTTTTCGGATAAATGGACATCATACAAAATATTGCACTCTGGTTATTATTAGCCAAGCATTTTTAAGGATGTTTCCAAGTATGTCAAAGGATGTGATAGTTGTCAAAGAATGGGTAGACCCACAACATCAGACCAAATTCCTTTACAGCCACAGGTCATGATTGAGCCTTTCAAAAAATGGGCTCTTGATTTTGTAGGACCAATCTCTCCCATGTCTTGTAAAAAGAAATATATCTTGGTTTGTATATATTATGTTACCAAATGGGTAGAAGTTAAAGATTTATTTAGGGATACGACGAAATCTGTAGTAGAATTCATATATGAAGAAATATTTACCCAATTTGGCGTACCCAGAGAAATTGTCACAGACTAAGGTACCCAATTCACTTCCATATTAATGCAAGAGCTCACTACGAAGTATGGTATCCGACATTGTAAGTCCTCACCTTACCATCCTCAAGCTAATGGCCAGGTAGAATCAACCAATAATGTATTAGAAGTTATTTTAACCAACACCATTCACTTACATCATAAGGATTGGGCGGATAGACTTCCCGAGGCTTTATGGGCCTATAGAATAACATGGAGAAATACTACCGGACATACCCCCTATGAGTTAGTATATGGAAAACAAGTCCTTTTACCTATTGAATTTCAAGTTAAAACCTTTCGTATGGCAACACAGTTAGGTATGGATTTGGATGAAGGGCAGAAACAATGAATCCTACGGATTAATGGATTAGATGAAATTAGACAGGATCCACTTCAAAGAACCATGCTAATACAAAGTCAATGGAAGTAATGGCATGATAAATTTATCAAGCAAAAGCAATTTAATACTAGAGATTGGGCATTACTACTCGATTCACGGTTCAAAAACTTTAAAGGAAAATTAACTACCCATTGGTTTGGCCCTTATGAGGTTGTTACAACTTTTGACAATGGATGAGTAAAAATTAAACCAATTGATGGCTCAGAAGTTTCCTTTATAGTGAATGGACATAGACTTAGGCTTTATCATCAACCAACATCTAGACATGATTTCATACAAAATGTTTTACAGCACAGAGAAATGGAATTGATTGAAGAGGAAGTTATTCCTCCTCCTCCTGATCCATGAAATTATTTTGGGTTATCATCACTTGTATATATGTAGATATGTTTTTGCTTCTATGAATAAATGATAGTCATTTCTGATAAAATAAATTACATGCGACTCTTTTGCTTTCTATGTTTTTATGAATAAATTGAATCATCTAACAAGAGGTTTTGCATTTTGATCATGGAAACTTTATCTCTATAAGCAGCTCATGAAGTATTGTCTGGAAAAGGTAATTACGCTCATAAGGTATCTTAACTTTTCCTAATTTGCAGTTTGTAGTGACAATTTGAAAGATAACTCCTTGCATATCGTTTTTAACCGCTCATTTTATGATTCAAATAGTTTCTGGTATTTTGATCCAGAAATGTATACTTCTTATTTGTTATTGCGAGCAGTGCTTGATAAGACCTATTTTCATTATCATTCATCTTGTGCCCATGGATTACTAGTTCATCTTGTACTTGTTATAAAAACTTGTCTCTCAAATATCTCTTTGTGATAACTCAAGAGTAGGTGGAATTTTTACCCGTGGGGAACATTACTTATCTGTTCTGAAAAGGATGGATTCTAAGGTTAAAGAACAACTTTAAGTTATTCTCTTTTGACATGATTTATGATTAAGGCTGGTATGAAAAGCTATTTGTAAGTTTATTTCTGTAAAATTGAATTATGTGTTTTAGTAGGGCTTAGCACGCTCTAGTACTAATCGACTTCCATATATTTAATATCATTATATACAAAGCAAACCCACCGGGGTACTGAACAGGCCTGCTGGCAGCAGGTCAATGCTAAGTAAAAATTTTAAAATAGGAAGCTCGATAAATGCAAGTAAACCCGTCGGGGTACTGAACAAGCTCGCTGGAAGCGGGACTATACTTGCATGGTACCAAGATAAACCTGCTGAGGTACTGAACATGCCTACTAGAAGCGGGGAAATATCGGGTAAAGAGGTCTAGTTAATGCACTACTATGCACATGATTCATAAAATAATGATCATATACAGGAAATTTTTGAAAAATTATTATAAATAAAATGTTAAGGCCCATTCTCTTTATTGTCACTTGAGAATCACTGTAAGTTGGGCTTGGACCTGGCCATCTAATTCCATTAATACCTAGGATGTTATTATCCTAGAAATGGAACCCATAGTTACATCTCTCACACACTCCGGGGTAAACTTAAAGTATTTGATGATGACAAGATATCTTTACAATGAGGCATAGATGCCTAGATTTTCCTATGGAATTCTTTCGATTATATTATTATCTTTTTCTATGGTATTTCTTTGCACTATTATTTTTCATAAATATACATCTCCGAATCACTTTCCTTTACTAGTTAATTTTTCTTTTCTTTATAAAATAATGACAGCATACTTGCACTTTTCTTTATCTAAAATAACCTATTCTTCTCCTTTGCCTGAGGACATGCCATATCCTTGGTTTGGGGAAGGATTAGGAAGATTTGAAACAAAATACTTGTCTGCTTTTATCTTTTTATGATGAAATTGCTTATCTTTGACAAATGTTAAAGTGTTTTCAGGTTATAACATGAAGCATGTTTTTACAGAAAAATATGAAGAAATTTGATGGAAGACTTTACGAAGGATTTGACTAATGATTCAGATAATGGTCTAAATGAGATAATGTGATATTATAGCATGGATGATTAAAATTTGTTAACCAAATTTTTGTTCTTGAATATAGTTTTATTTCAATATGGATGCTTTGATCTTAAAATTTCTTTTGTTATCATTATAATCTTTTTATCTAAATACACATGAATTTTTTTTTCTTTTTCTTGAATGTCATTTATGCATTTGCAATATATGTTCAAGCAGTCCAAAGTTTTACTTTGGACATGGTTGAACTTGTTATAAACTTTATAAATTTATTCATCAAATGCATATGCTTGTTAAAAGATACATATCTTGAATTCTACTATAATAGTATGGCCTCCTAAGAAATCTAAAACTTATACTATCCCATCATCATTGTTTTTCTATGTTGACATAAAATAAATATTCCTTTATAAGATTAAAGTTTAAATTCTTTCTTTTATTCGCCAAGTAGAAGGTAGTTACTAGCGCAACTTTGCCTTCTTCCTTAATCATTTTTCTTTTTGCTCAGTGGGACCTAGCATTTCTTTGGTTTGGGGAAATGTTAAGCCTCATTTTGTTATAATTTTTGGTGTTTAAATTTTTATTCCCTTTAGCATATTTTATGTCATACAGATCGTTATTTCGGCACAAGTTAAGAACAAATTTGATGTTATTATAGTTGTGGTTATTAATATCATTTTTATGATTTTATTAACTCAAAACTATGTTATTTAAAGCATTTTTAAATGAATTATTTGATATGTATATTAGTTTGCAGATTTATAGTTCGTTTGGGCAAATTAAAAATAAAATATGATTCAGCCTTCCTTTCACACCATATGTCCAACTCACGATCCAGCTTAGCGTTTAGTTCGTCATCCAGCCGTTGCGCAAGATTCACTGATAATTTGCCATGTGGGCCCTAGATTGACGCACTACACATCCAACTTACAGTTCAGTGTTCCGTTTAGCTCGCCGTTCAGCTCACTTATTAGCTTGTGTTCTGTCCATAATCAGTTTTGGGCATTTAAAACATGAAACAACCTATAATCGCCTTAGCTCGCCATCACGCCAACCATCTCTGTGCTGGACCGATGCATTTAACTCATCCTCTAGAAGGATCGTCACCTAGCTGCTCGTTATCCATGTGTTCAAAGGAATGGACATTTGTTGTTAACTCATGGCCTGCGTTCCAGAAGACCAACTGTGTTGCCGCCCCTGCTCTCCACAACACCACCAGTCTGCACGCTCGCGCTGATAAGGGACCTACGTTCCAGAAAGTTGTTGTTGTGTACAAACCCGCGCTTAACACCAATCCATCCTCCATGCCAAGGAAGGGATTCATGCCACGATGAAGAGGATCTGCCCACGCGAAGGAAGAATATCACGCCACATCAAGCACGCTGTAGAATCCTATCCACGCTAAAGAAGGACTAGAATCGTCACGTTATGCCACAACCATGCTGAATGAAGAGCCATACCATGCGTTGGTTGTAAATAAATTATGTGCTTTAAAGATTGCCTAAAAGTAGAGAGCAGACGACCTTTAGGGTCGACTTACTCATCTCTTATGTAAAACTATATATATATCAGTCTCTGAATGAAGAGAAAGTTAGTTAGGCAGAGTCAGAGTTAGTCATAGTTTTTATAAACATTGTTTTTTTTTGAAGATTGAATAAAGAGGTGTATGCATTGTTGTTGAAGAATACATTTGAGTAGAAGTTAGTAAACTTCACCCGTGATTGTTGAGAGGGCCCCTCATCAACCAGAGGTTCATTAGCTTAGTTTTAATTCAATTCTTTCTTTTTTGTTTTAGTTAGTCTAGTTTAATTCCAGTTTGTTTTCATTAGATGCTATTTAATTTCCTGTATTGTATTATTTTAGTTTTCTTTCAGTAGTTAAACAAATATTTTATTTCCTGTATTGCATTAGTTTAATTTTATTTTAGTAATTAAATAAGTAGATGTGCGCATAGTTTTACTTTCAATCATTTACTTTCAGTCTTTTGTTCTTAGTTAGTTGCTTTTAGTTAGTCATTTCATTCCAGTATTGCTTTTTAGTTTCAGATAAGTAGAATAGTTCATCTCCATTTGAATTTAGTTTTGATTAGTTATGAATTGGTTTAAGTAGAATAGTTTGTTTTCATTTCAATGTAGTCTTGTTTATTTATTTCTTATTATTAATTTATTTATATAGAATAGTTTGCTTTCATTTAAATTCAGTCTTGTTTATTTATTTTTCTGTCACGAATTTGTTTAAAGTAATTTCCAGTTTGTTCAAGTTAATTCCAGTTTATTAATTAGTTTACAATGCAATGTTTTTGTTTGTTTGTTTAAGAACTAGTTTGAAGTTAATTTGTTGGTTAAATAGGTTTGTTTATTAATTCTATGCATTAGGTTTAGAACTGCATAACTTCAGCTGAATAATTAGTTTTGGTTATTTTTTACCATTTTTACTGTACAGACCGCCATTCGGACTGTCTGTCCAGTCTGCCATTCAGTCACCCTTTACAGACCTACTGCTTAGTCTGTCATTTAGCCCTTGGTTTTGTTTTTACTGTTTTTATGCATTTTTCATATTGTTTTTAGTTTTGTTTTGTCAATCTTTGGATTATGTTTGTAGTTGGTAGTTTTATTTAAGCATTTCAATTAAAGTTTGGTTGTTTTAAGTTATTGATTAAGGTTTTATCATTTTTCTTTTACATATGAATTAAGTTGTTTTTATTCCTTGAATATTAAATACTGATTTTGTTTTACTGTTGTTTTATGTCATGGTCATCTTCGTTTGCATTTAGAGTTTGGGGTTAGATGTATTATTTTTAAGAGGAAGTTAAGTTATTTGTAATCATAGGAATCATTCATGTTTTTATGTGTGTATTGAAAAATAAAGTTTAAATATCTTTATTAAATTTTCTAGTTGCTTCTGTTTATTATCTTTATTAAGTTTTCTACTTGCTTCTTTCAAAGTTTTATCTTTATTAAGTTTTCTACTTGATTTTTTCAGTTTTCTATTATTTATAAGATAAGTTGTTTTTTACCCCAGCCTTCCAGCTTAAGGAGTAGTTAGTTGGTTATTTGTCAATTTAGTTGTTATAATTTTTTTTTTTATGTATGAGTTAGTGTCTGAAGTTATAAGTATTATTGTTTATGTCTTTCTTTTCAGTAGCTGTTTAGAATTTGATATTCTAGTCCAGTATAATTATTTAGATAATTTTAGGAGTTTGACTCGGTTTTTTATCTTTCGATCTTTTGTTTATTAAAATATCTCTACGACACCCTAGGATCCTTTTTACCTTTGCATATATTTTGTATCAACTCTAATATTACCAACCTCGATGGATAATTAAATATTAGGTGAATTAATCTAGTCAATATAACACCCAACAGAGAGTTTGATGGGTTCTCCTTTTGACATTTGGATTTTCCCCATTGGCTCAAAAGCTTTGAATACCCCCCCCCCCC
>LPNX010823047.1:34292-81336 GCA_001517045.1 Pseudotsuga menziesii
CCGAATTTACAAATACATCAACATCCTTGACCTCCTTAGTCTCCTTTGTGAACTACTTGAACTCCTCTCCGACCTCCGTGAATACCACTGCGACCTCCTAGATCTACCTCTTATGCAAACTATGTGACCTCTACGAGCTCTGGTGAGAGGGAAGTTGGAGAGTTGGAGCTTGATCTAAATCCTCTTAAAGAAGAGTGTTGGAGCCTTTATCAAACTCGACTTCTAGATAGGTATTGGAACCCCGCGAGTGCTAGCTATTTGTGCATGGTGTTGGAATGGCATATGATCTATCAATAAAACCCATGCTTAAACCTCTAATCCACATTATTATATAGTGCCATGTAATAAGCTTCTAAAACCCTCTAATATTTATTAGTAGATAAGTGTTCATAGTTAGGTTGTACGGGTAGAGGTTAAAGGTTCATAGTTAGGGGGTATTGATAGAATTTAATGGTTCACAATTAGGGGGCATGGGTAGAGGTTAGGGGTTCACAACCAGGGTTAGTCCCTAACCCTATAGCCCCTAAACAATTAGGAATATACTATAAGAATGGATCATAAGAGAATACGACACAATATAGTAACAAATACATCTTTTTTTTCTATACATTTCATAAGTAGATAGGTAGGGTTTTAAAATGATATCTATTATATGTAAATAGATATAGAGACTACATGGTTTTAATATTGGGTTTATGTGGTATGGAATTTGGGATAAGGGTTAATGGGATTATGGGTATAGACTAGGTCTTCATAATCATGGTTTTTTTGTAGAACCCTCCAACCCCTAACCAACTATGTTCTTAAAAGAGGATTTTGTGTAGGGAGTTAGCTAGGGTCAGGGTTAGGGATAAGGGGTTAAGGGGTATGTAGTTATGGATAAGGGGATAAAGGGTATGTACCTAGAGATACAGGGTTGGGATTAGGGTGTATGTTTTTCACTTATATGCATGCATGATGTTGGTCATTTCCCCCTGCGACCCAGGTTCAGCCCCTCTCTTTGGTCAGCGCAACAAAGCCTAAGATATCGAACCAACAGAGCAGAGCCCAGCCGATCGAACCTATGGCACAGATTTCGTCTCAATCGAGATATTTCAGTTCTATGGGTAACTGCTAGAACCATGTTTCTGCAGTTTGTGCGGGAGGGTGTTTTACATCCTTGGCCTTGCGCCAAGGCTTCCAACAAAGATCGAGAAGGTGGGTGGGTGGTTTGCACTTTATATATCAACACTGAAGTATTATTCGCCCTTATTTATGCAATCTTACACAAATGAAAAGTGAACATACATCACAGACATATCCATTACTTGACATAGAAAATTCATACAGTTATCTCTTTAAATAACATTAATAAATCAATAATTAAACAGAGTAAATATGCACTTGTCTAAGCTACTCAACATTCACACATATACATAGCGTGTAACGTGGAAACCCATCCAGGAAAAAACCACAAGGTTCTCTTCATCTGCCATTGGCATGAGGAAATAGATGCACCTTTTGTCTCTACATAAAGCTACAGGATTTTTTCAAGATATTCTCTTCTACCCCTATATACTTCTCATCCCTCTCATTCTCTCTGTTCTTCTCTATCTTTTTCACTCTACTCTACTCCTACTCAGTGATTCGCACATAGCCTAGATCGACTCGACCTTCTCTATCTGTCTACACACTCACTTGCAGATCCACTATCCTGATGCACTCAGTGATACAGAGTCATTAACCGAAACTATTTACCTCTAGTATAGCTCAAGCGTCTTTCCCAAGAGTCTAGACACTTACTCAAAACTGTTGTATCCTCTAATGAGTTCAAAATCATCTAAACAAGAACTAGCTAACATGATAATTGATTAACCGGCTAACCCATGTACATCTTCTCCTTTTATAGAATTATTATAGACTCGATATAATCCTGTAAATTCTTGTTACAAACTCAGCTTCAATCGTTATCCTAGTTGACTTACTATCTTCATCCCACTGGTTGTCTTTCCTATTCTAACAATATATGACCAAAAAGGCGTTATCGGCCTGGCTTACAAAAATTCCTTTATGCATGTGGTTTTCGTTGGATCCATCCGAGCTCGTACCCATGATTGATAAGGGTTGCTACTTCTTAGAATCATGCCTTACTATCACTTTCTGGTAGTTAGCTTATCTGCACACCTGCTTGTGCAAATATTTTGCCATGTGTTATCAGCCAAAATGGCACTTCTCCGTCCGAGTGTTGACATTCATCATGTCGGTACAAAAAAGGACAATTAGGATTGAATTGGCTAAAACACTATAGATGTGCATGACCTTTGATGCATTATCTTCAGAACAACCTTATATATTTTTATTCTAAGTTTTTGGTTGCATACACGACTATGTGCATTCAAACTCATGTGTCATACGTGACTATGTGCATTGCAACCCGTGTATCCCTTGCATACGCAAGTCCCCTTTGAGCAACTTGCGTGTCATACACGCCTTGCCTATATCAATACTCGTGTATACTTTAATTCGACCTTAAAAAATATAAATCGTGATTAGATGAGATCAGTTGAACCCTAATCCATAACTATCCCAACTGTCTCAACCATCCTAACCTTCGAAACCACTCTATTTCCCAAAGTATAAATTATGAAGAACCTCCTGTAATAAGCAATGAGAATGCAAAAATATTGGAGCACAAAATATATTTTATTGATCGCGGGACACTTCGAGGGGGCAACCTCCTTTGAGCAAGCTCAATACAAAATAACTCTTTGGTGCTTTCAATAGCCTCAACACATACTTATATACTAAGTCTAATATAAACAACTATTAATCCACATGAATGTGGGATAATGAAATCTATTAACTGGATGACTTAACAACTATTACTTACTCCCCATGAATGTGGGATAATACATCATACTAATTGGACGAATTACAAATCATATGTATCCGACAAAATATACCAACAAAATAAAGAGGGGGGTTGACACGGGTTCTTTACATCCCCTCCCTCTTAGAAAAAGCTTTGTCCTCAAATCTTTAGATGTGGAAACAGATACTAAATCTGAAGGAGGGTTTCCCATGTAGCATCCTTTGGTTGCATGCTGGGCTATTGAATTGAAGACCTTTGTGATGGACCGAGAGAGAAGCTAACAAGTGCACTTATTGAGGATGGCCTCCGACTTCAAAATGATGGGTCCTTCAGTATCCCATTTTGGTAAAACAATTTGTGCGCTGATGTTGGCACCAAGCACTTGTTGAATGCGAGAAGGAGGAAGTGCCAATTTATAAGCAACATACCCAATCTTTTGAAGAACTAGATATGGGCCAGAGATATTTGGAGCGAGTGTTTGATGCCGTTTGTCTTTCATGGAGGATTGCTTGTAACATTGCAGACGAAGAAAAACCATATCACCAACTTGAAAAGTGTGCTCAGAACGGTGTTGATCAACCTGTTGTTTCATGCGGGCTCTTGTCAGGTGAATATTGTCCTGCAGGTGAATATTGTCATGAAACCTATTAACTGGATGACTTAACAACTATTACTTACTCCCCATGAATGTGGTATAATACATCATACTAATTGGACGGATTACAAAGCATATGCGTCTGACAAAATATACCAAAAAAATAAAGAGGGGGGTTGACACGGGTTCTTAACATAAATAGAGGCCTTGGGATGGGGCTAATCAATTGATTCTAGAAGAGAAAACTTATGCTTGTGGTATAACTTTAGAGTCTTGGAGTAGTAGAACTTAGATTCATCGGTTGTAGAGGAGTCCTTGTGTCAAAAGCTGGGTTGTATTCTTACCTATTCACTGTTTGTTAATAAAGAGAATTCTTTTTCCAATATTTTATTATGTTGATCTCATGTATATTGGTTTAATGAATATGTTCAATTATGTTATTAATATTCTTTTCATCTAACCTCTGATTTTTATATGTATGAGATATTGCTTGAAGAATTGGCTCTTTGTAGGTGAAGAGAAGCACCCCTAGAAGCTTTGGAGAGGATTGGAGCGAGAGAAGACCAAGCTTGGATCAACCGTCATAAATAGGGTAAGCCAAGATATCTTCCCATTCTCATTCCATTTTCTGTAAAAGTTGATTGTCTGCAAGTATAATAGTAAGTTGGTAACCCTAGACCCAAGGTTACAAGGGTGAAATGTCCTGTACAACAGAATTGGCGACTCCATTGGGGAGTCCAGCCTGCTGTGGGTTTATCTTGTAGGTTCTTTGCCAGTATTTGTTCTGTTTCTGATTGTGAGTGTGGTCATTTTTATCTTGCTTTTGATTTACAGTGTAGTGTGCCCAGAAACCTTTACTATTCTTTTTTCTTTGAAATTTTTTTACTTATATACGTGGGTTGCTGTTATACACAGTCGCGTATAAGACCTTGTGTACGGGGTTTTCTCTATAAGACAGTCATGTATGGTACACGTGTTTTCTACATACACACTCGCGTATATCCTATAGAAACATAAAATTTGGGTAGGTCTTGCTTGTCCCTGTCTTCTTTGGTTTTTACTTGCTTGGAAGTTTTCTGTTATTGGCATGACTCTGTGAGTCTAAAGTCTTGCGTGTCACACTGTTTGCTTGTCTACAAGCCTTTGAGTTTTTGTTGTTTGAATGTATTTCATCTTGTGATTTGAACTTGGTCCTCCTACTTGGTTTATAAGTCGGTGCTTTGTGTCTAGGTCAGTGATCAGGGCTTTGGATACTTTATACTTTGTACTGCATTTTGTAGTGTCAGTTGTTGATGTATTTGTAACTTCAAAATGTATTCATCTATGTATCTTATGTATTGTAACCCGATGTTTATTACGAGATGTATCTATAATGTAATTGAGTCATATTGTCATGCCCCGATGTTCCTATCGGGAGGATCAATAATGTAAACAATTCATGTCAAGTCATAGCGAGTAACCCTCCAATTGTCTAAGGGTTAAAGTCCCCGCAGTTTCGGGGCACTAGGGTTATTAGACTCTCCTAGTAGAGGTCAGCCCTAGTAGGGTTTTAGTCATGTCGGGATTAGTATAAATAGAGAACTAGAGTCTCTATTTATCACACAACTCATCCACACTCAAGTATAGCGCATAGTTGAGGAAGGAGAAGACACTGGGGCTAGATAAGAAGAAGATTACTGTTGTCGAGAGATCACATACTGTTTTAGGGATTTTACTGTTTTGGTGCTGATTCTATATCTGAGGAAGTTGCAGGGTTTTCTCCTTTATGGTTTCCCCGAGGAAAAACACTGTGTTTATTGTGTCTTGTGTTTGATTGCTGTACTTGTTATTATCTCGGTTAAAACATCCTAATGATGCTAGTTTAATGTTGAAAAACTAACATGGTATCAGAGCTAACCTGAGAAGAAGACACTGTGCAACTGCAGGAACTAGGGCTTCCTAGTTTGTGGATCTTCCTCCACATATTTTCAGCAAAATTAAGGTGTAACAACTCTCCTCCTTAGGGCGCATCTTTCTGTCGAAGAAGAATCCAATTCTGAGGTTTTTCAGTTTTGGACCTGTCACTACTGTCAGAAATTAGGGCTTTTCACAGAAGAGGAATTTTTTAGTGAGCCCAAGCCTGAATTGATCTCCTCCCCAAAATTGAAGTTAGGGACAAATTTCAAGGCATTTGGGTGGATAGAACTTTGGAAAAGAAAAACCCTAATTTGCTCCTGAACCAGCTCTGCAGGATTTCAGCTCAAGTCTCAGATCCGACATTTTGACCTGGTAATATCTAAGATCTTTTGTATTTCCATTTGAGATTCTCATTTTAAAAGATGTCTCATCATTCCAAGCTTGATGAAAAGCTTGAGGGAGCTGATAACTTCTGAGCCTGGAAGTATAGGATCTCCCTGGTCCTGGAAGAGAATGAATTAGACTCCTACATTCATGAGGAGGTTCCAGTTATAGAGGGAGATGAGGAAAAGGATTTACATAAGAAGAAGATGGTTATGGAAAAAAGGATCATTTCTAATTCTATCAAGGATCACCTCATCCCACGGGTGTCCTCTCTTAAGACACCTAAAGCTATGTTTGATGCCCTAACCAAGTTGTTTGAAGGAAAGAACATAAACCGAAAAATGACTCTAAGGAATCAACTGAAGAATGTGAAGATTCAGAATGCAGAAACTATCCAGTCTTACTTAATAAGGGTTTCTCAGATTAAGGAACAATTAGAAGCTGTTGATGAAGAAGTGGAAAATGCAGAGATTGTAATGACCACTTTGAATGGCCTTCCTAGGTCATGGGATGCTTTCATTCAAGGTATCTGTGCTAGAAAGAAGTTAGTCAAATTCAGCATACTATGGGAAGAATGTTCTCAAGAAGAAGCACAGATAGCAGCTTGAGAAGAGAAGATGGGAAGTGAAGACCAAGCTCTCATAGTTCACTCCAAGAGAAGTAGAAGAAGACCTCATTACTCCAAAGGTAAGGATCCTCATCATAAAGATAACATTAGAAGAGACCTATCTAAAATAAGATGTTATACATGTGATGAAAGAGTACACTTTGCAAAAGACTGTCCTAAGAACAAGGTCTACTCTCATAAGAAGGGGAAAAAAAGAAGACATCATGCTCATTCTGCAGAGGATGATGAACCATCCAAGAAGAGATCTAGATATGAAAGTGAAGATTCTTCAAGCGAGGATGAATATGTTCTGATCTCCGCTCTCATAGGTAACATTACTCATGGGAGTAATGATTGGATTATAGACAGTGGGGCTTCCAAACATATGACGGGATTCAAGGAATCCTTTGCAAGACTGTCAGAACATGAATCACCTCACAAGGTGAAGCTAGGAGATGACTACCAATATCCAATAAAAGGTAGTGGGGAATATTCATATAAACTAGACTCTGGTAAGTCTCTAACAATGAAAGAAGTATTGTTTGTGCCAGGACTCAAGAAGAATATTCTCTCCATATCAGCATTGGATGCAAAAGGAATGAGGGTTGCATTCATAGATGGTCAAGTCATTATGTGGCCTAGAGGAAAGACTATCGATGATGCGGTAGTGATTGGAGAACAAGAAGGAGGTCTATACAAATTGAAGGGTCATCCAGAACAAGCCTTGGTTCATGACACAATAGAGACAAATGAGCTTTGGCATAGAAGGCTTGCACATGTGCATTATAGAGCACTACCTGTTGCAAGCAAAGCTGTTGAAGGTCTTCCAGAATTCCAAGCAAAACATGATGGGGTCTGCAAATGATGTACGAAAGGGAAGAATACAAAGAAGACATTTCCCAGCAGTGAAAGCAAAGCCAAAAGCATACTAGAAATCATCCACTCCGATGTATGCAGTCCTATGTCATCAAACTCACTAAGCGGGTATGCATACTATGTTTCTTTTATTGATGATTTTTCTAGAAATACATGGGTTTACTTCATGAAGAACAAAGACGAAGTATTCAGTAAGTTCAAGGAATTCAAAGCCTTGATCGAGAACCATACTAAAAAGAAGATCAAAACCATTCGATCAGATGATGGCGGAGAATTCACTTCGAATGAATTCAAAGAGGTGTGCAAAGAATCAGGTATTAAGAGGGAGTTGTCCACTCCTTATAATCCACAACAGAATGGGATTGTGGAACCGAAGAATAGAACCTTCATGGAAGTTGTAAGAGCAATTCTTCATGATCAAGATCTTCCTATGCATCTTTGGGCTGAAGCTGCTAGAACAGCAGTGTATGTACAGAACCATACTCCACATAGAGTACTCAAGAACAAGACTCCTGAAGAAGTCTTCTCCGGCAAGAAACCAGAAGTCAGCCATCTCAGAATTTTTGGCTGTCCTGTGTACATACACATTCCAAAAGAAAAGAAAAGAAAATTAGATCCTTTAGGAAAGAAGGGCATATTTGTGGGATACTCTGAAAGCTCGAAGGCTTACAGAATCTATTTCCCAGGATACAAGAAGATTGACATCAGCAGGGATGTGACATTTGATTAAGACACAGCTTACAACAAATTCAGAAAGAGACTTGCTGAAGAACCTGAAGAAGTAGAAGCAGAAGCACCCAGAATTCATGATACAACCATGAACGAAGAAGCTCAAGAAGAAGATCGAGATTTCGAGGAACCACAGAGACTTGTAGATCCACCTCTGGAGAAGAATCCTCATAAGAGGAAACCTGCTTGGGTACGTGAACTTATCCAAGGCGCGGAAAGATATGGGGCTCTAGAAGAGAATCACAGAGAAAGAAAGAGGACCCGATCCTGCTCCGGGTATGTAGCTTTACTATGTGATTTCATTGATAAAGAACCTTCCAGTTATGAAGAAGTGGCAGAACAGAAAGAATGGAATGATGCTATGATCGAAGAATATCAATCGATCATGAAGAATGATGTTTGGGATGTTGTCCCAAGACCAGAAGGGAAGTCAGTTGCAACTTCCAAATGGATCTACAAGATCAAGCATGCTGCAGACGGTAGCATTGAAAAGTATAAGGCAATATTTGTAGCTCGGGGTTTCTCTTAGAAAGAAGGAATAGACTATGAAGAATCCTTTGCACCTGTAGCCATATACACTTCCATTAGGTCAGTACTTGCTCTGGCAGCAGTGATGAAATGGAAGATACACCAGATGGATGTCAAGACTGCCTTCTTAAATGGTATAGTAGAAGAGGAAGTGTATGTAGAACAACCACTCAGTTTTGGGACACATGACAGAGAGTCTCATGTATGTAGATTGAAGAAAGCCCTGTACGGTTTGAAACAAGCACCCAAGGCCTAGTACGGTAGAATTGACAGCTTTCTATCTAGTTTGGGCTTTGCCAAGAGTAAAGCAGATTCCAACCTTTACTACAAGGTTGAAGATGGCAACCCAGTGATGCTTCTACTATATGTATATGATCTATTTGTGACAGGTACAGATGGGTTGATTTCTGATACGAAGAGAAATCTTGCTGCTGAGTTCAAAATGAATTACTTGGGGATGATGCTTTACTTTCTAGGTATGGAGGTGTGGCAGAGTATAGATGGAATCTTCCTTGGACAAGGGAAGCATGCAGTAGAGATCCTGAAGAGGTTTGGGATGATGCACTGCAAGGCTATGAACACACCTATGGCATTGAACCTGAAGCTATTGAGTGATGCTTCATCAGAGACAGTTGATGCTATGATGTATCGTCAAATGATTGGGTCATTGATGTACCTAATGAACATGAGACCTAATATTTGTTTTGCTGTGAACACCTTGAGCCAGTTCTTGACAGATCCGAGACATGTTCACTTGGTTGCTGCAAAGCATATTCTGAGGTACCTGAAGGGTACAGTTGATTATGGGCTCAAGTATGATGCGGATCAAAAGATTAACCTGGAGGGTTATGTTGATTCAGATTGGGCAGGTAGTGCCATTGATAGGAAGAGCACTTCAGGTTGCTGGTTCAGTATGGGATCAGGTGCGATCTCTTGGTTTAGCAGGAAGCAATCCTTTGTGGCACTGAGTATAGCTGAAGTAGAGTATGTCGCAGCTTGTTCAGCTAGTTGTGAGGAAATATGGCTGCGGAAGCTACTGTCTGATATATTTGATCTCCAATTGGATGCTACTTGTATACATTGTGACAACCAGAGTTGCATGAAGATATTAGAGAATCCAGTGTTCCATGACAAGTCGAAGCATATCGAGATCAAGTATCACTATATTAGGGATATGGTGCAGAGAGGAGTAGTGAAGCTCCAGTATGTTGCGACGGAGGAACAGATAACTAATGTATTGACGAAGCCATTGGCTAGGATGAAGTTTGAGTACTTTAGGGAGAAGCTTGGTGTTCTCCAGATCGAGGTTTCCTCCAAGAGAAAGTGATAAGACCCATAGCCATTCTGACATGGTGAGAGGATTGGTTCCTTCCATGGTCAGATATAAGGGCTGAGCCATTCTGTCATGGTGAGAGGATTGGTTCCTTCCATGTCAGATATGAGTGTTGGCCATTCTGTCGAGTAGGACAGATGTAAGGGCAACTGCCATTCTGGGAATGGAGGCACCTGGTCAGTTACCAGGACAAATCAATCTAGGACTGAGAAGCCATTTTGATGTGATAGAGGGATGTGTTCCCACTTGATCAAATGTAAGGGCTGAACCATTCTATCATGGATAAAGGATTAGGTTCCTTCCATGTTAGATGTGAGTGTTGGCCATTCCGACGAGCAGGTCGGATGTAAGGGAAACTACCATTCTCTAAGAGAATGGAGGCACCTGGTCAGTTACCAGGTAGCTCAATCGAGGATTGGGGTCCATTCTGATATGACTGTAGGATTGGTTCCTAAAAGATCATATATGAGTGCAAGCCCTTCCACCATTGTGAGCAGGATGTGTTCCTGCCTGGGTGGATGTAAGTGTGGAGCCTTTCCAAAGATGGTAATAGGTGTGTGCTACCATGCTGGTGGATGTGAGTGCTGAAGCCTTTCCACAGATGATAGTAGGTGTGTCCTACCATGTTGGTGGATGTGAGTGCTGTGCCTTTTGCACAGATGATAATAGGTGTGTCCTATCATGCTGGTGACTATAAGTGCAGTGCCTTTTCAAAGATGGTAGTAGGTGTGTCCTACCATGCTGGTGATTGTAAGTGTTGAGCCTTTCCATAGATGGTAGTAGGTGTGTCCTACCATGCTGGTGGATGTGAGTGTTGTTCCTTTCCACAGATGATAGTAGGTGTGTCCTATCATGCTGGTGGTTGTAAGTGATGAACCTTTTCACAGATGATAGTAGGTGTGTCCTATCATGCTAGTGAATGTGAGTGCTGGGCATTTGTGATATGATTATAGGATTAGTTCCTACATGATTAGATGTGAGTGCTGGGCGTATCTTTTTGATGAGTAGGTCAGATGTAAGTGCTGGGCGAAGACCTACATGATGGCTAGGCCTATAACCAGCATGAAAAAGGGCTGGATCTGTAGAACTTTCTATGACGAGAAGAATCATGAGATAGCACAAGTGATGATCCAGATCGAGTGATGATGATCCAGCAATGATGATCCAGATCAAGTGATGATCCAGATCCAGTGATGATGACCAGTGATGATCCAGATCCAGTGATGATCTAGATCCAATGATGATGATCCAGCAGTGATGATCCAGATCCAGTGATGATGACCAGTGATGATCCAGATCCAGTGATGATCCAGATCTAGTGATGATGTCCCATGATGATCCAGATCGAGAGATGATCCAAATCCAAAGACGAAGATGACTTGAAGACAAAAGATGACTTGAAGACTTAGAAGACTTGAGATGCAGATGACGAGGTGATCCAGTTGATACAGAGAAGAAGACCAGTGCTGAAAATTGTGTCAAAAGAATACCTTCCTAGTTAAGAGGGAGTGTTGATGTATTTGTAACTTCGGAATGTATTCATCTATGTATCTTATGTATTGTAACCCGATGTTTATTCTGGGATGTATCTATAATGTAATTGAGTCATATTGTCATGCCCCGATGTTCCTATCGGGAGGATCAATAATGTAAACAAGTCATGTCAAGTCATAGTGAGTAACCCTCCGATTGTCTAAGGGTTAAAGTCCCCGCAGTTTCGGGACACTAAGGTTATTAGAATCTCCTAGTAGAGGTCGGCCCGAGTAGGGTTTTAGTCATGTCGGGATTAGTATAAATAGAGAACTGGAGTCTCTATTTATCACACAACTCATCCACACTCAAGTATAGCACATAGATGAGGAAGGAGAAGACACTGGGGCTAGATAAGAAGAATATTACTGCTGTTGGGAGATCACATACTATTTTGGGGCTTTTACTGTTTTGGTGCTGATTCTATATCTGAGGAAGTGGCGGGGTTTTCTCCTTTATGGTTTCCCCGAGGAAAAACACCGTGTTTATTGTCTCTTGTGTTTGATTCCTGTACTTTTTATTCTCTTAGTTAAAAGATCCTAATGATGATAGCTTAATGTTGAAAAACTAACATCAGTTTGTCTCTTGTTCTTTTGTGAATCTAGTGGACTTTTCGGGTTCAATAGTTTCTCCAAGTCAGGTTTTTTCTGACTCTTCTTCTTGGTTGGGTGAATTTGGTTATTTTGGGTCCTTTATACTTCATTTTACTTATTATATGCTCTGATTATTCAAACTTGCTCAAAAAAATTTGCATTTAGTTGCATTGTAGTTTTTGAAGAATTTGAAAAAGTGAAGAAAAACATTTTATACTTTTGCATTTAGTCGTTTTATTTTCAGTATTTTTCAAATAAAATTTCAAAAATTATAAAAACAAGTCTTAGTTTTCTCGCACTTAGTTTCAATTTCATTAGCTCATAATTGCAAAAAGAAAAGAAATTTGGTTTAAGTAGTTGCAATTTACTTTGGAATTTGCTTTATACATCATTTTTGCTTTTTCTTATCGAGTCTATAACATCATAGTATTTCACGCCATTTACCTTTTGACTAAGAACAACCCTTAAAATGAACGATATAATTTAAAAATTATTAGCAAGTTTTATTTTATAGGCTCATACACCAACTAGCTTGGGCTAGACTTATGGAATAGGGAGTTTAAACTCTCCACAAGTGTTTAAAATCAGATGTAGTTGGACAATTAATAGGTAAACCCTCTTATATGTTGATTGTATATGGGAAGCTCCTCTCAAGTGGAAGTTAAGCATGAGGCCATGTGGAGGCTTGGACAGAGGAGATAACCCTTTGATTCCTTATCAAAGCGTAGACCAAGGTTTGTGCACATCTGGGGACTTCTGTCAATACCACCCTTTAGGCTCCGTGCATTGCCGATGTTGACAGGGTTTCAGGCTTTGCTACCCCGCCCATGCATATGGACCAGGCTTGAGACTGCCCCCCCAGACTGTCACTATAGTTGCAGTAGCCTTTAGTCTCTTTGACATCTACAGTTCATACATAGGTACACCAGAAGGCTATTTCTAGTTGACGTTGGATGGGCCTGGAAGGTAACCCTAGTAGAAGGTGTGGGAGGGCAGTGGGTGATTCCTCTGCTTGTGCCTAAGAACATCTACAAGGACGCCAAGTAACTATCTCTCAGCTTTCTTCTGGAAAGCATATCTTATACCCCTTGTGTATGTTGTGGCTTTAGGAAATTTTGTAGTGATTGCTGTGTGGTTTGTTTGTGTTTAGCCAACCTTAGGGTGTGTGAAGAGTCAAATTTTCAATCATGGAGGACCAACCTCTCAGAAGGTCAAGGAGGTCGCAAAACCTTCCTCCGTTTACTAAAGTGGAGCCTCCAGTGCCCCCTCAAAGGCGGAGATTAGACACAGATGGTTCCTTTGAACCGTTAAGAATTAGTGAAGTTCTAGGTGAACCAAAACTTACAACAAACTGGGTTGACACAACCACAGTAGAGATATAATACTTACAAGTTGACGTGTTGGAAAGAAACTTTAATTCACCTCTTATTGACCTAAATGATCATGTGACCGTCTAGGTTTGTCCTTTTAATTCACTCGTGATTGGTGTTCTAGTGAGCAGACTAATGTCTAGTGCAGCAGAGAGTCCTTCTACCCCCATATCAACTATTCTAGCTGAAGGAGTGCCACCTCCCCCATTTGGTACCCCTAGAAAAAATATACCTTCTACTCCCTTAAATCCAGCTAGTCGGGTGGTTCAACTACCGGCTCCAACAAATGTCGTAGGAACTTTTGGTGGGGTGGTCACTGGGATTCCCAATGTGCCTTCTGCTTCACCCTCTTTTGCACACACTGCTTAGAGTGGTCCTGTTGAATCCTCTTCATTTGTCCAAGGTTTTCCTTGGAATGGGGGGCACATTCCCTCATCCACTCCATATGTAGGCCCCACACCTGCATATGTAGGGGTGCAATTTGGAAACAATAACCCTTACGGTCAAGGTTTTCAAACGTCGGTTTTGACTCCTTTCAAGAGCTCTCCTTTCTTGCTTTTTAGCGGAGGGATACCTTCTCCTATTTTCCAAACTCTAGTTTCAACTGGAGCAGCTCAAACCATATACACTGCACCACATATGAATAATCCACTGGCTTATGGGTGGAATCCTTTTCAAATTAGTCTAACTACTTCACAATCGGTAGCTGGGGGAAACCTCGCCTTTACATTTGGGAACCAGGGGGCAAGTCCTTCTACTTCCCAAGTTCATACTTTTCATGCTCCAGTTAGGCCCAAACTTCCTTTCCTGACAACTTTGAACTTGCCATATTTGTCCAAGATAATGAATGACCCGGTGAAACATGAGGCCACCTGGCCACCCGTCCCTACCAAGCTACCCTCAGATATTCCAAAATTCGAAGGCAAAGTTGGTGAAGACCCAAGGGCTCATATCACCACCTTTCACTTGTGGTGCTCTTCCAACTCACCGAATGATGACACCGTTCGGTTGAGATTGTTCCAAAGAACTTTGACTAGTGTCGCAACAAAGTCGTACATTGAACTACCCTCTACTGCATTTGATAGTTTTTGGGACTTAGCTATTGTGTTCCTTAACCATTTCCAACTTCTTTTCTGGTATGATGTCGACACAGACTTATTTTCCACCTTTCGGCAGGACAAAGCCACTCACATTTCATATCACATCCAAGAGTGGCAAAGGCGAAAGAGGCCCATTAAGGCCACTATCCCTCCTGCATTTTTGTTAGAATGGTTCCTTAAGTTGTTATTTCCGTATATATCTAAAGGATGTATCCACTTTGGGACTAACCAATGAGGAAGAGTCTATCCTCATGGCCCAGTAGTTAGATTTGATATACTCTTAGTTTGGCATTCTATATGAAATCATCCTTGATGCACCGCAGCCAACACATAGTGTCTAGAAACCTAAGCCTAGACCCCATGCCGATGGTGTGGTTGGTTCAGTTAAATCTACCACTATAGAATATTTGGAAAAAAAACTCCATGAGTTGTCCATTAAATAGTCTACAGTGTAGGTAGCAAAGGCTTCCCCCTCATCCCAAAACACAAATGTTTTTTCTCAATCCTCACAAAATGGAAATCAACAGCCTGGTGGGAAAAAGAAAAAGGGGAAGAAAGGTGAGGGAAACCAAAACAAGCCAAAACCCACAAAAAATGTTGACGGGGGCAAAAAATAGAAGAAGAAGGTGAAATTTCCCTGTAAGTTATGCCAGGAAGATCACCTGACCCATCAATGCCCTCTTATAGTTCAAGCTCAGAAGCTGCTAAAAAATCAACAACCAGTTGTTCTAAAGGATCCATTTCCCCAAGGACATAATGCATCTTCAATTTCTAACGTAGCAAGGGGCACTTCTAATGTCCCTGACCAAAATTATATCAACATGGTTCAATCCCAGACCTTGCTCCAGACTAGAAACAAGAACTATGAGACAGAGGCTCCTGAGAAGGGTAATTCTATAAGTGAAACTTCTAACCCTCTCACAATTTAAAAACCTGTCGAAACTATGCCTAACATACCAAAAAGTGTCTTCAAGAAAGCATTGCAAAATCCTAATGCTAGGGCTGCAGCCAATTATTCTATAGTTGAATATTTAGCCCAAACCCCTTGTGCAATGTCAGCTTTGGAGGTGTTACAGAGTTGTATCTCCCAACGAAATGCACTCTTAGCAGCCTTAGGTAGTATGGATTCATCGATCGTCATTGAGAAGTTTAATTTGTTTGATGTCAACATTCTCCCGCCATATCATGTGGCTTTGTTGATAGATGTCATCCATGGCAGAAAAACCATTGGAAGGTCAGTTGTCAACGAAGGTGCTTCCACATGTGTCATGTCCTTGTCTTGTTGGAAGGCTCTTGAATCTCCAGAGCTAGTTCCATCGAACACCCTACTTACTGCTTTCGATGGAAGGTCATTTCATCCACATGGTATCCTACCAACTTTTGAGATAAAGTTGGCAGGGAAGGCAGTGTATGTTGATGTAGAGGTAATTGATGCGCCGTTGTATTACAACTTGCTTCTGGGGAGAGGTTGGACTTATGCCATGTCTGCAATTGCATCGACCGTTCTTCGGGTGGTAGTGTTTACGCACAAAGGGAATTTGATTACAGTTGACCAACTTAGTTTCACTCGAAAGGGATGTATGGAAACTAATGAGTCCACCGTTCCATTGGTTAATAAGGTCAAGCCTGCTTCAGAGAGCTTAGGGGCTGGAATGTATTCATCATTAATGGGCACATACGATATCCCAACCCCAATTAATTATTTAGGTTCTGTTAGTGTAGGGAAGTCTATTGTAACGGTTAATGGATCCTTGGGTTCTTCCTTTCTGTCATGATCCTAAATTTCCCTTATCGACAGTGGAAGTATCTTATCAAGCTATCATTAACACCACTGTTGGTCCCGTCTCAGTTCCTCCTACACTCTCAGAGGAGCCAGAAGAAGCATATATGCCTGCTTGGGTAGAGAACTCTTTGTGTACTGACAATTGATTAGACATTGTTTTGCCTTCAGACAAAGCCATTTTGGAAGCTATGAGCGGGCGAGATAAGATCTGCAAAGATCTTCATCATAGATCCTACTTTCTTCCAGAGTTAAGTAGGATTGAAAATGAAGAGTTCCATGTGAGACTGACAAGTGATGCTGATATACCAATCAATACCTTACCAAGGGAGGGAATATTTACCGAGGGGAATATGGAAAACATTTCCATTAATATTCTTGTCAACATCTCTTCGAACCCCAACATTGTAGAAAATGTATATATTGGTGCAAACTGCTCTTCAGAGGAGATTGATATTTATACGACCTTGTTTAAGGAGTTCTGTGACGTGTTTTCCTGTTCATATGAGGAGATGCCAGGCATAGATCCATCGATAGTCGAACATGAAATCCAAACCTATCCTGATTCCAAACCAGTTCAACAAAAACTTAGACCTATCAATTTGCGTAAAGCGGCAGCCGTTAAGGCTAAAGTTGGAAAGCTGCTGAAAGCTAGTTTTATTTAATCAATAGCTTTGACAGAATGGGTATCCAACCCCGTTCCTGTCAATAAAAAGAAAGGGACAATACATGTTTGTACTAACTTTCACGATTTAAACAAATCTTTTCCTAAGGATAACTACCCCACACTACTCATAGATCAAATCATTGATGCTTGTGCAGGGAGTGAGGGCTTTTCGTTTATGGATGGTTTCTCCGGGTATAATCAGATTCAAATCAAGCCGAAAGACCAACATAAAATGGCTTTCATCTGTCCTTGGGGTACATTTGCGTACAAGAAAATGCCTTTTGGATTGAAAATGCAGGGGGTACCTTTCAGCAGGAAATGAATTTTGCGGTCTATTGTCGAACCCTACCTTGACGATCTGCCAGCACATTCTCGTAAGAGGATCGACCATCCAGATCACTTGCATTTAATTTTTGAACGATGCTGGCATTAAAAAATATGCTTGAATACCCACAAGTGTGTTTTCTGTGTTGATTCAGGTAGGCTGCTTGGGTTCGTTGTTTTTAACAAAGGTATTCAAGTGGATCCCTTGAAAGTTGAGGCTATTGTAAATATGTCTCCTCCTCGTTCCATCAGGAAACTTCAGAGCCTGCAAGGAAAGTCTAACTTTCTTCAACGTTTTATCATGAATTATCCCAATATCACCAAAGGTTTCATGCGCCCATTGAAGTAGGACATCCCATTTGTATGGGATGAGACCCCACAAATTGCGTTTGAGGCATTAAAGAAAGCTTTGTTGTCGACACCGTTATTGCGTCCACAAGATTACTCTCATGATTTTATATTGTATCTGATCGCATCCAAGTTGACCATTGGGGTAGTTCTAGTACAAGAGGATGATAAGCTCCAAGAGCATGTTGTCTACTACCTCAACCATGCTTTAGCTGGCCCTGAACTTAGGTACTCCCACATCGAAAAGTTGGCCTTAGAAGTTGTGTATGTTGTTCATAGGTTACCTCACTATATCTTACTAAGGACTACAATAGTAGTGGCGGATGTCAATCCTTTCCAATATGTATTGTCCCTGTTAAGTCAGGAAATTGTTTCTTCAAATTTTATGTTTGATTGTCATTTTTATTCTAGTTTGCTTATTTGCTTGAGTTTATTCTTTCACTTATTTTAGAAAATTTTGGTATTCAGTGAAATTTTCAAGTTTTTGCCTTTATGTTTTTTTATCGTTTTTCCTCCCTTAAGTTCTTGAAGGGTTCTAAAGGTCAATATATGGAATAATGGATTCACAAGTCATATCATGAGTATAGTTTGTCACCTAAACAACATTCAAAATGGAAAAAATGACTAAATAGTGCCAAAATTGAGTTTAAATTATTCTGGTAGCGCAATTGCCAAAAAATTAACACTGTGGTGCTACAAGAAAATCGTTTTTTGCCAGAATGGTCATTTTTCAGTCCGATGTTTTGAAGATTTCGCTCCTAAAGTGTTAAATAAATCATTGGTCACGTTTAATATATGTTTTGCCAAGTTTGTTTTATGTAAACATGCGTCAGTCTCATGTGAGGGAGATTCTGGCAACTGTTCTGGCAACTGGATGCAAATTTATGGCAAATGATGATAGTGAGTGAAATAAGGCAAGATTTTCGGGGAAGATGTTCTAAATTAGATATTATGGAGCTGGTGGAGACGCTGGAACGAAGACATCTTCCAAAAAACCGGAGGTTGTTGTTATAGAGCAGAGTTGGGGCTTTCTCCTTGAAGTCATTTCTGTCAAAATTAGTTAAGGGAAATGTTAAATTATGTCTTTAAAAGGGATTCCTTTTGAAGAGATAGCTGTTTAAGACATTCTGAGATGTTCTGCTGAGTGGAAGATTGAAAAATAGCTCTATATTGAACCATTCATCTGCTGAAGTTTGAAAAGAGGATGCGGTGAAAAATTGTGCATTTTATGGTGCTTAAACTTCACAAAAGAGTCTGCTACTTATACACAGTGCAATGAAAGAGCTGAATAGCCGAGATTACATGAAGACCTATTCTCATTTTTTATGCTAAGACTACAGTAAGCATAAAATGAATAGATTGGAGATTGTTCTGTTTTATATATCTTCTCATCCAACAGACAAACAGTCTTCAGTTAATTTGAGAAGCTGGTAGCTGAGATCATTTATGTAAAGTTTTAGCACTTGACACCAGCAAAAGTTTCCAATGAAGATAAAGTTGCTGTCCCAGAAAAAATTACTGTACAGGAAGAAGAGATTCAAACCCAGCAAATGAGTCCCATCACCATTCTATCAGAGGATGAAGATTATTGGTTAGAGGAGGATCATCCCATTGCTAAAACTGAAGCTAAAGCTGAAACATGCAGAGAATTTTCTACTTTAGAAAACAAGAAGGTCAGACCTAGCAGAAAGAAGAATAAGGTTGAAGCGATGGAATTTGCTACAGTCAAGCATAAGGGAAATTCATCCAGAATAGGAGAAAAAGAAGTGAGAGTAGCTGATTTTGAAAATATAAGTTTGATGACTATGAATGGTGTGAATATTGATGAAGCCCTTTCAGTGAAACAAGGGCCAATACTTAGTAATTTGACCGGTGAAGAAAAGCACAAATTGAGAGTTTGTGTTAAAGTGAATTCTGATTCTGTTTCTATTCACAAAAGATACTGCAATTTACTCTGACTTAGGCCTTCAGCCTTCTACTTCCCCATCACTTAAAAGTAGCCCAAATAAAATTCAGATGCTAGCAGATGCAGAAAACAAAGTCTCAGCACTTATGAATGAAAAAAGGAGGAAGTAGAAACATAATTCTGCTCAGTTTTTCCTGTTTTGGGTCATTGAAGTTAAATGCAGACCACGAGCTGATGGAGAGGAATTTTTAAAAAACAAAAGAGGTTTTTGTTCATAAGATACCCATATACAAAAATGTCTCTCAGTTTTGCAACAGCTGTCAAGGTTTGAAATATTAAGTTTAATCTTTGCAGCTTATTTTTCAGGGATTTTAAATATTTAATATTTTCCTCTTTTAGTGTTCATTTTACGGGGCAGATTCTGATTGATTGAAGATGAATTTTTAAAAACCAAGAGAGGGTTTTTTCCATCACGGACCCATTTACAAAAAAATCTCTCAGTTTTTACACAGGTGTCACGATATGAGAGATATGGAAGCTTCTTTGACACCTATTTTCCAGAAATTCGCCATATTTGCCAAGAATCCGATTTGCTATTTTTAGTCAATTAGTTGAATTAGTTAGTTAATGTAACTACTGGGTAGTTTCAATTTCGACCTAATGAATGGGAGATAGAACTACTTCTTTGTAATTATAAGAGAGGGACAAAGGGACTGAAGAAGGGGTGGATTTTGGGAGAACTTCAGGAGGTCTTCAGACTTATTTGTGAGCTAAGTATTATGATTCTTGTATGTATTTGATGGCAAAATTATGAAATATATAACACTTTTTACCCTTCAGTTTCTGTCTTGGATTCATTGTTCAGCTTGTTTAGTTGCTTAACTGATAAATTCATTTCTGGTCTATGTTTGTATGTTGGTGATGCTTATCTTTTATGAATGAACTTCAATATGTGTTCTGTTGGATCGTGTTGATTATATTATGCATCTTTGTCATTAATTGCTTATGATTTAGTCCTTGTTTAGCTCATCGGTGTATTCCCTGTTGTTCACCTGATTTACAACCAAGAAACATTGCAGAAACCCTAAACCTAGTTTGTTTTATTGAGTTTTATTTGAGATTGTGTTGGCTTGTTTCTTTGGCCTTGGAAACAATTTCTGGCACAAACATCTTTGGTGCCGTTGCCGGGGAACGAAGTTGAAAACAAATTTTTCCCTAGGATACCTATCTTTTCACTGGTTTTAAGAGGTGAACTTAAACCAGCACATCTTTAAGGCTATTTTTCACCAAGTTTGTCACAATGGCTACTAGAGGAGTTGGAAGAATTAGAAAGTTTCAGTTATCCCCAGCTTTATGCAGCCCTAATTAATTTGAACTACTGTCACCCCTTTCTCTTTCTGAGGAGAAAAAACAAAATCTGTCTTGACAAATTGATTGGCGACTCCACTATTTCAAGATGCAGAGGCCGATGTCCATGGAAGCTATTCTGGCTCGAAGGTTTGCACCTTTCAATTTTTCTGATATTCCAGGTTTTCCAAATCCAGTGCCTATTATGGATGTTTGGGGAGATTGTCTTACACGGTTTAGAGAAAGCAAAGAGGATAATCCTTCAGATCACCTCATCAAATTTCATCAATGTATGGTTCAGTTAAATATCCAGCATGAAGATGTGCTCATGAAGATGTTCATGTATTCACTTGAACAAGATGCACGAGATTGGTATTTTTCTCTTCCCGCTGCTAGCATCTCCTCACTAAAAGAATTCCACACATGTTTTCGGAAACATTGTAAGTGTCTGTTCTCAGCTGAACTCTTTTTAAAAGATTGTTGTGAGCAGGCTGATGTTTATCATACAATTTCTGATTTAAAAAATCATGATGATAAGTACAATCAAGGGTTCAAAACATGTCATGAAGAAGTTGAAGTTTCAGAATTTGTTGAAGATGAAAATGTAACATTTTCAGATACTACTGTCAAGGAAGAATTCCATGATCATTATGATAATCAAATTGTTGTTTTAGGTCAGTTTGGGGATTATTCAAGTGATGAGATCAGTAGAGATAGTTTGGAACATTCTCATAATGATTTCAACAGCCTTAATAACCGTTTGAATGCTAATCCTTTTGAAGATCAATCTCTAGTTCAACAAACTTTTGAAAATCATTGTTGTGTTAAAGATCAGCTTTGTATTGAAGGAAAAGATGAACCTTTAGCATGATCATTCGAAATTTTTCAGAATGCTCCTTGTTATGATGAAGAGATTAGGGTTCGAAGACAAGAATTCTGTGATGAATTAGATTCTATTCCTTTTGGTTTTGATACTAAATTCGATGAAGGCCAGGCTGTTCACATTTTTTCAGAAGTTACTCACATTCATAGTTATGATAAATCTGTTGTTCAAAATCATTAGGAAGATGCTCTAATTTTTAAAAAATATGATGATGAAATTGAAAAGAAAGACCCAGAAATTTGTGGGGTGTGTGATATGTCACAATCTGATGAGCAGATTCAAGAATGCATTCAGTCTATTATCCTTGAACAACAAAAGCCAATGCATGATAGTCATTCATTTGAAGACAGTGGGGAAAAGGAGGTTCAACTTATTAACATTATTAATGATACTATCCAAAAAAATCCGGAGCAAATTCAGGCTGATCCTGATGTCTTTTATTGCCAATGCCTGATTGATATTCATGGAACAAAATATTCTTATGGATAGCCTGTCTTTTTCATAGAGCAGGAAGAGGTAACTTATGGAAATTTTTATGATCCAGTAGCAGATTATTTAGAGTCAATACCAGGTTATAAATCTGTTATTTCAGAGACACCATTTGATGAAAGTGGGTATAAGTTGTTAAATCTCTGCTCTTCATGTTTTCCAATATTTCTGATTATATATATATTTGGAGTTGGAAACATGTTTTGGTGGGTTGATGAAATTCTTTCCTGGTTACATTGGAAATGGGATTACAATTTGATTCAGTAAATAGAAGGTTCCTCAAAGAAAGAGATTTGATTTTCATTGTATATATCAGTGTGTGAAGGATTGAATAAAGACTCCATAGCCCAATGGATATTTTGCAGACTAGTAGGTAGCAGAAAAGAAGGCACTGGTCTACAGGTTTTTGAAGCCTCACGGGGAGGACTTCATCCCGCAGCTGGAGCCAGATGTTAAGTTAGGAATTTGTTTCTTCAAATTTTATGTTTGATTGTCATTTTTATTCTAGTTTGCTTATTTGCTTGAGTTTATTCTTTCACTTATTTTAGAAAATTTTGGTATTCAGTGATATTTTCAAGTTTTTTCCTTTATGTTTTTTATCGTTTTTCCTCCCTTAAGTTCCTGAAGGGTTCTAAAGGTCAATATATGGAATAATGGATTCACAAGTCATATCATGAGTATAGTTTGTCACCTAAATAGCATTCAAAATGGAAAAATGACTAAATAGTGCCAAAATTGAGTTTAAATTATTCTGATAGCGCAACTGCCAAAAAATTAACACTACGGCGCTACAAGAAAATCGTTTTTTGCCAGAATGGTCATTTTTCAGTCCGATTTTTTGGGGATTTCGCTCCTAAAGTGTTAAATAAATCATTGGTCACGTTTGATATATGTTTTGCCAAGTTTGTTTTATGTAAACAGGCGTCAGTCTCATGTGAGGGAGATTCTGGCAACTGTTCTGGCAACTTGATGCAAATTTATGGCAAATGATGATAGTGAGTGAAATAAGGCAAGATTTTTGGGGAAGATGTTCTAAATTAAATATTATGGAGCTGGTGGGGACGCTGGAACGAAGACATCTTCCAAAAAACTGGAGGTTGCTGTTATAGAGCAGAGTTGGGGCTTTCTCCTTGAAGTCATTTCTGTCAAAATTAGTTAAGGGAAATGTTAAATTATGTCTTTAAAAGGGATTTATTTTGAAGAGATAGCCGTTTAAGACATTCTAAGATGTTCTGCTGAGTGGAAGATTGAAAAATAGCTCTATATTAAACCATTCCTCTGCTGAAGTTTGAAAAGAGGATGCGGTGAAAAATTGTGCATTTTATGGTGCTTAAACTTCACAAAAGAGTCTGCTACTTATACACAGTGCAATGAAAGAGCTGAATAGCCGAGATTACATGAAGACCTATTCTCATTTTTGATGCTAAGACTACAGGAAGCATAAAATGAATAGATTGGAGATTGTTCTGTTTTATATATCTTCTCATCCAACAGACAAACAATCTTCAATTAATCTGAGAAGATGGTAGCTAAGATCATTTATGTAAATTTTTAGCACTTGAAACCAACAAAAGTTTCCAGTGAAGATAAAGTTGCTGTCCCAGAAAAAATTACTGTACAGGAAGAAGAGATTCAAACCCAGCAAATGAGTCCCATCACCATTCTGTTAGAGGATGAAGATTATTGGTTAGAGGAGGATCAGCCCATTGCTAAAACTGAAGCTAAAGCTGAAACATGCAAATAATTTTCTACTTTAGAAAACAAGAAGGTCAGACCTAGCAGAAAGAATAATAAGGTTGAAGCGATGGAATTTGCTACAGTCAAGCATAAGGGAAATTCATCCAGAATAGGAGCAAAAGAAGTGAGATTAGCTGATTTTGAAAATATAAGTTTGATGACTATGAATGGTGTGAATATTGATGAAGCACTTTCAGTGAAACAAGGGCCAATACTTAGTAATTTGACCGGTGAAGAAAAGCACAAATTGAGAGTTTGTGTTAAAGTGAATTCTGATTCTGTTTCTATTCACAAAAGATACTGCAATTTATTCTGACTTAGGCCTTCATCCTTCTAATTCCCCATCACTTAAAAGTTTCCCAAATAAAATTCAGATGCTAGCAGATGCAGAAAACAAAGTCTCAGCACTTATGAATGAAAAAAGGAGGCAGTAGAAACATAATTCTGCTCAGTTTTTCCTGTTTTGGGTCATTGAAGTTAAATCCATACCACGAGCTGATGGAGAGGAAGTTTTGAAAAAAAAAAGAGGTTTTTGTTCATAAGATACCCATATACAAAAACCTCTCTCATTTTTGCAACAGATGTCAAGGTTTGAAACATTGAGTTTAATCTTTGCAACCTATTTTTCAGGGATTTTAAATATTTAATATTTTCCTGTTTTAGTGTTCATTTGGCGGGGCAGATTCTGATTGATTGAAGATGAATTTTTAAAAACCAAGAGAGGTTTTTGTCCATAACGGTCCCATTTACAAAAAAACTCTCTCAGTTTTTACACAGATGTCACAAATTGAGAGATATGGAAGCTTCTTTGACACCTATTTTCCAGAAATTCGCCATATTTGCCAAGAATCCGATTTGCTATTTTTAGTCAATTAGTTGAATTAGTTAGTTAATGCAACTACTGGGTAGTTTCAATTTCGACCTAATGAAGGGGAGATAGAACTACTTCTTTGTAATTATAAGAGAGGGACAAAGGGACTGAAGAAGGGGTGGATTTTGGGAGAACTTCAGGAGGTCTTCAGACTTATTTGTGAGCTAAGTATTATGACTCTTGTATGTATTTGATGGTAAAATTATGAAATATATGACACTTTTTACCCTTCAGTTTCTGTGTTGGCTTCATTGTTCAGTTTGTTTAGTTGCTTAACTGATAAATTCATTGCTGGTCTATGTTTGTATGCTGGTGATGCTTATCTTTTATGAATGAACTTCAATATGTGTTCTGTTGGATCTTGTTGATTATATTATGCATCTTTGTCATTAATTGCTTATGATTTAGTCCTTGTTTAGCTCATGAGTGTATTCCCTGTTGTTCACTTGATTTACAACCAAGAATCATTGCAGAAACCCTAAACCTAGTTTGTTTTATTGAGTTTTATTTGAGATTGTGTTGGCTTGTTTCTTTGGCCTTGGAAACAATTTCTGGCACAAACAGTCCCGATGCATAGTTGGAGAAAAATTTAATAAATGGATAGTCATTCTCCAAGAGTTCAACTTCGATTTTCAATCCGCCAAATCCAAAAAGTCCTTAGTTTTTGCAGAACTTATTGCAGAATTTCCTGTTGAAGAAGATATAGCAATTGAGCAAGACTCATTCCCAGATGAGCACATTTTCTTGATTTCCACCTCTGACCCTTGGTATGGAGATATACTTGTCTATCTCTAGACTCTAAAGTGTCCTGCAACCTTTTGGCAGGAATAACGACGCAAATTACACACACATGCAAAAAACTACCTCATCATCGGAGATACTTTATATCATAGAGGGGTAGACTCTATTTTGCGTTGGTACCTCACCCACGAAGAGGCTAATATTTTCCTAAATGATGCCCATAGCGGAGCGAGTGGGGTTCATTTATATGGGTTAGCAATGGCCCAGAAGATCTTACGTGTCGGTTATTTTTGGGCCACGATCTTTAAAAATTGCGTGGAAGCCATGAAGCACTATCATCCTTGTCAGCTTTACACTAGAAAGATGTGGTCGCATCTTGCTCCATTATTTCCCGTCATTACAGTGGGCCCCTTCACCAAGTGGGGGATAGATTACGTGACATGCAACCTAGTTTCAACTAGGGGGCACAAATACATCATTGTCGATGTGGATTACTTTATGAAGTGGGCAGAGGCAATGCCCACCTATAAGGCGGATGGGGAAATTTCAGATTTTTTCATTTTCAACCAAATTATCACGCATTTCGGTATTCCTAAAGAGATTTTCACTGACCATGGCAGTCACTTCCAAAATAGCATGATGATTGAATTGGATACTGTGCTAGGGTTTAAACAAGAACATTAGTCTTCTTTCTACCCACAAGAGAATGGTCAAGTTGAGGTAGTCAATAAGACTTTGAAGACTGTTCTCAAGCATACTATTAATGCAACTCGATCAAATTGGCACATCATGCTGTATCCTACAATTTGGGCTTATCGAACCAATGTGAAAACTGCCACAGGGTTCTCTCCTTTCCAACTCATTCACGGAGTGGAAGCAGTAACCATGGTTGAATGCGAAATCCCATTTTTAAAAATTTCCATTCATGTGTTACCTAATACGACTAAGCTAGAAGAGCGTTTTCTATACTTAGAACATCTAGATGAACACCGTGGAGATGCGTTGACTGCAAACGAGGCTCATAAAAATTGGGTGAAAAATCAATGCGATAAATCGGTCAAACCTAGGATTTTTTCTGAAAGGGAGCTTGTCTTACTCTGGGACCAAGACAAAGAACCCCTAGGGCCAGGAAAATTTAGGTCTATGTGGTTTGGACCCTATGTCATGTCGAAATTTTTGAAGAAAGGGGCATATGAATTAACTGATTTTGAGGGGAATAAGCTGCCTGAGCTTAGAAATGGGCTCTACCTGAAGAAGTACTATGCTTAGGCTTAGCATTTTTTCTTGTAATTTTATTGTATGTAACTTTATGTACAATAGCTAGCTGGTTTGTGTTCTTATACCATCTATTGGTTGTTACAAATGTCTTCCGAGTGGCTCGTAGGTTTTGCAGATGGCGCTAGTCGTCACACTTGCATTCTGGCTTCAGCCGCATGGGTTATTTACTCACCCTCAGGACAGCTAGTTTCCTCTGGAGGCACTTACCTAGGTCCTACTATCAATAATGTGGCTGAATACAAGGCCATCATTGAGATTTTATGGGATGCCTTGTCACATGAAATCACCCAGTTGGAAGTTAGACTTGACTATCAACTAGTGGTTTCCCAGCTCAATCGAGCTTATCAGGTGCGAAACCCTATTTTATTATGTCAATTTTTGCAAGTTAAGTTATTGGAAAGAAATTTTGATTTTATTACATTTAATCATATTCCAATAAATCAAAATTCATTAACTGATGCATATGTGAATTATATCTTAGATTGGCACTTAACACATATTTCATAAAAATATACAACAAACACATTGTAAAAGACATGTAAATAAATTGGCGAAATATATATATATATATGTGTGTGTGTGTGTGTGTGTGTGTGTGAATATTTGTCCATAAAGATAGGTCGAGTTCTTGATCCTCAGATCCAGTCATAGCTGTATAAATATACAAAAATGTACAAAAATTGGATCGTAATCCACAAATGTCCCTAGGTCTAATCTTGACCACCCTGGTCATACTGACCACCTTTGTCACCCTGGTCATCCTGGTCATCCTGTTCCTAAGCCTCCTCAGCTTCATCAGCTATAGCAGCCTCCGCGGCCTCTATGTAGATAAGTACCGCCCTGGCTACCCTTCTCATAAGGTGTATCTAGGTGGGTGAAATACCAATAACTAGTTCATGCATAATGGCAGGGATCTGCTCAATACGTAGAGTAGGGACTCTTTAGGTAAGCCTGGTCAGCTTCCCCTCAAGTACCCTGATCAAACCCTGATCCTCTCCTGCCACCAGTCATACATACATACGAGGATACCCATCAGGGCGAACTGGTCCAATATTTGCATTTTAAACATTAAAAGGATTAAAAACTCTTATACACATGTATATATCTTTATGATTAAAAATTCATACAAATTTAAATATTGAAAAAACCAAAATACCTGATGTTCCCCATGCTCCTCCAGGAGGGAGGACAAGGTCATTGTCACCTTGAAAATCCATTCCAACATATGGAAACTGCTCCAGTGCTGGTAGCTACCATCCCCACCATAGGTATAAGTCATCGTTGTAGACACTCTGAACTGAACCACCGCCATCCTGGCGAAGGAAAATTCCTCCCCACGTACTAAGTCTAGGCCGACAGGGAGAGAAAGAAGGTAGAGGTACTGCAAGGCTGAGGGCGGGAACTCTCTCAAAGAATAAGGCCACCAATATACTAGAATAGCCAAAGTTCTTCCATCGGCCTCTCTTGCAGTTAGAGAGTTGCTTCTTCATTATTGGGATTACTCCTGAGCACCAGTCAAATACAGCTCCTTGTAGGCACTCTACAACAATTCTCATCTGGTTTCGAGTAGCAAGATGGAGTGATGACGATCCTGTAACTCTCACTATTGTGCTTACCATCACCTATAATGGCAAGTTACTAATACGTGCAATAGGGATGCAAGGTCCCCTTTTCTGACTGTCGGGCATGCAGTAAGTGTTGATATAGTCCTAACACTTAGAAGGTCACCGCCCCTATAGGTACCCTCGAGGTTGACAGGTGTTCCTCATCGTGACAAACCCAAAATGAAATAGATGTCTTCCAGTGCAATTTCTAAAATCTCACCTTGTAGGTCAAAGGCACCTAAGTCATGATCCTAGTAGTTAATTAAAAACTCCAACAAATGGACATTGGCTTGCATAGGTGAGCTGCAAAAGAACTTTAACAACCCACTTTTCCACAATATTTGCACTATGGGGGCACTTCGAAGTGCATCTTGGTCCATATTTTCATGTTCCCTCTCCCTCCACTCCAACACTATGTTTTATCCTACCCATAAAGCCATCATCAAACATTAAAAGTCATTAAAAAACTCTGATTTTGGCCCTATTTTATACATTTCCTATGTCACGCAGTATACGCGAGTGTATTTTAGATAGGTCGTGTATCATACGCGGGTTTCCTTCGGGAAACTTGTGTATAAAACGCGTGTATGCGACTTTGTAAGTCGCCTACCTGCGAATACAATGTGACCCCATTAAAATTGGATTAAAACATCAAAATTTTGCATAAAATTGAAAATTTGAATGGATGAAATGGAAGAGAATGAAGAGATGACTTACCTGACACTTGCGGATTTGAAAATTATACTCTTATTTGTCCACACCGAGCGATTGAAGTCAAAGGTAAAAAATGCCTATATTGGGTAAAAACATGAAAATGGTGATTTTGATTTCTATTTTTGAACTATTTATTGAAATAATTTCAAAATGTGGGTTTTTTAGCCTATAGTTTTAGTTTCTATCAAAAATCAAACTAATGCCATGTCATTTTCCTAATGCAATAGATCCAAGGTTACTTAAAGTATTTATTCACTCATATAGGATAGGATTTTGGTCATTTATATGCATTTTTGCATCTATACCTAATCCTCTTTAACCCTAGGATCACTACTTTGACCACGAACTATGGTGTTTAACCATTATTACCTTGTCTATACCATTGTTGTTTCATGGATTGGGCTTTCCTTCCATGAGTACCCTAGTTTAGAACACACTGATTGTTTTCTGGTACTCATGCCGCATTTGTCATAGGTTTAGGGGAGCCTTCTTATCTATTTTTCATGCCAAATTGAGCCTCATTTTGGTCTCTTTTTACAATCTATCCCCTTTATAAGGATCCCCACCCTTATGGAGTTTCTTTAGGCCTAGGTCTAACTCCTAAAAACAGACTTAAATTTCAAGTAAACTTGTCTATTCATGATCGTTAAGAATATGTGAATGGGAATCCACATTGGTGGTAGGTTATCACTTTCTCGGACCATGTGGAATAATATGAGAAAGGATTTCTCTCTTTTTTACGGAATTGAGAAGAGTATTCTCAGGCGTAGATTTATTACTTTTCTGGACCTGAGGGACTAAACTTACAGAAAAGGAGCGCCCGGTATGAGCTTAGTTTTCTCTTTTTCGTGCTCTGGACCTAAACATGAAAAATATTATGAGTGTAATTTATGTCTTTGTTATGCTCGTTAAAAACTAATAACAAAGCATCGAGTTTATTGTTGTAAGCCCCATTCCTCATAACCAAATGGATCTTTCCAAGTGATCTTGCTTTCCTTCACACTCGTAAAACTCAAGCTATTAGTTGCTCTTGAAGGAGTGCTAGGTAGGTGGTAATTTAACCTTTTTCAGACCTCCCTGACTAAGTACAAAAAGGTGCATCTTACTTCTTTGGAAGCTAAAAGAGTTCTTCTGTGGTATGTTTTATACTTTTCTGGCCTCAGGAGACTAAATTGGATGAAAAAGGAATCCCCTGGAGTCTTCTTCAGAGTTTTCAGACTCTCCAAACATGAAAACACCAACAAGAATGTACTAGTTCGGGCTCTTAAAATCCATGAATCAGTGACATTATCAAGCATTATCTTCTCCCCTCTTTAATCTTGTCAAAAATGAAGAGAGACCTAAGTTGACTTTCGTGGACTCATTAAAATTTAACAGGAAAGATAAGGAAGAAGTATTATTTTTGGGTTACATACAATGGCAGCATGTCTTCCTTGAACATAGAACTCTCTGAACTTTCTGATACTCATGTCTTAGTGTACACTTTCAGCTCAGATATCACTTCGAGTTTCTTACTCCTCCACTTGTCCTTTATACATGGGGAATCTGATCATGTATCCTACATGACATATTAGTCTAGTTGTCCTATCTTCAAAGTTAAAAGCTACCTTGGGTCATCTCTATGTCGTGCTCACTGTTCAAGGATTTATCCCTGCATCTTATTATTATCATGATTCCATCATTATCCTATATGAATATTACTTGTGTCTCCCTTCCCTTTATCCAGTTCCTAGTCACTCTTGTGATCCATTAGAGGATCTATTTCCTTCCTCATCACAGCATGGTTTCTCATTAGCACTTTCTGAAGACGAAGACCTAGAGTTTTGATGATGGTACCTTAGGATTCACTTTCATCATTGGTGAACTCCTTTACTTTAGTTGTCATTTTCACCTATTGATTGACAATCTGTTAAATCCTTTCCATGTTCAACTTCAAAACATCTATTCACATGGCCTGGATTGTATTGGTTCCTTTGGATTTTGATGAAGACCTTAGATTCACATCTATAACCTAAGTTGCACAAGATTGTGTTGTGTTGACCTACACAACTTCTAGATTTTGAAGACTCATCATTGTATGTTGTATCTTCGGTCCACCTTTGTAACATATGTGGTCTTGTACCCGTATCATATGATGTAATCAAATTTTGTAAAGGAGCTAGTGTTCCAGTATATTGAACATGGAATCCTCAGATATGATTTTGTATATGACATTGATATGTATTTGTTTTAGGTACTTTATCTACTGCCTTGGACTTCTGAGTTCTCCAAGATAAATATTGTAATGTATTTCTCCCATCACTTCCCTCTAACTTCACACATTAGGGGGAATCTGTTATTAGCCAAAATGGCACTTCTCCGTCCGAGTGCCGACATTCATCATGTCGTTACACAAAAGGACAATTAGGATTGAAGTGGCCAAAACACTATAAATGTGCATGACCTTTGATGCATTATCTTCAGTACAACCATATATATTTTTATTTTGATTTTTCGGTTGCATACACGACTATGTGCATTGCAAATCGTGTGTCATACGCAACTATGTGCATTGCAACCCGCATATACCTTGCATACACGAGTTCCCTTTGGGAAACCTGCATGTCATATGCACCTTGCCTATATAAATACTCACGTATACCTTAATTCAACCTTAAAAAATATAAATCACGATTAGATGAGATTAGTTGGACCCTAATCCATAACTATCCCAACTATCTCAACCATCCTAATCTTCGAAACCACTCTATTTCCCAAAGTATAAATAGAGGCCTTGGAATGGGGCTAATCAATCAATTCTGAAAGAGTAAAGTTATGTTGGTGGTATACCTTCAGAGTATTGGAGTATCAGAACTTAGAGTCCTCAGTTGCAGAGGAGTCCTTGTGTCAGAAGCTGGGTTGTATTCTTACCTATTCATTGTTCGTTAATAAAGAGAATTCTTCTTCCAATATTGTATTGTGTTTATTTCATGTATATTGGTTTAATGAATATGTTCAATTATGTTATTCATATGCTTTTCATATAACCTCTAATTTTTATATGTATGAGATATTTCTTGAAGAATTGGTTGTTTGTAGGTGAAGAGAAGCATCCCTAGAAGCTTTGGAGAGGATTGGAGCGAGAGAAGACCAAGCTTGGATCAACCGTCCTAAATAGGGTAATCCAAGATATCTTCCTATTCTCATTCCATTTTCTGTAAAATATTATTGTCTGCAAGTATAATAGTAAGTTGGTAACCCTAGACCCTAGGTTACAAGGGTGAAATGTCCTGTACAACACCATGTCATCACGTCTCTTGCTATGTCCTTCTGTCATAGCTTACAAAACTGGTGCAACTTCCTCTTCCCGTGCCTTCTGTTTACCTTTCTCCTTTCCTTCAATCTTCTGTCGCAGCATCCTTCCCTTCTTATTTGATGTTGTTTCCTATGTCTTATCTCCTTCTTATTATTCCTTATACTCTTTTTCCCTTACTTAGGGAGAATTCTATATAAATTCGACCCTTCTATGTCAAGCCCAACAGGCCCCCAACACTCACATGGGGCTCGTCCCGAGCCACGCAAGGTATTGCTCCATAAACCGACTAGTGCAAATTTTGTTCTGAAAATCCTCCACAATTTTCAGTAGCTTCTCTTTTTCTGTGGGAACTTCTTCTTCAACTTTCTGCATGTGCTCCACCAGGTTGTAACTGACGTGTTCCGGCATGTTACTTTCCACCGAGGTCGCTATCTCGTGCACCTTCTGGTGCACAGTTTGAATTATAACTCTGAACCTTTCTTCTTCTACCTGTAACTCCTTTACCTTTTCCTCACGTTGTTGTTGTGCACGTAGCGTAGTGGTTTGTTGTTGCAGGCCACACATTTATGTTGTTTTAACCTTTTTATGCTCCAAGGTTAGTTGCTTTATCTCATTTCGTATCTGTGCGATATTTTCTTCTAGCGTAGTGACGTCATTTTCAATATTCTGTGATTGGTCATCATCCATTAAGGTTTCCCAAGTCTGGGAAATTTGGTCCACGACCTTAGCACATATTTGTTTGGTATTTTATATTTATTTCGTAGCTTGTGTAGCTATGTCTCTGCTTTGTGCCGACACTTTTGGAGGTGTGATGGGTGTCCTTTGCTCCTCTAACTACACTACTTTTTTCTTAAGTCCCGTCACTAATTCCCCTAACTATGATATTTTTGCATCCAGGTCCATTTCTGATGCTATTCCTTCATCCTCCAAGCTGCTACAGGCCAAAGTGACTGCTTCACTGATTCTCTGGTAGTTACCATCTAACTCTAGTTTCTTTTGTTCAACGTCTGAATTTCAGTTCTCAACTTCCTAAGGTCTTGATGTGTAGCCTTTACCTATGTATCTATGGGGCTCTCTTGCAGCCTTATTTCAGTATTAACAACATTCTGGACATCATACACTTCATTCATATGTTGGTTGGTATCCTCAAAATCAAGATTAGATTCTGGGGTGCCACACTTAACAACAGGTGTAGGGACCTGTACTGTTATTGGTAGGGTTGGCACATAGGCCATAGTTTGCTCCATTCATGATGTTTTAGATGGAGCTTGGGAGTTCATTGTTGCACTTGGACCATCAACATCGATCTTAACTTCTTCCACTGCTTTACAGAGAACTTAAGGAGGTCAGTGACTATACCTAAATGTTCCTTTTGTCGTTCTTCTATACACTTGAAACTAGATTGTGCGGCTTCGGTGATTGCTTCAGTGATTTGTTCCATATCATCACTGTCCAAGCTAATAGTTTTTGCAGTTCGGTTGGATTTCATCTTATTCTTTGGTCTACTTGGTGGCACTTGTTGTTCATGAGGTTCCCCCTCCTCAACTTTTTCTTCCTGAGGTTCTCCCTCCTCATGTTCAGATTCTAGGATTGTTGGTAGTGAGGGGTTGTGACTTTCATCAGACTTCCCACTCCCCGTGTGGTATTCTTCTTCATTTTCCTCCTCTTCCTAATCTAGGAAATATTACTATTGGATTTGTTCTTCAGGTACTGGAACATGCCATTCTTTTAGCCATTGATTAACAATTTCTTGGACCTCTTCCTTGGTTACGATAAAGTTGGCTTGTACCTTCGGCTACTGCGGCTACTATCATGGTTGTAGGTAAACATTGTGTGGACCCACTTCAAACTTAATGATGGAACAAAACTGTTGGACTGTGGCGGCATCTAGCCTTGACATGCTCCTTACCTGATGTCGTATAGCCTTCATATGCATAAATAATTCAATATTGCTTACCTACTATCGTTCTTTGTGCTCCTTTTCGAACCAAAGGTTATGATACCTCGCCCCTTGACAGGGAACTTGCAATTTAACAGCCTGGTAATGTTTTGGTTCGGACCATTCAATGAATGAGATTAAAATTAACAGCCATGAATAGTGGAACTCCCAACCCCTTTCTTATGCATCAGTGGCATCTCGAACAAGCTCCTTCAACAAGAATTGACACCAATTGATTTGAGTTCCTTCCTCACAGAAGTCTACAAGAGTGATTTCTCCAGCTGTACACTAGTATGGACACATTTTGTGGAGTAATTTGTATGTTAATACTTTCACTGCAAAGTTAACAATGGAGTTATTAATGGTATGAATAAAAAACCCGCATTTACTTCTTTTTACGCCGAACTTTTCATTCATTCTCTTAGCTATGGATGTTTCTTGATCCTTTTTTAGTAGTGGTGTTGGGTCCATTCTAGTAGATGGAAGGCCTGTAATGGCAAGAATGAGCTCAACAGTCACAGGTGTGGGTTTTCCTAACCAGAGAACCCCATCATGGAAAAGTAGAAGTAACTTCTTAACACGTGTTAATTTGGGTACCGCTCTCAAAATGTGGCATGTATAGGGACGATAATTTTCCAGAATTCTCCATTTTTGAAGCCCAATCCTTTATAAGATACATGCAAGGTGCATATGGCGTGTCTTGCACAATATCCATATATTGTTCGCGGTGTAAGGCTGGTTGCGTCTTAGTGTCGTGGTCACCATAAAATAGACTTTTCACTTTGGGTAAAATATCTTTTACTACCTTCACACCCCCTAGTACCAATGACACCAACAATGGAGCCTTTTCATTCTTTAGGATTGCAACTTTTGGTGCATTTCCACGTCGGGGTGGGACATATGCGGCAATAAATTTCGTGTCTCAAAATCATCAGTCAGTGGGGCTGACTCTAGGGCTGTTACTTCTCTTCCCTTACGCTTTTGGGAACTAGTGTGTTTTTCCTGCTAAGGCATTGGTGGGATTGGTATGTCCTTTCGAATTGGTTTAGAGGCCTTTGACTTGAATCCAGGAGTGGTTTTCTCATTAACATGGTCCATTGGTGGTGGGATATATCCAGCAACATCTTCCATTATCGGGGTGGGTGATACAGACTCAGATTCAACTGTGCTTGGTCTTGAGACAGAGATTATCATACTATAACCTCACCAGTTCATTGCTCAGGGATTGACACAATAATAGTGTTTTTCTTTGGTATGCCAGGAGCAAAGTTAGCGTAGTGAGGCTTGATAAATACCCTAACCGAAACTAGACATACTTCATACATACAATTTAAATTTTTTGAAAGGACTCCATCCTTTTCACTGCATGGGTGTACCGCGAATCTTAGATCAAATATTTTTGCATCATACCATTACTGTCTTGTTATTGAATTAGTATTTATTTTTAATGAGCAGTTTGGTATGCAAAAAGGTCCCTGTCAGTTTTTTTATTTCCTTTCGAATAGGGTGTCGTATATTTTCACATGTGTGATCTCTTTCCACTTCTCATTTTCCTTCTGACACATGGGGCTTATGATGGCTGTATCACTATCCCTCGGATTCTTCATGATATTACATGTTGTGTATTTATGCATAGTTATGATGTATTGATTGAGGCATGTGTGCGCAGTAGGTATCTCTTCAAATATCCTATCCCTTAATACTTGGAGTGCAACATCGACTGTTCGATGTTCGCTTGTAAATTCAAATGTATGGGTAAAATTTATAGTTTAACTTCCCCACTCATTGGTTCCTCGTCTCAGCTCCTCTAAGGTATACCAACCTCTTGGCACCATTTCCAAGGTGTGTATGAATCGGTGAACCCATTCTTGTCATGTATATGCTTGGCAAGTCATGCGATAGTGCTCAATATGTTTTCCAGGATCTGACAATCCTGTGTATTTCTGATCATCATAGTTGATCTCTTATCCAAATATGATCTCCATTAGTCTTTGACATTGCATCCATTTGGATATAGACTGTTTATGTGTACCCCACCATCTAGCGAGTGTAGCTTTCAGCACATAGTCCAAAGCGGACAGTCGTTTTGTTTATGTGACATTTTCTTCAAATTCTTCCAAGAAGGATGCAAGGCTAGGAAATCCTTCATATGTAGGTAGCATGCTTGCTTCGGCTCCTACCCTTCTAACAAATCTTGTAATTCTCACACATCTACGCATGGAGACTTCATACAACCTGTTTTGTCAGTTTTCTAGGGCTTCACTTGATTCGAACGTGCACGCACTTACACTACGCCAACTCAAGTTTCCATCAGTTGTGGGGTTAATATAATCTTCCTTCGAAGACATAATGTTATACAACTATTCTAGAAGATTCTCTTTCCCTTCGCTATGTACAATCTCGACATAGCATTGTCCTTCAAGGGGATCAATGGGCACTTGTAATATCCCAAATACTGATATTCTCTAATGTTCTCTTGTAGTTCTAACTCACAACCACAATATTATACAAGAATATGAAATAATTGTGCATGAAAACTTGCCATGCAAAAATGCCCTAAAATGTAGTTGAATTAGTGTTAGGGTTTGTCGAGAGAAATGAACACTTACAACTGATATTCTGGTTGATAATGACTCCAGAGATAGTTGCATGCATAAAGATCTAGATAGGTGGCCTAGAAGTGCTCTTTTCCTCTGGTGTTATCGCCCCACAGTACCGTAAACAACCTCTAGGCTGAAGGTGATGTTTTTGTAGGAGGAGAGGTCAGATCGAGCTGAAACTTTGTGAGCTTTCCCGCCTGATGATGTCAGAGAGATAGAATAACACATGCAGAGATTTGGTAGCCTCTAAGTGCCCTAGCGAATTGATCTATGGTTCTGCTACTCATGCCCCCCAAGCTCTTTGTTTTCTGATAGCTTCTCCATATGATAAAACTAATGGATGATAATCACTGTATGTCGTAGGATAGGCCTGCTGAAAAAGAGGAAGGTGACATGTGAAGAAAAGACTAGGTTTTGTGGTCCTAGCGAATCCTTCTATGATTTCCCTGCTACTTCCAACTATAGACATGGATCTACCAATAAACCTTCAGAATGTGTTGGATCTCCGAATACTAAAATATATGATGAATTCTATGGATAAACATGGATGATCTATCTAAATAGGACACTAGGGTAGATATCTCACTGTCGAACCCTCGTTAGTTGAAGACACTGTCTTCAACCCCAACTGTCATGGTTGCACGCTTTGCTGTTGCTTAAAACTCCAAAATCAATCAACAATAATCATAGATAGTTCCTTTAGTCCCATAACCCCTCTTCAATAGAAATTCATATGATATTAGGGTTTGCATGTCACTTTTAGGGTTTATGCTTCACTTTTGCATGCATGCAATTCTAATTTGATGTTGACTTTAATAATGACTAAACAAGGCATGCATGCTCCACATGATTTAGGATATGAACTCTGATTTCCCTCCTTCTACAATGATGACTTAATAATACTGAATTGATGTACCTTCCTCTCCTAGTGCTATCAGTCCTCAGTTATTCCCTTTTTATAAAAAATGGAACATTACAGTCCTCCCTCGCCAAAGATTGCTTGTCCTCAAGCAATGCCAACGCAACTCCACAATCAATCAAACTGAACCAACTGAATCCAGGGATGATCCCAGGGTCCCAAATTATCCTAGTAGATTTGTAGCATCCTTTGATCAAAGCACTGCACTGCACGGTACCATCAAAAGATATCCCATGGAAGCCTCCTATAAGTAGAGTAACTAACTAGGCTGTAAACGAGGTACCATCACAATAGACCTCCTGAAAGAATCCTCTAACAATCACCAAACTACCAGTCACTGTAATCCCAGGGTCCCAAATCATTCTAAGAATTGCAGAGGTCAAAATGCATCCACCGCTACCCTGCATAGTATCGACATAAGGAGCATCCTGAAGACTCCCAAGTAACCCCATCAATAAAAATTGTATCCATCCCTCATAAGGTCTCCCACATGGATCCCAATGCAAACTTGTGCATATTTCATCCCAAATATCCCAAGGCTCTTATGGGACTATACCCTTGTCTAGGAATGTGTTCCTAAGAATCGTCCACTCAATAGGATACCAACCCTTAATCTCTGTCCAATCCAATCCCCAAAAATGGACTTGTCCATAAGCACCATCACAAGGAATAATCCTACCAAGCTTACATTCTGCCCTTCTAATTTCAACCTGAATGCTCATATACTGTTGCCCAATTTCTTGATCTTTGCCAACCTGTAAAAACCATCCACCATTATGCAAATGTGGACTCAAACTACTACAAGCCTTGTCTATGTACTCTTGAAGAGGACTGATTTGAAATGCAATAGTATGTTTCATCTGTTGCCCCATCAAGGAATCAAACTGCTCTTCAATACTAGAAATCTTGACCGCTGACTTGCTACAAACAACTCGAAGAACTGTAAGCCCAACATCTTACTGTACTATTGTGTCTCGGAGTATCTTGGTCCTCTCTTTCATTTCTATACTTATTTATTTAACACGTTCAATCTTCTTTCAGTGGCTATCATCTCGAAGCTCTATCTCATGCATGTATAAACTATCCCTAACCTCTACGTGTGACTTCCCACTGTCTTGACTGTTGTGTTCATTGCCTTGCACCACATGTATTTTGTCCGTCATAACTGTCTGGACCCCTGATGTAGGTGATGAAGAATATACCAACTCCAACTCATCATACGGCTTGACCACAATCTAACTAGCGAATGTGCTGGTGTCGCTAGACTCATGGGATGGCTCTAGTGCTATCTCCTCATGCACATCCTCATCATGTACTGTTAACTCCAAATCAAGCTCACCAACAACCTGTACTTCATGCTCATCTTTCTTCACTCCCCCAACTATGCCTTTAAGGAGATCCTCATCCAAATCCTTGGGTTGCCTCCCGAACTTGATGGTGTAATAATATTGAAAGGAAAATGCTGTACATACCTCATCACCCAAGGCTAGATACTCCTAAGATCGAGGAAAGTGTTGAAATGCTCCTAACCTCTGCAAATATCTAGTCCGACTGATGGCATCTACTAGGGTGGTGGGCCTATTGTAAGCTCTGGTTCTGTTCTTACTTTTAAAGTGGCAGAAGTCAGTGAAGGTCATGGATGAATGGAAGTCATCTCCTAAAGCTCTATACTCTCTCACATAGGCACTCATGGATTCTTTTAGTTCTACTTGTGTTAAAGGCATTGCAGCTGGACTATCTAAGAATTGAGGCATGGTAGGGAAGGCTTGTTGTATATATGGGGATGGATCTGCATGTTGGTATGTAAGTGCTCCCCACTACTATTGGTGGATACCCTATCACTATTGGGAAACAAGGGACTGTGTGGGGTGGGCCCATTTTTCTCTGTCATTTTCCTGAAGGTACTCATCATTTCTTTTTTCCCAGTAGTGAGTTATTTTATGGCTAACATGAGGCTATTGAAAGTTGTTTTATCATCATCATCCATTGTTTATTTTCCCTTTCCAAACTGATACTCTCTGTCCCCAACTCTATGTCCTCTAATCCCTCTTCTCCTCTATCATTGTTTCTAAAGCTCTGTCTCCGGTAAGTAATGGTGTATGGATATTCTAAATTCATTTAAAATTTTGCATGCCCACAGCTGCCAAGGAACATGCTCTGATACCACTAGAATATCCCAAATACTGATATTCTCTAATTTTCTATTGTAGTTCTGACTCACAACCAACCCCAATCTTATACAAGAATATGAAATAACTATGCATGCAAACTTGCCATGCAAAAATTCCCTAAAATGTAGCTGAATTAGGGTTAGGGTTTGTAGAGAGAAATGAACACTTACCACTGATATTCTGGCTGATAATGACTCCAACGATAGCTACATGCATAAAGATTCGGATAGGTGGCCTAGAAGTGCTTTTTCCTCCGGTGTTACCGCCCCGTGGTACCGTAAACACCCTCTAGAATGAAGGTGACGTTTTTGTAAGAGGAGAGGTCAGATCGGGATGAAACTTTGTGAGCTTGCTCGCCTGATGATTCCAGAGAGATAGATTGACACATGCAGAGATTTGGAAGCCTCTAAGTGCCCTAGTGAATTGATCTATGGTTCTGTTGCTCACGCTCCCAAGCTCTTTATATGTTGAGAGCTGCTCCAAATGAGCAAACTGATGGTTGATAATCATTGTATGTCATAGGATAGGCCTGCTGAGAAAGAGGAAGCTGACATGTGGAGGAAAGACTGGGTTTTGTGGTCCCAGGGAATCCTTTTTGTGATTTCCCTGCTAGTTTCGGCTGTAAACCTGGATCTGCCAATAAACCTTTGGAATGTGTTGGATATCCGAATACTAAAATATATGATGAATTCTATGGATAAACCTGGATGATCTATCCCAATAGGAGACTAGGGAAGATATCTCATTGTCGAAACCTCGTTAGTTGAAGACACCGTCTTCAACCCCAACTTTCGCGGCTACGCGTTGTGTTGCTGCTCAAAACTCCAAAATCAATCAACAATAATCATAGATAGTTCCTTTACTCCCATAACCCTTCTTAAATATATCTTCATATTCTTTTATGGTTTGCATGTCACTTTTAGGGTTTATGCTTCACTTTTGCATGCATGATAATTTGATGTTGACTTTAATACTGACTATACAAGGGCTGCATACTCCACATGCTTTAGGATATGGACTCTGATGGCCCTCCTTCTACACTAATGACTTAATAATACTAGATTGATATACCTTATGCTCCTAGTGCTATCAATCCTCAGTTATTCCCTTTTCATAAAAAACAGAACATTACATCACTCTTATTTAATAATCTTTGGAAGACAATATCCTTTTTTTAATGTTTATGATAGTTTGGTTGTCTATTTCCCAATCAATCCCTAGAAGCACAGGATAGGGGTTTATGTCATCAACAATGTCAATGACCCTGAAGTCAGAATATTTTCTCAATCCTTCGACCTCCATGGGTACTCGAGACAACCTACCAATTGGGAGCAACTTCGACTGGTTTGCAAGCCTTAGATGAATAAGAGATCAGTCCAGTCGTGGCTTGTTCATGATTTCCCATGTCTATCTTGTCAATATATTGACATCCGATCCCAAGTCGAGTATGATATAGTCCATATCATAATCTCATGCATGTGCAATCATTCACAATTCTCAGCTTGTCTCATGTTTGCTTTCGACTTGATTGACACTTCTTTCAGGGCGCAAATCTTCGGTGTTGTATTCTATGGGTCTTTCAACTCCAAGACAACATCTTTGTTATGGATTAGTGCTAAACAACTTTTGAAAAATTCCTTGAGCTTACTAACCTTTTTAGTGGGTGGAATTCTGATTAGTTGTTCAAATATTTCGGGCATAGCTCTTAGTTTCCAGATGTTGACGACTGATTGGTGTCAACAAAGTCTTTTCATGCCTCTAAGAAGACTTCTTTCTCTTGTTGGACATCTAGAAGGGATTTCTTTTGTGCCATAGGTCGCACCTGTGAATGTCCTTGCAATATATTTTGGTATGCTCTTATTGCAACACCTCCTCTTGCGACTACAACAAGGTTGGGTTGTCTTGGTTCGGCAAAAATCATTTGAATATTCAGATTGGGGTTTGGATTCGGATTTTGCACTAGGTTGGGGTTAACAACAGTTCTATCCTGCAATTTTGCAATGAGCTGTAGACAATGTTCGACAGTGTGATCAAATGCTTTACAATATGTACAATTTTTCACAGGACTTTGACGATCTCGGGAAAAGTGTCCTGGTTTCCCACAATTATAGAATACAACTTGGTTTCTTCCTCGACAAAATCCTCCTGTTTTTTTACCTCGGCCTCTAAAATTCCCACCCCACCTTTGTTGGTCTGAATTAATGTCATTTTAATTCTATTGTAGTAATTTCCCAGCCATTTAATTTTTCAATCCGAGGTTCGTAGGCTTACGAAGCACATGCAAAGTATATGCAGGATTGAAGCAAAATTAAGCTAATCTAGCCCCCCGTGAAACTAATACTAATCTAATCTAACCCCCCTTAAGCTGAAACACGCAATTGCTAATCTAATGCAGGAAGATGAAACACACAGCTGAAAGTGAATTGCATAAAAGAAAGACAACATATGAAGAGCAACAAGACAACACATGTGAGCTCACATTAACAAGAAAGAAATCTTAATTCACATCACAAGAATCAATGACAAATCATGAAAGCATCAAAGCCAATATTATGAACAAAAGCTAAGAATTCCCTTCTCCATATTACAAAGTCAAGACTAACCTCTTCAATCTACTATCTATCTCTGATCTATATCCTATGATGCCAAATGAAGAGAGAGCACTCTCTTTTATACATGAACTCCTTTGAGAAGAAGATAACCATCTCATAATGAGAGATCCACTATTCACTCAATCACTCTCAACTAATTTCCTATTATTACAAGATATGATCCCATCAAATCCTCCACATGTCTCTCATAAATCCAAGATAAGATATGCCAACCAAATATCCATGATCTTCTCCTTGGAATATTCTTTGAATAACTATCTCCTTGAAATGGTGGAGGAGATATTCGAGAATTCTTTTCTTGAATTAATCCCTCACATATTCCTACACATTACAAAGCTCATCCATACTTGAAATATTAGTGAAAAATATGTTAATTTCTAATATTTTAATCATAAATTCACTTATAATACTAAAATGAATAAAGTGGAAATAATAAGGTGAAACCCACCTATATGTATGGAAATGGTATGATAAAAGGTTAATGGGATGATGAAATGTAATGAATAGTGGAAGATAAAGTGGATGAAAATATGACATTTCCGAGTCTCAACATACTCCCCAATTGAACTTGTTGCATGTCCTCATGCAACCGTGTATGGATCTTCTCAAGAAATTTTGGCATATGAGCTTGGTTTTGATTGATGATGTCTTTTTAACAATGAATGTTTCTAGGGTGTGAAATATATGAGTAACAACTGGCATTTCCTTATGGTTGGTTCTTGTGTGACAACCATGAATATAAAGAATGTTGGTTCTTGTGTTAACAACATTCATTTCATGATGTGAAATGCATGAGTAACAACTGACATTTTCCTTATGGTTGGTTCTTGTGTGACAACCATGAATATAAAGAATGTTGGTTCTTGTGTTAACAACATTCATTTCGTCATCTGTTTTCTAGCTACATAGTAATTTAACCATACACTCACTGAAAATGACAAGCTATTAATGTGCATGGAAAACATCGTTGTGCATAAGAAATCATTTTCTTTATCTTTATGAATCATGCCAATATGTATATCAATGTGTATGAAGCAAAGTGCAATAGAGGATTTGTCGGAAAAGAAATGCTCATGAATGGTAAATGAGATGGAAAAAAATGAGTGATGGTGGTGAAAATAATGGAATGATAGTAGTGAGTATGTATTGAATATAGTTCCCCCTCCCCAACTGATGTGGTTGCATGTCCTCACACAACCTAGCATGGGCTGTGAAATAAATGGAGCATGGTGAGGGAATTTTCCAAATTATTCATTGCTAGTATGTAAGAAATTTCATGATTAAAGTTTAGAAAACAACATACCCCAACTTACCCAAAAAGTAGATGAACGATGCAATAGGAATGTAGCTGATGTCGCTGGATCATGGAATGTGTCACTGCTATTGCGGCTGTAGCTGTTGGATCATGGGTAGTGAAGGAATTGGAACTGCTGCTGCTGAATCATGGAGAATATGTCATGGCTGCAGGATAAAAATGTAACTGTAAATGATGATGCGGATGTAACTATTGGAACTGTTGTAATGTGAAGTGGAGGAATCTGAAGTGTTGCTGATAAATAATGGAAAATATGTCGCAGTTGCAGGATAAAAGTGTAAGTGTAAATGCTACTGCGGATGTAACTACTAGAACTATTGTAATGTGAAGTGGAGGAATTTGAACTGCTACTGATAAATAATGGAAAAATGTGGAAGGCAGAAAGTGGAACTGTGGTACACTGATAGATCTGAAGTCATGTTTCTACAACTGCTAATGGAGTCATGAGAAAGAAAGTATAGTCTTCACTCTCACTACAAAACCCAATCATACAATTTTAGTCATGCGAATAAATGTGTCGATGTCGAGCATGAAAAGAAATCATTGGATTACCGACCATTGATGGATGTCGTTAACCAATGCGAGGCGACTCGCCAGTGATGTCAATGAGTGCTAAGGTACCCAAGTACATCTTGCGAAGTGAGAATAGATGTGCTGATGTTGAGCCACTTGCAATATCTAATGATAAAGGGACATTGATGAATTCCCATGATTGACAGCGAGAGAACTTGCCATTGAGGCATGCAAGCCTCCAGGTACTCAAAATGAACTCTAGTCTATATCCCAGATAAGGTGTTGAGGTCAATGGGGCTAGACTTGTTGAAAGGTGGGCCTTAAGGAATCCCACATTAGTTAACACGATTTGGTACAAAAAGTTTGGTAGGGCTATAAATGAAAAGGTCTCACAGTCAAGCAGTGGATATGGCAAGGCCATGTAGTCATGGAAAGGGAGTTGGTTTTATTCAGAAGGAAAAATGGAAAGGAAAAAGAACTGAAAAATATAAAGGGATATATGCAACTCAGAAATATAGGTATGTGTGAAGTCATGATAGATAGAGCGATGGAAAGTGGACTTCAAGACATGGATGAAGAAGGTGATTTGAATGAGAAATATGGATAAACAATCATGACGCAAATGAGTTTGTGAATGGTTTCTATGTAACAACCAACGTTATGATGTTTATTAGCAAATGTCATGATTAACAGCTCCTTCAGGATGTCTATCAAAGCATGATTCTCAAAATTTTTGTGATTCTTGGAAAATCACTTTAGCAGCAAAATACGATCATCTTTGAACCTGAAACAAAACTTAGTACAAATTCCTGCATGAAACTTAGTAGTGAATATGTATTGAATATATTTTCTCCTCCCCAACTGATCTGGTTGCATGTCCTCATGCAACCTAGCATGAAACTTATGAGAAGTTCATAAAAGAAAACATATCATGCGGAAAGAAGTACATAAGCTGCAAAGAAAATGTCAGGAAGAAATAAAATTTGTTATGCCTTTTCCGTTGCTCTCGTGGTTTGTCATTGATCACTGCTTGAAGTGACTCGAAGAAAAACAATTCAACGTTTAATCATAAAAGAAATTTCAGGAAAAATGAAAATGTCCTTTTGCAACTTTTTTTTGTTTTCGGTTTTTTTTAACAACAAGCTGTAACAACCAGCTGCAACACTCGGCTGTAATAGCTAGTTGTAAGATTGCTTTGTTGTTAATGTAATTTGCTAAAGTAAGTAGAGAGCGATTGATATTTTCTCCATCTCTGAGCTTTTGTCCAGCCTTAGTAGTCTCTGAAGCTCTTTCACTGTTGGCAAGATAAACCAAGGAAAGATTCCCACGCAAACCCATTGGAACTGCTGCTAGTTGTAGTGCTCTAATTATGCTGCTGAAAGTGCTCTTGGTGTTTTTCTTGGAACTGCTAGTTATGTTTTTCCTTCAACCGCTCGTTTACTTGGGATACACCATATTTGTTGATATGAAATCCTTCAGAAACACAGATCTCGGTCCTCTCCACTAAATGGAGTCGATGATGAAAATATTCTAGTTAATTAAACCTCCCAGTGCAGAACCAAATGCAAAACCAAATATCTGCTACGTTGGAAAATTGGTCATCCTGAAATATGGCTTTTTCACGTTCAGAGAAATGCAAACTGCTCTCAAACCAAGTTGAATTTTCACAAACCACTCTTGAGTCAACTAAATGAGACCCTTCTGCACAAAACCCATGTGCCATATTTTTGAAATTCATCACTGTTTGCTCATAAATTGCACCCGAAGTTGACTATCTGCAAATGGGCGTTAATTGACGAAAAAACAAAGAGAAAACAGTTAGGTATATTCATTCATGCAATACCATCTTATTGATCGTTCAGCCAGAATGGAAAGGCATATTCAGGACTAACAGCTGGCCTGCATTAATATGGGAATGTAAGTGGCTATGATTCATCCCGAAAGAATTTGGGCAAATGAGGTGGACGACCCGTAACCCAACTTAGCAGATACGTGAAGAATTGCAGGAAGTTGAAACCGTCATGAAAAGGGTGAGTCATGGCTAGAATTAAACACACAGATCATGCATATCTTGGTTGTTTATTAATAAAGGATAATGCCTATTAAGAAATTGGTTTCGATCCCGCCTAATTTGGATATGCTCCCATTAAGATCGTTTATACATACCTAAAGATCCTCGTCCAATTTTTTTTTTTTATAGAAAACAGAAACCAAAAATGAATAACATCCATTTTCATTCATAAAGAATAACTGAGGTTTGGTCAATTATTTGCGGCTCAAGTTGAGCGTACAAAATTTAGAAGCATCTCCTATCTTTTACCCATCCATGATGTTGTAGCTTGGAGGTTTTAGCTGTGATATTGTCGGCAATTGAGCTATCATCGATCCAGGAAAAGACCAAAGGGAAGACTTCTATGAAACAACTAAGCATTTTCTTATGAATTTTATTGTTGTTGTAGGTTTTAAGTTAAGGCTGAAGATGAAAATGAAGCATTGTTACAGACCATGAATTTATTCATTCTAGGGATTTTTATCTTTTTTTTCAATTTCCATCTTATTGTTTATTGCAAGTTGCGAATAAATGCATGCAATATATATA